>JAZHRO010000073.1:78297500-78697500 GCA_037157565.1 Thalassia testudinum | reverse complement strand
GTATAGAGGGGAGAGGGGAGGAGACGGCCTGGAAGAAGAAGATGTTGTCTGTGTTCATTTGTGTCGACCAGGCTCAGTCGCAAGGAAGATGGCTGTGCCCTTTTAAAGAGGATGGAGGCAAGCATAGCCATGCCCTAGGCTGTGCATGGCTGTGCAGGGCAACCTGATGCAGAGAGTGGCACGAAGAGCATGCCATGCTCTGCAGCCGTGGAGAAGAAATTCAAAGCCAAAAAATGAAAATAAAAATAAAGATGGTGATTTTGCGAGGCAACACTTGAGGAATACGTAAATTTCAAGGCCATTTTATTCACTCTCCTCCCCTCTCAAATAAATGCATGCATGCGTTTATTTTTACAAATGCGACTATGGCTACCTAATATACACTGGGAATGCTTGGAAATAGCACAAGATGACACAATTGTTGGTCTATTTTTGCTGTGTAATCAGCTACCATCAAGCTAAGATGAGTTGAATGGAGCTAGAGAGAGCTAAACCTAACCCAGGTGAGTTGGTATCTAGCTGTGATGAGCTAGATTTAGCTATGGTCCAGCTAGAATGAGCTTCCTCCTCTTCACCTGCTACCTTCCTGAATGCTAGGGTTTTAGGGATCTGGATATCTGTTCATCCCTAACACTCAAATAAACGTGTCAAAAATACCAAAAACTATGCAATGCATGCCTATCCTAAGTAATGCCTAAATGTAGCCCAAAAACCCATTTGCGGAGTTAAAACCCTAAGAGCTAGATCAGTTTTAGAGCATAAGAATGATGATAAACTGGTGTTTATCATGCACCTAGAAATGTCGATCTTGGAGACAGGCCCAAACTAAGGTCATCCTGCCTGACCATATTGGCTTGGTGCTCCAACATGGAACAGCCCCCAAGTTGAAAGACCCAGGAGCCTCGTATATTTCAATGGTTATAGGCAACCAACGCATTGACGAGGCTCTGCTCTATCTGGGCATGGGGGTGAACATTTTGTTGAGCTCTGTCTACAACCTTCTAGGAGGAGGCAATTTTAAGCCTAGTCCTATCATCATCCAAGTCATAGATAGATCACTTAAGACGCCACGAGGATTGTTAGAAGATGTCCTTGTATGAGTGGAGGATTTCTTCCCTGTTCATTTTCTCGTGCTCGACACTGACCCATCAAATAAGCCCATAAAGCCATCCATTATTCTGGGACACCTTTTATTGGCCACAGCCAATGCTTCTATCAATTGTAGATCGAGGGCACTTAAAATGGGCTTTGGGAACAAGAAAATCTGGTTAAATGTCTTTGATGCCTACAAGCAACCCGGATTGGAGGATTGTTCCCAGATTAAAGTTGTTGATGAGATTATAGAAGAGACTACTCCAGCACTCTTATGTAGTGACTCCCTTCAGATGGTCATAACTAAGGACCACCCTCAGCTTATTGAAGAAAATGAAGGGGATATGCCTGAATTGGAGGATTTGCTGGGAGTGCGCACAGAGTCTCTGTCCCCTCCCTAGACTTTGAAGGTAGACCCATTACCTAAGGTTAGGACATCTAAACTTGTACCCTTAATCCTAAAGGCTCCTAAGTTGGAGCTTAAACCCCTACCAAGCACACTAAAATATGCTTTTCTTGGCCCTAATGACACACTCCCCATCATTATCTCATTTGCATTACCTGAATCACAAGAGGGAGCTTTGCTTGAGTGTTTACATAGGCACAAGGAAGCTATTGCATGGGCTATAGTTGATATTAAAGGTGTTGACCCCTCACTCTGCATGCATCATATATACACGGATGAGTATGTGAAACCCTTTTGTGACAAGCAGAGAAGGCTTAACCCTAATATGCAGGAGACTGTTAAGAAGGAGATTTTGAAATGGCTAGATGCATGCATTATCTATCTCATTTTAGATAGTAAATGGATCAGTCCTATCCATGTGGTACCTAAGAAGGTAGGAATTATAGTTGAAAAGAACTACTAGGGAGAATTGGTTTCCACCAGACCCTCAACTAACTGGAGTGTCTGCATTGATTATCATCGTTTAAATGCGACTACCCAAAAAGACCATTTCCCCTTACATTTTATTAATCAGATTTGGAAAAACTAGCAAGGAATAAGTACTTCTATTTATTAGATGGGTACTTTGGGTATAATCAGATAGTTGTCTTCCCCGATGATCAGGAGCGTACCACATTCACGAGTCCATATGGCACATTTGAGTTTCGCTAAATGCCATTCGGGTTATGTAACTCCCCTATCATGTTCCAATGATGTATGATGGTTATCTTTTTGGATATGATCGACAAGTTTGTTGAGATTCATGGATGACTTTTCCATTTATGGCTCGTTGTTTGACTTGTGCCTCTACCACCTTAATATAGTCTTAACTCATTACAAAGAGGCTAAGCTGGTGCTCAACTGTGAGAAGAGCCATTTTATGGTCCAGCAGGGCATTGTTTTGGGGCATGTAGTTTCCAAGAGAGGATTAGAGGTGGATAAGGCCAAAATCTAGTCCATCTCTAAACTTCCATTGCCTACCAATGTTCGTCAAGTTAGATCTTTTCTTAGCCTTACTAGATTCTATTGGCACTTCATTAAATATTTCAATAAAATCTCTAAGCCACTCTACAACCTATTAGCAAAGGATGTTGCTCGACCGTAAAATCGCGTTTTAAGATAATTACGTCATAGTATTGAGTGAAAATATGTCGAAGCAAATAAAATGTAATGAGATGGTGAGTCTCGGTCAAACTCAGGGAGGCAGTAAAATGACTTGATTGTAATACTGATCTAAAACTAACTAAAACTAGAATAATAAGATATATATATGAAGCAAATTTGTTCATATGATAATCAGGTTGTTCCAATAACTAGAACTAGAACTAGAAGAAACTACTAGAGAAATAAAATAGTTATCTAGTCTGCTAGAACAAGGGCACCAAGGGTGGTCCTTGGTGGCCTTTGGAGAGATTAGGGAGAACAACAGTGGTGCACCAAGGTGATCTTGATGGATGCTTCAGAGGAAAAGGGAGTAGGAGAAGCTTGGAGATGTTTAGAGGGATAGATGTTAACCAAGATGCCTTCAAATGGGAGCTCTGGGGTCCTTTTAATATTTAAAATGAGGGGCAAAGCAGGTATTTGGACCCCAAAACCATGCATCAACCTTGGATTGACCAAATCTGTTGATCGGGAGATCAATGGATCAAATCATACCTCAAAATAGCCTTCAGAGCCTTCAACGAGCACGCTACATAAGATTGCACCACGTGTTACGCGTTGGGTCCTTTGATCACGATCACGCGGCTGAGGCCCTACTCTGCTTCACCGCCTTTGCTTTTCTCGCGCATGTGCGTGCATTTAACCATGGTCATTCGATCACAG
Organism: Thalassia testudinum; assembly: GCA_037157565.1. NCBI lineage: Eukaryota > Viridiplantae > Streptophyta > Magnoliopsida > Alismatales > Hydrocharitaceae > Thalassia > Thalassia testudinum. Next base: position 78,694,139 of record JAZHRO010000073.1, on the reverse strand, counting down.
AGATCAATAGCTGAGGATGCATGTTGTACCGCCTTTGAGATGCGCATACAACTACGCACCCACACTCGAGTGCATCCCCGTGTTTGCTGCACCACCTCATCTAACTCCCGATCGTGTGCTACGCGTCTTACCTCATGCCATTGATTAGAGATTGTGTGGTCCAATTGCACCCACACTCCATCGCCTCTCTAATTTCACATTTCATGTGATTCGAACACTCGCCACTTACTCTTCCTCAAGTACGCTAACCAACGCGCTATGCGCGTCGATTGTCTCGATCTTGATTTCATGTGTGGCCGTCCACAACTGTTGGATGACGATCTAACGGCTGAGATGATCTTCCTCTCATGAAGGCGTGGGGTTGGCATTGATGTGGCACTCTTGTGGCCGTTGGATGACAATCCAACAGCCCACAAAGCACGTAGCGAGTGCTTCAATGGATGGGGTGGCGATAGCAGATGTGGCGCTATTCTGACCGTCTGTTTTCTCCTTTTTGTAGATGGTGCTACAGGGCTCCGATCGAGTTGATTTTTGCACCGTTGGACTGTAATCGTTGATTTGAATCCATCCATGTGGTCGGGTTTTGCATTTGACATTCAAATTTGTACCATCTTGCTTCTTGGCTTTTGCTCTTCTGCAAGCTTCATAAGATGCTATGGAAGTCCGATCAAAACGATCTCGGAAGCGTTGGACTCCCATCGTTGTCCTGAATAGATCTATACGGTCGGATTTATCATCCGTGGCCCCAAATTACCTACAATTATTATTACCTCTCAATTAGAACATAAAATAGCATTATTATTTGCAAAGCTAACAAATCAACTATGATCTAAAATATGCTGCTCATGCATACATTATTCCTAAGTTAATCTAGGATCTAACTTAATTCAGGTAGATTAGGTCATGATTGCTGTACAATCATACTCCCATGCCTAAATCTTGCTAGTCCCTAGCAAATGTAATACTAAATGCACTTCATCAAGAGTTTGACTAAGGATCTATTTCTTTTGTTTTCATCCAAAAATTTAGAAATCCAGATAATCGTGAAGGTGTAGCATTGTATCCTGTGCAATGGATCCAAGCGAAAAGTCAATCCACATCTAAAGCTCGTACTTGACCCTTAGTAAAACTCTATTAGGATAGGCAAACTTCTCTCAAAGATATAAAATAATCTCTAATTTAGCCCCAACTTTTGGCATAGGTAGAAGATGTCTAAGTCAAGTGGATTTGTATTTGGCAGCTCACACTCCTCTGGTGCTACATATAGACTAGTACTATAGAATCTAGATTTCCAGATTATCAAATAAATCAACTTAGAGAGAGGCGGAAAAACTGTGCTCTCTTTAGTTCCTTGTACTCATTCTCTCTCTTTCTTTTCTTTGCTTTTCTTTTCTTTTTCTTTTATTTTTCTTTTTGAACTCACAATCTCACAAGATTTGTAAATATATTTGGTGGTTTCTTAGGGCGTTAATACTTCAATTAAGTTCTGATAACCCTATAACTAAGTCAGAAGTCCTTAGCCAGTATTCGGGTGATCAGAAAAATAAAAAAGTAGGTCAAGGCTGTATTTGGTGGATTGTAATGGTAGTAGGTGTTGTTGTCTCAATGTGTTTGATATAAAATGAAATAATTACAACACAACACTTTATTTTTATACTTTTTCTTTTTCTATTTTTCTTTTCCTTTCTTTCTTTTTTTTTTTCTTTGATTTTTTTGTTCTTTCGCATATATATCTATGAACATAATGCAGTGCAACATGACATACACACTTTTATTCGCGAGGCATTATTCGAGATTGGTGATGTTTAAGAGGATATCGAGTGGCTTATTTGGTGGAAGTGCCTATTCTCGGCACTGGGCAAGGAATGGATGGGACAACTTATTTTTGACCTTGACATTAATACCCTCTTTCAGCTGAGTATTCTATAAAGGACAGTTGTAACCATCCACCTTAGTCCTAGTTTTATTAGAACCCACTCTCTGTGTATTTGCCTTATTTGGTGGCTCTCAAAAGTTCCCACAAAGAATTTGTATGTAAGAATCAACAACAAAAACTATGCCTAACTCCAAGTATCATTATCCAATTATCTAGACATTGAGATTCCTTGTATTGGACTTAGAGCACCAGTAGACTTTCTACTCTCACCTTGCAGTTGTTTGGTGGATCTACTAGAAGATGGTTTACCTAACTCTTTAATTACTGTTCAAGGGTTTAGGAGAAGAAGCAATGCTTCTTCTCGACAAACTAAAATGTCTATTGGTCTTCACAGTGGATCCATTGCAAATTCTATGTGTAAGTGTGAAATTGTACTGGATTCTAAATTCAGGAATCAACTAAAGAATAAATCCCTAATAAAACCTCTTGATAAAAATCTATATCCTAAGGTGTTGGCAGATAAATTTTTCAGTTTACATGCACTACCCCCTGCCTAAGTTCTTGCATGTCCTCATGCATGAATAAAGGAAAATGAATTAAAACAAGGAGTAAGTGGATAGAAATCACCTGGAATTGCTCCTGATTCGTCATTCAGCATATGCTAACACTACAATGATAATCACAATATGCCATACACTTTGAGGAAAATTTTGAAAAGTGGGACTAAGGTTGAAAGATTCATTTTAAGGCACAATGGGATTTAATCTTTAACAAACTAGGGATAAGGATATGTATCTGATTATTAGAATCTCTAGGTCTATTTTTAGACTAGATCAAGTATCGTCCTCTAAATTCACTTGAACTCATGACGATTCAGGTGACTTTGATATCTTTTTGTGACCTGGAAATTACCTGGCTTAGTTTCCGACCCAAAAACGTCTCTTGAGAAATTCTTGTGACAAATTTCACACACAAGCCAACACCTAAAAAAATAATTAGAAAAATTAGAAAAACCCCTTGTTTAGTGTCAGTGAAATCCGAAGCAGATCATTGGTTTCAGTTCCCACCGTCAAGAAGGAGAAAAATGCCTCCTTTGAGGATGCGATGTCAACACGTTACCACCTCGACGCTGCTCTATATCTATATTTCATATCTTTATACAGAGCATTAAGGCACAATTTTGCAGCTCAAGTGTCTTGGACAGTGCTCTACTCATAGCGTTGGAGCAAGAGCTTGATTTTGCTTGGAGCACCCCTTTACACCGCATTGTGTTTTGGGGTTGTGAGTTCCTACGTGGTGTCTTGGATAGTAATATTGATAAACTCTAGTTTATCATCACTCTTATGCATTAAAACAAACCTAGTTCTCTGGATTTTGACTCCGCAAATGGATTTTTGGGTTACATTAGGCATAAATTAGGTTAGGCATGCATTACACATTTTGTTGTCTTTTTAATGTGTTTTTGTGAGTGTTAGGGGTAAACAAATTGTTAGATACCCAGAACCCTAGCACTCAGAAAGGCAACTGTTGAAGGAGAAGCCCAAACTAGTTGGAACTCAGCTTGATCCAGCTCACCATAGCTACATTCCAGCTCACTTGGACTAGGGTTAGCTCATCCTAGCTCCATTTGGCTGAGATAGCTCATCTCAGCACACCTTAGCTCAAGTCAGCTCTGATCTGGCTCAACTTAGTTGAATCTAGCTCTTCTCAGCTCCCATCAGTTCACTAGGAGCTTTAGCTAGCTTAGCTGAGTTAACTGGAGTTCACCCTAGCTACATCTAGCTCCACTCAACTCCATCCAGCTGAAGATGACTTCATCTTAGCTCAGGAAGCTCAAGTCTAGCTCCTGGGGACTCAGCTTAGCTCAACTTAGTTGAGTTAAGCTACCTTAACTACTTCAACTAGTTAGGTCCTCCTCGGGAATATCAAACCCAGCTCACCTCATCATAATTCTGCAGAAGCCAGCTTGCTTTAGCTTGGCTTAGCAGCTAGCAAGAAACTAGCAAGCTAAGCCAGCTAAAGTAGCTCCATGCCATCTTCTGTAATTACCAACTCTAGCTTAGCTCCAGACAACTTCCTCCAGCTCCTCTCCTCTAAACGCTAGCTCCAGATGCCAACTCCTCTGCCCTACTACTAGCTAAGCTCCAGCTCCCTTGGCCATCCACCACCCTAAAACCCTACCTAAATAGCTCCACCAACTAAACCCTACTTAGATCCACCTAAGCTACCTCCACCTCTACTCCATGTTGGCGCCAACCTTATCCATCTCTTCACCCCTCAACCACCACCAAAAGGCACCAAATGGTTGGCGCCAAGACCACCCTAACTACCCCCTTTTTGGCGCCAACTTCACCTCCCATATCGACCATACACCTACCTCTTCCAAGCCACATCCACCTCACCCCCCTTATAGAAGCCCTTAAGTTGGCGCCAACCCATGGCACCCTTCCATGGTTGGCGCCACTTTTAGGTACCCTTTGGCCACCCATAACCACCTCCCTAGCACCCCTTAGGTGGCGCCAACCATCCTTAGCCTTAAGATCACTATCCACCATCCTAAACCTAATCCTAGCCCTACACATAAGGCCACGCCAACCACCACCTTTCTACCCTATAAATACCCCATATAACCACCACTATTATCCATCCTCCATTTAGTTTAATTCTACCCTACATCCACTCTAACCCACAGCCAAGGAAGGAGAAGAAGAGAAGAAGATTAAGGGGGCATCCTACCCACCCCCTTGGTGCCTTCTTCCCCTTCCTTCTTCTTCCTTGTGCCACGCCAAGAAGGAGCAAGTTTCCAACTTGGAGGACGGCCAGGCATTGGAGGAGAAGGGTGGTGCACGCCCACCCTTAGAGAAGATTTGAAGGTGGTACCATCCACCTTGGAGGAGCATAGAGCATGCCCCCTTCTTGTTGGGCTTGCCTTGGAAGACAACACTACCTTGGAGGAGTTATTGAAGGAATGAGTTAGAGAGGCTCTTTTCAAGCCTAGGAGCCACTGAGATTGGAGCAAGGGCTCTCTTCTTCACCAACATCATCAGGATAATTAGTGTCTTTCATTATTTTGTACTTTAATTTCTAGTAGTAAAAGCATTCCTCTACTAGGTTTTCTTTGTAAACACTTTTTTCCCATCAATTAAAGTTGCCTCTTTTTCAATTAATTCTTATTGCAATTGTTGCTTTAGGTTTTAGCACTTTCACACCTTCTACCCAATTATCCTAGGCTTTCGCTTGCCTAGGGTGAGCTTGGGAAGAGATCAATTTTTTCACTTAGTTGCTAAAGTAGGTGTAGTCTCTTTTTATCATCAACTCCGCGTATTGCCATTATTTCAAAAACCACAAAAATTATATATTGAAAAATACCAAAAAGAAAGGTGAATTTCAGTTTTCAAGTAAGAGACATATTTTGGAAACATTTGGCCTCCTTGGACAACCCTAGATACTCTCCTTATCTAGGATTACAAATTTAAAAGCAACTCAATTTTTGTGCGTTACAACGATAAAACCCTAATTTTACAAACCATGTGAAAAACCCGATCAACTATCTTGAAGTGCTGGCACATGTTCCTAACACATTTGTTGTAGGATTAAGCTAGGAGTAAGCATGGGGGGAGACAAAAAAAAAGTTTCAAAAACATGACCTTATAAATATCCTAATAAACGTTGGCATTCACAAAGCACAAACACAAGGTTTTAAAAGAATTATGAAAGTTACGAGTCAGATTCAAGAGCCAAGGAAATCCTAACTGCAAAATGGTTTCAGGTCATTTGAATTAACAATGTGTTAATTTGTGAATTTTTGAAAGATACACTGATCCTGATTCTTCTAACTCTTGGATCCAAAGACGGATCCCGCTGTTTTATCTTTAACAAATCCCGTGCCTTCCATGTTTTCAATCAACCAAGGCCACGTAATCTTTTTCTCCCAAAAAGTAAATAAAAATTAGTCTTTCCCAAAAATTTATTTTGTGAAAATAATTTTGCTAAGAGACAAGTAAAAGATAAGCATGGGGGTGTGAAAAATACCAGTTTATCATCATTCTTATGCCCTAAAACAGATCTACCTCTTATGGGATTTCGGGCTGCATTTAGGCATTTACTTAAGATAGGCATGCATTGCATTTTATTATCTTTTTGATGAGTTTATTTGAGTGTCAAGGACAAGCAGAGAGTCAGATCCCATAAACCTTGGTACTCAAGAAGGCAGAAGATGAAGAAGAAGCTTCATTTAGCTAGATCTCAGCTAGATTGAACTCATCTCAGCTGAATCCTAGCTCATTGTAGCTGGATCAACTCATCCCTAGCTCCATTTAGCTCATCTCAGTTGAATGGTAGCTCAAGCTAGCTCACCTCAGCTCCATTCAGCTTGCCTCAGCTAGATGGCAGCTCAAACTAGCTAGTTGATCCTAGCTCCATTCCAGCTCCTCCAGCTCAAAAGAGTTCACTGGAAGCTCAACTTGACTAGGACTAGCTACTGCCTTCAACTAGCTACATCTAGTCATCTTAAGAAGTCATCAACTAGCCCAGGCTAGCTCAAGTCCAACTCCCGAAAACCTAACTCAGCTCAACTTGGTTGAGTTGAGCTACTTGACCTAAGCTAGCTACTCTAACTAGCTAGGTATGCTCTAGGAAGACCAAACCCAGCTCACCTCAGCTCAGATTAGATTGGCTTAGCTACTAGCAAAGAACTAGCTAGCTAAGCTAGCTATTGAGCTCTACTTCAACTCCCTTCAGCAGACATCAACTCTAGTGTAGCTCCTTCCAGCTACCTCCAACTCTTCTCCCTCTAAACCCTAGTTCACTCCACCTCTTTACCATACTCCCTACTAGCTAAGCTAGCTTAGCTTAGCTAGTCACCTCCTTGGCCACAAAAACCTAACCCTAAAACACCACCTAACTAGTCCACCAAAGTAAGCCGCCTACCTACACCTACTCCTCCAACTTGGCGCCACCACCACCACATTGATGTGGAAAATTACGGGGTTTTTAAGATTAGGGTTTTAAGTCACCGCAACTCGTAAATCCGTTTGCTTTTAAAATTTGTAACTTAGATAGGGGAGTATCTAGGGTCGTCCAAGGAGGCAATATTTTGCAAAATTCAAGTCTCTTGCTCGAGAATGAAACTCAACTTTCTTTTTATTTCTTTTACATATATAATTTTTATGGATTTTTGAAATAACGGCAATACTAATTTTTTAAGAGATTTGGAAACGACTAACACCTAATCCACTATACTACTATCAAGGTGACAAGTAGAGCCTCTCCCTAAGCTCACTCTAGGCATGTGGAGGCCTAGAGTAATCAGGGAGAGGGAGTGAAAAGTGCTAGAACAAAAGCAAGCAAATGCGACAAAATTGCAAAGAAGGCAACTTTATAAAATGAGGAATTGTTTTACACAAAAACCTAGTAGAGGAATGCTTCAACTACTAGAATTAAAAGTGCAAAAATAAAATAAAAATGGTTATCCTCTAAAATGATGGTGAAGATGGAAAGGCTCTTGCTCCAATTGCGGCTGCTCTCGCAATCAAAAAGAGCTCCTTCTTCTCGCAAGGCTTCTCCAATTTGATGAACTCCTCTTAGCAAGCCCAAGGGGGGCATGCTTGGCTCCTCCAAGGTGGATGGAATTCCACCTTCAAAGGCTTCTCTCAAGGTGGCGTGGACCACCTTTGATTCCTCCTCCAAGGGTGGTCGTGTACCACCCTCAAATCCTCCACTTCTTAGGGTTGGAGTGTACCCTAGGTTGTCCTCCATTGCCTAACTTCCTTCCTTAGCTGGCGTGGTTACAAGTAAGAAGAGAAGAGGGGAAGGCACCAAGGGGATAGAGTATCCCCTTAATGTTCTTCTTCTTCTTCTCTTGACCTTCTATGTAGGTGGAAATATGGGTAGAAAATTGTAGCCAAGGGTGAATTTTTTTGGTGGAATATGATGGGTATTTATAGAGGTGGAGAGGGGGGTAGTAGGCGTGGGTTAGGTGGATGGCTAGGATGTATTTAGGTGGTGGTTATGGGTAGTTAGGTTGATCCTAGGGCTAAGGTTAGTTGGCACCAACCGGGTGGTTATGGCCATAAAGAGGCACCTATGGTTGGCGCCAATTATGAGGCTTCTAGAAGGTAGGTGAGGTGGATGGTGGAGATGATTTTAGGGAGAGGTGTATGGTGGAGATGAAGGGGATTTTGGAGGGAAAAAGTGGCTCCAACATGGGGGTGGTTATGGTGGTTTTGGCGCCACCTTGTTGGTACCCTTTGGTGGTGGTTGAGGGGTGAAAGGTGGTGATGGTGGTGGCGCCAACTTGGAGTAGGGTGGAGCTAGCTTAGGTGAGCTTAGGTAGGGTTGAGTTGGTAGAGCTAGATAGGAAGGATTTTTTAGGTGGTGAATTGCCAAGGGAGCTGGAGCCTAGCTAAGTTAAGCTAAGGTAGCTTAGCTAGTAGTGGAGTAGAGGAGGAGGTGTTGGAGCTAGGGTTTGATGATAGAAGCTGAGGAGGAGAAGTCTGGAGCTGGCAGCTGCTGAAGAGGGTGGCATGGAGCTACTCTAGTTGGCTTAGCTTGCTAGTTCTTTGCTAGCTGCTAAGCCAAGCTAAAGTGAGCTGGCTTCTACCATAATGAGCTGAGGTGAGCTAGGTCTGGTGCTCTCGGGGAGGATCAAGTTGGTTGAGGCAACTAAGGTAGCTTAGCTCAACTGAGTTGAGCTAAGCTGAATCCCCGAGAGTTGGACTTGAGCTTCCTGAGCTGAAATGAAGTCATCTTCAGCTGGCTGGAGTTGAGTGGAGTTGGATGTAGCTAGACTTGAGCTAGGGTGAACTCCAGTCAACTCAGCTGAGCTAGCTAGAGCTCCCTGTGGACTAATGGGAGCTGAGATGAGCTAGACTTAGCTAAGTTGAGCTGGATTTGAGCTGACCTGAGCTAGGGTGAGCTAAGATGAGCTCTCTTGAGCTACCATTCAGCTGAGATGAGCTGAATGGAGCTAGGATGAGCTAACCCTAGTTCAGATGAGTTGAATTCCAGCTATGGTGAGCTGGATCAAACTGAGTTCCAGCTGGTGAGATCTTCTCCTTCACTAGTTGCCTTCCTGAGTGCTAGGGTTCTAGGGATCTGGCAATTTGTATATCCCTAACACTCCAAGAAACACATCGAAAATAAATAACAAATGCAATGCATGCCTAACCTATTTTATGCCTAAATGCAACCCAAAAAACCCATTTGCGGAGCAAAATCCTAGGAGCTAGGTTTATTTTAATGCATAAGAATTATGATAAACTGGCATTTATCACATACCTCTTCACCCCATAACCTCCACCAAGAGACACCAAAGTTGGCGCCAAAAACCACCTCCAACCATGTCCCTTTTTGGTGCAATTTTTCCCTCCAAAAACCCTCTTGTCATAACCCTACACCTAAGCCCACAACTAATCCCAACCCTACACCTAATCCACCTTCTAGAAACCCCCAATTTGGCACCAAAGTGGAGGCATCTCTCCACTCATGGACATCCACCAAGGGGTGGAATCAACCCATAACCACCCCCCTTGCATCCTTTAAAGTGGCACCAACTAACCTAGGCCCTAGGATCCCCATAACCACCCATAACCTCCCTTAGAATCAATCCTAGCCCTACACATGTCCAAGCCAACCATCTCCCTCTCCACTTCTATATATACCCCACCTAACCACCACCTAAATCCCATCTTCTCCCTTAGTTAGGTCCACCATTAATCCACCCATTCTCCACGCCAAAGAAGAAGAAGGAGAGAAGAAGATCAAGGGGGCAACCTACCCGCCCCCTTGGTGCCTTCTTACTTTCTTTCTTCTCCCTTAGCCACGCCAAGGAGGAGGTCATCTTCACACTTAGAAGGGATGGCCAGGCAAGAGGAGGAGACTTGAGGTGGTTGACTCCCACCTTGAGGAGAGATTGCCTGGAGGAGGACAACTACAAGAAGCTAAGGAGAATTCCTTTCAAGTGCAAGGTGACTGCAATTGGAGCAAGTGCTCTCCAAAACTTCTACAGAGGATTCTCCTTCTTCTTTATCTTATTTTATCTTGTATTAGCTAGTGTTTTTGTTTGTTTTCATGTAACAAGTATTCTGCTACATTTCTTCTAGTTGCTAGTAATACAAGTTTTATTTTGCCTTCTGATTTTCATGCTCTAGTTAGTGTGTTTTTCTTGTTATTTCTTTAATGCACCACATCCTCCTCTTCTAATTACCCTAGGTGCACTTGCCTAGGGTAAGCTTAGAAGAGAAGATTCCATTCTTGTCACTTAGGTTTAGTGATAGGTGTAGTCGTTAGCGTACTTTCATCTTCGCATCCATTTCTCAACTATTTTTTAAAACCCTAAAAATAACAAAATCAAAATTACAAAAAGATGTGTTGATTTGAGAGGCAAGAGAGAGAACCACTCATGTGATTAACAAATTGGCCTCCTTGGATGACCCTAGATACTCTACTATCTAGGTATTACAAATTTAAAAGTGATTGCGAAATTGTTTTGCAACTACTCAAAACCCTAATTTTATCAAATCACACATTTTTGACATCATGCTATAGGAGAAATAAATCTGGGTGCCAGGGTGATAGGTAGCAAGTGGCAGCCCTGAAGAGTGGTGTATGAATGATGCAGATGAGGTGGATAAGGAGTCGAGAGTGGGAAACAAATCATGCAGGTCCTGAAAATGGTGGAAAATGAAAGGAGGGACCTGAGTGGTGTAGTCTGAAATGGTATAAGGAACCATTTTGTGAATGGATTTGGATGTGGGTGGTTGTGGAGTAGGTGTGTCGAATAAGATCCAGTGTTCCATCCCATCCGCTCTAGATTCACCCAATTCACTGTCATCCTTGGGTTGGTCAAAAATCTTGTACGACTGGCCCAAATTCAGTTCATGGTTCGAATCCTCAAATATAATGGATGGAAATTCATTATCCCTAAGGTGTTGAAAATTAGAATCTAGTTGCAATAAAGCCTCGAATTCTTTCATTTTTCGTTCTGTGGCTTCTGTGAAATCCTCGATATCGGAATCCAAGAGCGAAGATGTGAAAGAATGAAATAGATTCATCTGACCCCAAATCCAAAAATGCCTCAAGATGTTTTAGATTTTCCTCATAATTAGAAATGGGGTTTTTATCATATTCTTCCTTAACTTCGATTGGATTCTTGGACAATTCGAAATCAACCCCATGGATGTATGGAATCTCATGTGAATATATGTATTTATCATTTGAGCTTGTCATGCGGGCTTTAGGTAGTTCCACTCCAAACCTCTCAGAATCCAAATCACGTATCTCATCAATTTTCTTTGGCAATTCAACGTTTACCACGGTGTCAGAATTATTATAACTCAAATCAATGAGCTTGACAGAAGCTATGTGCGAAGTCAATTCACCAAGAAGTTCTATGTTCCCATAGTGCTTAGGTTCATCATCACCTGAGTCCTCCTCGATTAAATTACAATGTGGGTCCTTGTTTGACTTGAAAATATCTAATTTGAATTTCTCTTTCCCCAGGGCGATCTCCATACACCCGGATGCATAGTTGATGTTAGCTTGGGTGGTCGCCAAAAATGGGCGGCCTAAGATGATAGGTGCATCACGGAGACTAGGAGTAATGTCCATATCCAAGATGAAAAAATCTGCTGGGAAGCAAAGCCCATGGATTTTTACAATGACATTCTCCACCACACCTTGGGGTACTTTGACTGACTTGTCAGCTTATTGGATAATGACCGAAGTGGGTTTTAGCTACCCTAATTGGAAGTGGTCAAAAACAGCAGTGGGGGATAAATTAATGGCCGAACCCAAATCAAGCAAGGAAAGTGAAGCTCCCGGGTCTTTCTTCTTAGGTGGTAGGTTAGAAAAAATGACTACACTCGCTTCCTTGGACAATACCACCTTATTGGTCTTCCTTGGTTGTCACTTGGGTGTAGAATATTCTTTAAAGAATTTAGCAACAGTAGGAATTTGGTCAATGGCATCAGGAAGGGGAACCTTAATGTGAACATCTTTGAAGATTTCCTTTAAGTCTTCCTTGCTTTTGATTCCCTTTATCTTTCCTTTAGGTTCACGAGTTATGGCTCTAGGGAAGGGTAAAGGGATGTTAGTGATCTCAGTGATTGGTTCCTTTTCCTTAGGCTGCTCCTTTGAAGGGTTAGAATGGGAAGAGGAGCTAGCTTGAGAAGTATCATGACCCGCCTGCCTGCATGGTAGGTCCTTTATAACATTTCCGCTTCTTAGTGTGATAGTATTTGCATCGGTATACTGTCTATAAGATGGGGGAGGAGCATAAGGGGCAAATTAGGCATGATTCGATGATAAGGTTGACTGACCTAAAACATAACCAGGAGGTGTTTGTAATACTGCATGTGCCTATTCCTGTGGTGCTTGGAACCTAGGTGGGGTGTGATTAACATGATTTCGATGCTAAAAGTTTTGAGTTTGAACCCTTGTCGTTGTAGTCGCGTAAAAATCCGCTATTAGATAAAATTTACCGATACTCAAAATGAGTCCTGGGTTGTAGTCGCGAATGTTTGATCAAAAATCACGTTGGAATTATTGTCACGAAAGTATATTAGCTGGTTGAAATTAATCTACTAGCTATTCTACTTAAAGTATAATTAATAAAAGAGAGAAAGAATAGTACAAATAAAGAGAAAATAGGGAGAGAATACACAAATGTTTCATAATGATAGTATTATGTTCATTACATCTACTTGATACACTAGAAAGCTGTAAATCTACACTAGAAAGCAATAAAAAAAGAAGGGGGTGAGAAGTTATCCTCCTCGACGACTACTTGGAGGATGAGCCGTGTTGATGGAGTGCCCGAAAGATGGAGATGAAATATTGGACAAACAACGGAGCTGGAGGACAGAGGACGAAGCAGGGTGACGTCGTGGTGGGATCCTCTTCCCGAATGGCAGTGAGAGGACAGCTGCAGGATGCTCCACGAAGGAGGTGAGAAGATGGAAAATTATTTTAGTCTAGCTCTAATGGAGCATCCCGGGTATGGGACCAGCTTGTATAGCTTTGGAGGGGGTGAGAGAAGAAGAGAAGGGATGCCCAAATGAGTGGTAGGGGTGCCTTTTTTATAGGTGTAAGAATTGAGGGCAAAAGGGTCTTTTAAGGCTTTAAAAAATGCTGGGGTCTTTAATGACAAAAATAATCGTCACTGTAGCCAAGCGTTGCTAAAGGCACACCTCCATCCCCGCCATCCATCACACATTCAATGATTCAGAGGCAACCACGTCAACGTTGCCTAATCTTCAAGTGTTGGGCACTCCATCACATTCAAGCGTTGCCAGCCTTCCAATCAAGAGATCAGACGGCTCAGGAGCCATGCATGCCTCTTCACCTTCAGGCATTCTGCGCACCCAGTCAGATTGGGCATGCGATGGTGTGTCATCGTGCGCATCCGCCCTATGCTTCCATCCAGCACATGAGGATGCGCCACGTTGCTGCTCCATCGATCGTCCGTGCTGTTGGTACAATTCTCAACATAGTTAATTAAGGTTATCGGGCTTAATTAATCATGTAAAGAAATGACTTAGGTTAACTTGAATCAATTAAATCATTGTCGTTGATTGTAGTCTAGGGTCAAGCTAACCTAACATTTTATATTTAATTTTTTTTAACTGGTTGAGTTCAGGTTGTTCACTGAGAGGCATAATCATAATTTTAATTCACCATTTTTATTGTTAAGCTAACAAATAACTAATTACTTCATTAAATACATAATATGTTAAGCACATAAATATTTGCACATAAGATTGATCAATTAAACTTGCAACTATTCCATTAATAAAAGAAGTATACATGAAAGATTTTACAAAGTATAACAAAAGAAAATGATTATTACATCAAATGCATACAAAATAGGCATAGAAGAATATTTACAAGTGAATACAATTGCCTTTTAACAAAATAAAGCTCAAACTCATTTTCTCAGTCTTTAATCTTTGATCAGATGTCTGTTAAGAAGATTAGACGACTTAAAAGTTGGAATTAGACTTCCCATGAGTATATCAGATATCTCTCTCTTCTTTACTTCTTTACATTCCTCTCATTTCATTTAATCTCTCTCTTAACTCTCAACAGTCACTATCTCTTTAAATCTCATTCTTTTCTATTTCATTGAACTCATTCAACTTTTTCCCTTCTCTTCCTTAGTTCTTCTTAGGTCTATTTTCTTCTTCTCATTCTCTTTTTTCTTTGTTTTCATTGTGCATTCAAATCTCTCCACACTTAGCCATTTTTACGCTCAGCCCATATTACTCTTCACTTAACAAAAAGTTAGTTTTAATGGGCGACTGGGCTTTTCGAGGATACGCAACACCCATTAAGGTGGGACCAGACCTTACTAAGCCCAAGCCTAGTTCAGATTAGGTGGATTATTAGCCATTTAACCCATGCACAGTCTCCGGCCCATTCAGATCCACATGCTCATGCCCACTTGGGCCCATGCACACATAGGTGTGTACACACACGTCCACACATGCACATGCATGTGCGCATGCACGGATCAATTCAAATGCTTAGTTACTTGCACCCTATGCTAACGACCAAGCGGTCTCAGTTACTTTTTGCTTTCATACCAACATGCGCGCCTGCACTTCCCTGATGTGGGACTATGTTCAGCTACTCTTCTTCGCGTGTAGCTACGTTTGGCTAGACTTCGATCGATGATTCCCATCGACTCAGATGCCCAAATTGAGTTATCCAAAGCTCGATGGAAAGCTGTTTGCATCCTCTATTCAATTTAATCACAAATTTGATGATTGGATCACTTTTGATTTGGTGATTTAGAGGAAGAACATGGCTATCTCGCCATGCCTAGATTGTGTTATCGGAGAGTAAATCTCAGGTCAAATGACCTGTAGATCATTTAATACCCTTAATTAAGGGTATGAGATGCTTCAGTGAAGCATTCTGCATCAGTTAGGAGAGAGAGGGAAGCAAGATAAGAGCTTCAGAAGCTCTAGAAGCTAGAAAGCTTTGATTCTCAGATGAAGAATTCTGATTGAAGGATGGAGTAGTCCAGTAGATAAATTAGATCATTAGGAAAGGATCTGCATTGAATTAGAAAGTCTAGAGGAAGTGATCTGGTAGAAATTTGAGCTCAAAACTCATTAGGAGCTCCAAGAATAGTGTTGGGTTTCTTTTGGAACCCAAACTAGACAGACATTGGTATCAACATGGAAACTTCATAGAATTAATTCAAATCAATTCTAATTAATTCGAGATCAACCCAGGAACTCAAATAACCCATTGAATTAGAATTTAAACCTTCAAATCTCTACTTTCGACCTAGAGTTGACCTATGAAGGTTCAGGGTTGACTTTAAAGTTAAAGCATTTAAGATCAAATTTAAGATCTTAGTAGATTCAATTTTAGTCAAGGAATTGATTCAGAGTCTCAAATTAGGGTTTTGAGCACTCCAGCAGTGCTCTCAGACACTGCCGCCTGAACCCAAAGGTGTTGTGTTCAACAGGGAATTCCAAAGATCTGTAGTCCTAAATAAGATTTAGATTAGGTTTTATGAGGTTCTCTCATGCTTTAGGACTTGTTTCCAGACTCTAAACCTTAATGGTTGAGGTTCTCCATCTCTACCGGAGTTGGAGAAGACGACATCTAATAGAATGATTCAATCATCAAAACCTCTAATAGGTGGAATATAATCCTCTCATTAGTATAAAGCTATCTGGAGCTTCTCATGGAGTTTCAATGGTTGGAACACAAGTTGAGGTCGCTGGAGCTCCAGTGATAGCTAAACTTTGCAATCAGAGATTAAATTCCCTTTAAGTAGGTCAATAATGATCTTGAAAGACTCCTGAGGTCAAAAAGAACCTTAGGAACACCTCAATTGCTCCAATTAACGTTCTGATTCAAAGATTCATCACTAAATTTAGTAAGAATGCTGCAACCCTCTTACTTAATTGAGTGAGGGCAAATGCTTACGGTAGTGAGGTGAAGGTGATTTGAAGGTCAATTAGTTGAATAAACTCATCTGAGCTCACCATTGACAATAAGCTTAGAAGTTGAAGTGGAATTAGGTGTTTTAAGTGTAGGGAGTGATTTGTCTAATTAAATAGAGAAACGGGTCCCTTATGTGATGTAGAGATGGTGGAGGGCCCCTAATGAGTGTGCAAATAGCTGAATACCTCTGCCATGGACAACGATGATGTTTAGTGGAGGTGAAGTGGAATTAGGAGCATAGATGGCTAATTAAACGAGGAAGAAGGTGGATTGTGATCGTGGAGAGATTAGGAAGAAGATCATATGGATGTAAGCATGATTCAAAGTCCAATGAGGTCGAAATTGACCTCGTCGGAGTTAGGGAAGAAAAGTGAGAAATAGAGTTTAAAGCTAAGCTAATTAACTACCTATCTAGCTTAATCTAATCTAAACTAAAGTCTAAGCTACTCTACGATTACTTGTATGAATGGGGAAAGGGATCTCTGTTGATGGCAGATAACGAAGGAAGAAATCCGTTGAAGTTGGATCAGACTCCGGTGAGAAAGGAAGCAGAGTAGAAGGGAAGATGGCCCGCTCCCAAGCTCTGTCATAGCTGTGGGAGAGGAAGGGGGTTGAGAGAGGTGAATGCCTCTGCTGGAAGCACTCTGAAAGGGGGTTGAGTGGTCATCGGAGGGGAGGGAGTAGCCTATCATCGGTCTATGGTTGGGGAAGAGGGAAGGGAGCCGACCCCTGAAATTGGAGGTGGCCATGGGTATTTATAGGTGGTGGCAGAGAGGTAGGGGGCTGAACCTGGACGGATACACGACTAAGTACATCCTAACTCACTGGCGTCATCTCCGATGCCGGTGAACTTCTTTGCTTAGGAAAAATAGGATTAGGAGGTCATCCGAATCGTCGGATGGGAAAGGGGAGGTGAGCGGATGTTGAGCGGCAATGGTGAAGGCGAAATAACGTTGATCGTAGGTGATTGTTGAGGGCGGAAAACTATGCGTTCACAGCTGGATTCGAAAACCCGTCGTTGTAGTTCGAGTCGCAAAGAAATTCGTTCAACAAATAAAACTTATACCGAAAAATCCGTAAAGAAGTTCCAGGTCGAACATAGGGAGGCTATGTCGATCTCAAAATCCGTAGTTATATGTTTTTGTATTTTTGTTTAATAGGTGAAATAATCACAATAGAATCGATATAAACAATAAGAGAGAGAGAACAATCACTTGATATTTGAATAATGTTTTACAACTAAGAAAGCGGGAAATGATTACACTAGAAAGTGGGAAACTGTTACAACTAGAAAGCGGGAAAATTCTACTCTAGAAAGCGGAAAAAGAAGGGAGAGAGAAGTTATCTTCCTTGACGAATGCTTGGAGGATGAGCCGGACGGAGGCGACGCCTGGAAGATGGAGGATGAGGCAGGAAGGAGGACGAAGTTGGAAGAATGGGAATGAGGCAGTACATTGTCATCGTCGTAGGATCCACTTCTGGAACAGGGGTGAAGGTTTGGTTTTAGCTCTTGAGGTGCATCCTAGGTGTGGGACAAGCTTCTCTTAAGCTTTGGAGAGGGAGAGAGGAGAAGGAAGGGATGTGAAATTTGTAGGGTAGGGGTCTCCTTTTATAGTTGCAAGGAGTGGGGCATTTTGGACATTTTAATTTCAAAAAAATTAATATGGGACCTTTAGTGACAAACTTAAACGTCACTAAAGGTCCATCGTGGGCGACGTGTGCGCGCGTTGCACGTGTCCGCTCCTCTTTTGCACCCTAACACTCACACACATTTGGATTGATCTCAGTCGTCCGATCATGGGATCGGATGGTCTAGATCGATCCTCACAGTGCCCTTCAAAACTCCTCTACCACGTGCTCACGTGCGATGAGGCATGCAAACGCGTATCATCGCGCGCATACGGGATCGAAGGATCTTTTGTGCAGCAAGCCTCCTCCCTCGGCTGCCCAATCATCATTTGACGTCTTAATTGCGCTCGCACCCATCTTGATTTGAAGCAGAGCGTAGCTCGAACGCGTGCCCTTCGCTCGCTAAGGGGCGCTCGCCCGCTATGCTATGCTTCCTCTTTATGTGAGCGGATAATTTTGTGCACAAGAGATCGTGGCCATTGGATGGTGATCCAACAACCTAGATCCATCACGTGGGTGAGGAGGGAGAGAGGGTGCGGTGGTCTTGCTAATTTGGTTGGGCTGGTTTGGGCAACTAAGATGGTGCCACGTGGCACCATCTTGGCCATCCATCTTCTGTGAGTTGCAAAGGGTGCCATGGATGTCGGATTGGACTGATTTTCATGCCGTTGGGCTGCAATCATCGATCTGAACCCATCCGTGAGATCGGATTTGTCGTCTCAAGTGCATATTAGCACCATCTTGGCCCTTTATCTTTAGGGTTCCTCAGTCTCTATCTGGTGCTACGGATGTCCGATCAAGGCGATCTTGGAGTCGTTGAACTCCAATCGTTGCCCTGATCAGATCCGTATGGTTAGGTCTTTGATCTGAGGCCCCAATTAACAAGTTGCCCTGTCCCTGATCATAAAAGGAGACAATTACTGTACAATTTATACAGCTTGATCTAAATGCATGATTATGAATGTTATGCAATATTTACAATGTATGATGCTAATATGACACTAAGAACATGCATTAATAGACATTTTAGGTTAATCAGATGTATGCACATCACACCCCTATGCCTATCTGTTGCTAGTCCTTAGCAAAAACTACATGCTATTTATAAACGAATTAGGGTTGGATTACTTGGGCACAAGTCATTTTCAACATTAAGAAATTTTTACTTAGGACCTGAACTTTCAAAGATACAACAGCACCCGGGTATCTACCAAAATGCAAACCGCCTCAAGCCCTCTCCTTATTCAAAGAAAGATCTCTTTTTCTCTTTTTCATCTCTTCTATTTTTTTTTTTTTTGAGTTTAGGATTACAAAGTGGCTTTCTACGGCCACTCAACCCACCGAAGATTTGATGAGAACCCTAAGTTCTAAGCATCTTTTTGTGAATGTGATAGATTTGCTGATCGGCAATCAGAACAGACTTTGGATTTCTACACCCCTAGGTGACCTTAAAGAGAGTTCTGCCTAAAGGTGTATCTATACGGCCGGTAGCTTTCTCCCTACCTTTATTTTTTATTTGGTCAACGCAAGGGTGAATCCAGTGTATATCTCCCCGGCTTATTCTACTTCTCTGCTTCTTCCTAAGTGTTTTGGAATTTTTAGTGCATTTCTTGAGTTGGGTTCTGGACAACCGGTCAATGAGCTATTACCACCTACAACTTGCCAGCCATACTCGTGCGGCAAAGTGTGTCTTATTTCTTTTGTTTTCTTTTTCTTTCTTTTCTCCTTTTTCTTTTTTTTCTTTTTCTTTTCTTTTTGAACTTTTTTTTTTTAAGTAGGTGGCTTCCCTGGTCTAAGATTTACCTAAAGGCAGCAAGAAGAGAGTGGTCCAGTGACTGGGCTCTGGACAACCTACCTATGGGCTGTTACCCACGATAACTTGCCAACCATATCACCCTAGAAGGTTTATTAGCTACCCAACTTCCGTTAAGATCACCAAACAACGAGTTAATGCGAATAGTGTGTAGATGCTTAGACTTACAGTACCCTCAAATCAGAGGGCGGGTTGATAAGTCGTGTACTTATCACCCAAACTTATTTAATCAAATTAAAATAGAATTTAGGATGGTGAGGACTCGATAAAGAAATCCACATTTTAGTGGATACCCGGGCTGATTAAGCCCAAAGACCTGAAGGGTCTTAGTGTTCAGATCCTACTGTAATATTTCCTAAGATTGAAAGGTCCTAATGTCCAAGTATTCCTTCCTAATTCAATTTTTTTTATGTATATATAAGAAAATAAGTAGAATTTACAAGAATTCCACAAAGCTGACAAACTGATTCAAAAATGAATCCACCCCCCCATGCCTAGCTAATGCAATGTTCGCATTGAGAATAAAAGACATGAAAGGAAGGGTAAAATGCAGAAGATATCACTTGAATATGAAACTCGGGTCAACTCTGAGTCAGACTGTACAACTGCTGAGTTTAATGCTATCAGCTAGGCATAGTTCAGCCAAAGAAGTCACAACATAGGTAGAGCAATCGTGTCTGAGATGGGTTCTGGAACAGTATGGTCAATAACAGGCTTCAGACATTAACTGTTGACTTTGAATGAATTACTCGTCTTTGGGTCAAAGATCTGAATAGCCCCGTTTGGAAATATTTGCTCGATAATGAACGGACCATTCCATTTCGACCTAAGTTTGCCAGGAAAGAGCTTAAGTCAAGAATCAAAGAGCCAGACTTTCTGGTTTGGCTCAAAGCTCTTACAGGAAATCAATTGGTCATGAAGAGCTTTGGTCTAAGCCTTGTAGATCTTGGCATTCTTGTACGCGTCATTTCTAAGCTCTTTTAACTTAGATAGTTGGAGTTTCCTGGTCTTCTCAGCTAAACTCAGATCTAGATTACACTGTTGATTGCCCAGAATGCCCTATGTTCAATTTCTATGGGTAAATGGTACGTCTTTCCATACACCAGATGAAACGGAGACATGCCGATGGGCATTTTATACGCCATACGGTAGGCCCAAAGAGCGTCCTCAAGCTTTTGAGTCCAGTCTTTGCAATCAAGCCTAACCATTTTCTGCAGAATATTCGTAATCTCCTGATTGGAGATCTCAGCCTGTCCATTCGTTTGGGGATGGTAAGGTGTGGAGATTCTGTGATTAACCCTGTATTTTTCCAGCAAACTACGGAACTGAGCATTAGTGAAATGAGTGCCACCATCGCTGATGATGGCCCTCGGAATCTCGAACCGACTGAAAATGTTTTTCTTGACGAAATCTATGACCACCTTGTGGTCATTGGTTTAGGTGGGAATAGCCTCGGTCCACTTGGACACGTAATCAACAACGACGAGAATGTATTAGTGTCCAAATGAAGGGAGGAATGGTCCCATGAAATCGATGCCCCATACTTCGAAGATTTTGACGGGAAGAATTGGGTTTAGAGGCATCATATCTCTCTTAGTTTTGCTCCCAAGTGCCTGGCATCAGGAACATGACCTTGAGAAATCCTGAGCATCCTTGAATAAAGATGGCCAATAGAATCCAGATTGCAAAATTTTTGCAGCCGTCTTTTTCCCGGAGAAGTGTCCACCACACGCAGATACATGGCAGAACTCGAGTATACTCTTGAATTCGTTCTCCAGAATGCATCGATGAATAATCTGATCAAAGCTGATGCGGTACAGCTCAGTGTCCTCCCAAAAGTAATATTTGGCCTCAGATTTGAGTCTATCTTGTTGTTGCTTGGTCCAATCCTAGGGATTTGACCAACGGACAAATAATTAACAATGTCAACAAACCACAGGGTTTGGACACCTGAAACTGTAAGGATGGTCTTGTCTGGAAAAGTATCAGCAATCGAAATGTCCGAACAAGAAGAATTACTCAGAAGTCTCAACAGATGGTCTGCCACCACATTCTGTACCCCAGATTTATCCTTGATTTCAAGATCAAATTCTTAAAGCAGAAGAATCCAATGAATAAGCCAGGGTTTGGCTTCCTTTTTGGCCAAGAGATGTCTCAAGGCTGAGTGGTCGGTATAAATGATGACGTGAGACCCTAAGAGATAAGCCCTAAATTTCTCCAAAGCAAATACTACAACTAGTAATTCCTTCTCAGTAACAGTGTAATTCCTCTAGGCCTTGTCCAGAGTTTTACTAATGTAGTAGATGACAGAGGGCTTCCTGTCAATCTTTTGACCCAAAATAGCCCCGACTGCGTAATCAGAAGCATTGGTCATGATCTCAAATGGGGCTATCCAAATCGGTGGTTGCAACACCGGAGCACAAGTGACTGCCATTTTAGGAATCTTAGTTTGATGAATCTCCTATAGAATGCCACATGACTAAGAAATGATTGAATTTGTTTGATAGATGTGGGAGGAGGAAGTTTAGTGATAGCATCAACCCTAGCTTTGTCCACTTTGATTCCCTGTTCAGAGATTACATGACCCAAGACAATGCCTTCTTGTGTCATGAAATGACTCTTTTCCTAGCTAGGGACCAGTCTTGTTTTGATGCATCGTTTAAGAATCATTTCAAGATTAGCTAGACAAGAGTCAAACGATTCTCCAAAAATAGAGAAATCGTCCATGAAGACTTCCATAAACTCTCCTACTATGTCCGAAAATATGACCAGCATACACCTTTGAAAAGTGGCAGGTGCATTGCATAAGCTGAATGGCATCCTACAGAAAGCCAAGGTTCCGTAGGGACAGGTGAAAGTCATTTTTTCCTGATCTTCGAGATGGATAGGGACTTGGTTGTATCTCGAGTAGCTATCAAGGAAACATAAGTACTTCTACCCTGCTAGTCTTTCAAGGATTTGATCAATAAAAGGCAAAGGGGAATGATCCTTTTTCGTGGCTGTGTTCAACTTCTTGTAATCAATACAAACTCTCCAAGAGGAAGCTGAACGAGTCGTGATAGATTCTCCTTTCTCGTTAGTCACAATGGTAATCCCAGCTTTCTTGGGAACAATTTGCACGAGACTTACCCAAGGACTATCAGAGATCAGATAAATGATTCCTGCATCGAGCCACTTGATAATCTCCTTCTTGATCACTTCTCGCATATTTGGGTTTAATCTCCTTTGCATCTGGTGAGAAGGGTAGGATCCATCTTCCAAAAATATTCTGTGATTGCAGTAAGATGGCTCGATCCCCCTAAGGTCATGAATGGTCCAACCAATTGCCTCCTTGTGTTCCTTTAGAACCTTAATCAGTTTAATCTCCTGCTTCTTTGTTAATTTAGCACTGATAATCACATGGAGCGTCTTATGTGGTCTTAAAAATTGATATTTCAGATTCTCAGGCAATGATTTCAGTTCAAGTTGGGGTGGGTTGATGATTGAAGTTAAGGAAGCTGTTGATGAAGACTCATCAAGAGGAAGAGGTTGAGAGTGAACAAAATCAATAACCTCTTCAGAAGGTGGTGGGTTTGCCAAAGAGGGTTGTGGGTCCAAATCATCATCAGAGGAGGAACTTTCAAATGCAGAAACCACCATACAAGTTTCAATATTCACATTATCGTTCTTAAGTTCCTCAATAAATCCACAATCCTCGAATTTGTTAATCGCCTTAAAAATATCCAATTTCATTCTTTGATCCCCAAAGGCGATTTCCATGCTACCGCTCTCATAGTTAATGTTGGCCTTGGCGGTAGCCAGGAACAGACACCCCAGTATGATAGGCGTGTTCCTCAAATTTTCTCATGTCAAGGATAAGGAAATCTATAGGAAAATAGAAATCCTTGACCTTGACAATAACATCTTCAATAATGCCTCGTAGATTTGTGACCGAACGGTTCGCTAACTGTAGCATTACTAAAGTCGGCCGAAGTTCTCCTAATCCAAACTTCTCGTAAAGAGAAGTCGGAATTAGGTTAATGGATGCACCCAGATCCAGCAGTGCTCTATCAAGGGCGTAATCTCCGATGACACAAGAAATCAAAGGAGCACCTGGATCTCTCTTTTTCTGAGGGAGGTGGTGCAGGATAATAGAACTAGCCTACTCAGAGTGTACCACCTTCCTTGGAGCAGATTCTCTCGACTTATGCTTTTGTGTACATAAATCCTTTAAAAATTTCACGTAAGCTGGTATATGCTTGATAGTGTTGAGGAGCGAGATATTGATTTCGACATTCTTGAAAATATTCAGAAGCTCCTCATTACCATCAATAGACTTCTTTCTTGATCTAATCAAGGCCTCAGGAAAAGGAACATGAGTCGGATCTTTGGAATCAGGTTCTTGAGCCTTGATTTCTTCTCCAGAGTTCTCCTTTCTCTCCTTGGGCTCTTCAGGATTCGGTAAATCAGAACAGTGTGGTTGTGGATCCTGAGTTTGTTTACCACTCCTCAAGGTAACAGAATTAGCAGATGCATACGGGTTTGGGTCTTGGGGAGGGTTAGGAAAGATTGGAGGGGCTTCATTAGCCAAGAACCGTTGATTTGAGGAAGAAGAAGAGGAAGGACCCGGCTCAACCACCTGAGCATGTGCATGTGGATCCCTCTGATTCCCTACCCATGGGCTTGATTGCTCGGATTTTGGATGTTTCGCGGGTTGGGTATGGGTTGAGATGGTAGAGATCTGAGTTGATGAGAATTAGTAATGAACCCGTTTTGCAAGTTGTCCACCGAGGTTTTCATTTGCTGCATGAGCTGGAGCGTAGATCCTTGCATCTCTACCATTTGTCGATTCAAATCAACCTGCCCTATGGGTTGACGGGCATTCCAAGCTGGTTGATTGACCTGATTAGGGGGCAGCTGAGTGTAAACGTGACCCTGACCCATTGGTCATTGCGGAGCATAGTTGCTGGGTCGGAATTGGGTTTGCTGCCCTGGGTTTTTCCAGGATAAGTTAGGGTGGTTCCTCCAACCTGGATTATAAGCATTGGAGTAAAGGTTGGACCTAACATTCTCCTGTACAACATAAACATACTCATAGGGTGAGGATGGAGAGAAAGAAAGGGAGGGATTAGAGAAACTAGGATCAAAGGCCCCAGTTTGGAACTCGTGGGGTTCTGAATAATGCTGATTCACAGGTTGAGTCGCATCAAGTTGATTCACGAACTCCCATCCAGAAGGAGCCCATGATGAATGGAATCTCGAATTCTGGGATTAAGTGGATCGAGAGTTGTTCATTGAGTTTCTAGCCATCCACTCCACTCTCTTAGCAACCAAGTCCACCTTATCAAGTTTACTACAAATCAATTCCATATCGAATGAATGAGAGTCGTGGACTTCATTAACATTCGATCTGGGTTGCTGGGACCAATTAAAAGTATCCATGGAGGCATGATTGATCTAATTCTTGCTGATCTCCTCAAACAAATTGTGCACGGTATCTACGTCTTTGTTGAGGAAATTGCCTCTGCAAGAAGCGTCCATGTGATTTCTAAGTTGCTCAGTCAACCTATGATAGAAGATCTGCACGATTTGCCATTTCAGCACCTCGTGGTGTGGACACCTCCACAATAAGTCCTGGAATCGCTCCCAGGCAACATGAAACTGCTTCCCTGGCCATTGGGCGAAGGTAGTAATTGCCCATCTCAATGCATTGGTACATCCGACAGGGAAGAATTTCTTCAGGAAAGTCGATTTCAAATCATTCTAAGTTGCAATTGGCCTTCCTATAGTCTTGTACCAATGAGCGGCTTTATCCCTAAGAGAGTGGGGGAAGCGCCTCATGATCATTTGCTCCTCATTAACGTTTTGTGCCTTGGTGGCTTGGACCAAAGTGGTCAAGTCCTCCAAGTGCTAAAACGGGTCTTCAGAGCCAAGCCCATGGAAATGTTTGATCAGGCTTAACACCTGGGGCTTGATTTCTACGTCTTCGACAGGAATCTGGACGTCGGGACATTCCCCGTAATTTGAAGGATCGTAAAAATCCTTCAAGGGCTGAGCGCCCTGCATTCTCTGCATTTGTTCCAGCTGCCTTTGAAATACCTCCTATGGATTCTGAGGCAGAGGAGGCTGTTGATCGGCCATGGGATCAATTTGGCCAAAATCCAATCTACACCTCCTAGAATACTCTAGTGGTCCTTCCAATCTGGGATTCAATGACCTCCTTCCCAGCATAAACTAGGAAAAGGTCGGAAGGACTAGGGATAAGAACCCTACAGCACAACAAAACAAGCCTGTCCTTAAGTGGGGTAGCCTAAGGATCTATGGACTCTCAGAACTTGCCTTAAGATTATAGATGATTTACTCTACTTGTGTCTGCTCATTCCAACCAGTTAGAAGGAGGGACTGGGGAGAAGGTTCTTCCTTCAGCTTGTGCCTTTGGTTCCTAGTGTAGCCCCTAGTTGTGGTTGTTTGATGCTACTCCCATAGCTAGACATCAGATTGATTAGTACAAGCAGGTTAATTGTAAATAATATTAAATTGGACCTCTAAGAGTGAATCAGTCCTTAAGGCCAACGTCTACTTGATTTTATTTAGGCCTGGGATTGTAGTGCATATGGAATGTGGTGGGCCCTTAAAATGGGTTGTGCCTTTAATGATCAATTGCGTATGTGTGAGTGCGTGCACAACCAGGTTTTTCAAGCTAGATTATTTGTGATGAGTAGATTTTAGGGTTCAAATCTTGCTTAAGTAGCTTTTAGGGTTTAGAATTAGGTTTAATTCAATGAAGTTTGAGGCAAACCAGGTTCTCCAGCACGGGTGAAGGTTACTTTCCTTTTGAAATCAAAAATAAAGTGGAGTGCCTGGTATTGACCTAAATTGAAAGCCCTAAGAGGAAGCTACTTGGTGAGTTGATTTTAGGTTGAGTGGTGTGGCCCAAACAAAAATAATTGGCCACAATTGTACCACTGAGGTAGGCACACAAAATGATTAACCTAGACTGATTTCTACTCTTTTATATGTTGATTTGTGTGTACCAGTTCCACAGATCAAAATCCGGTTGAGTAGAAGAAAATCAATTAGGTTAAGTGCCTTGAATGTGGGTGTATGTTGTGTATGTTTGAATTACCCCACAAGAAATATCTTTTTGATTTTTTTATATGCGAGGGTGAATGAATGTGGGTGGAAATCCAAGCAACCAAACTAATCCTAGAATTTATGCAAACACCTAGGTTAATTGGAGTTTGAATTAATGTGGTGAAATGGAATTTACGAAGGGGGAAGAATGGGGAGCACTTACAGTCGTCTTCAACTGCACTTTACTCCGATCTACCGCTTGACGATTCCCTGATAGAGGTATCTGCAAAACAACAGACAAGAGATAAAGCAAGTTAGAAAATAGTAAAGTTCACGAAATGCGAAAAGAAGATCGAAAAATCATTGCCTCCCCGACAACGACGCCAAAATGTTGAGGGCAGAAAACTATGCGTTTGCAATTGGATTCAAAAATCCGTCGTTGTAGTTCGAGTCGCGAAGAAATCCGTTCAACAAATAAAATTTATACCGAATTTGTAAAGAAGTTCCGGGTTGAACACAGGGAGGCTATGTTGATCTCAAAATCCGTAGTTATTATTTTTTTTTTTGTTTAAAAGGTGAAATAATCACAATGGAATCGATATAAACAATAAGAGAGAGAGAACAATCACTTGATATTTGAATAATGTTTTACAACTAAGAACGTGGGAAATGATTACACTAGAAAGTGGGAAACTGTTACACCTAGAAAGCAGGAAAATTCTACTCTAGAAAGTGGAAAAAGAAGGGAGAGGGAGGTTATCCTCCTCGATGAATGCTTGGAGGATGAGCCGGATGGAGGCGACGCTTGGAAGATGGAGGATGAGGCGGGAAGGAGGGCGAAGTTGGAAGAATGGGAACGAGGCAGCATGTTGTTGTCGTCGCGGGATCCACTTTTGGAACGGGGGCGAAAACTTGGTTTTAGCTCTTGAGGAGCATCCCAGGTGTGGGTAAGCTTCTCTTAAGCTTTGGAGAGGGAGAGAGGAGAAGGAAGGGATGAGAAATTCGTAGGGTAGGGGTCTCCTTTTATATTTGCAAGGAGTGGGGGCATTTTGGACATTTTAATTTCAAAAACATTATTATGGGACCTTTAGTGACGGACTTAAACGTCACTAAAGGTCCGTCGTGGATGATGTGTGTGCGTGCTACATGCGCTCGCTCCTCTTCTATGCCCTAATGCTCGCGCATGCTTAGATTGATCTCAGCGATCAGACGGTCGAGATCGATCCTCGCAGCGCTCTTCAAAACTCCTTTGCCGCACACTCCCGTGCGATGAGGCATGTGAACATGCGTCATCGCATGTGTACGCGATCGAAGGATTCTCCGCACGCCACGCCTCCTCCCCTCGATCGCCTGATCATCATCTAACGGCTTAATTGCACCCGCACCCATGCCCGTTTTGATTTGAAGTGGAGCGCGGCTCGAACGCGTGCCCTTCACTCGCGAAGGGGTGCTTACTCTTTGCACTACACTTCCTCTTGAGGCGAGCGGATGATTTTGTGCGCAAGCGATCGTGGCCGTTGGATGGTGATCCAACAACCCAGATCCATTGCGCGGGTGAGGAGAGAGAGAGGGTGCGGCGGTCTTGCTAATTTGGTTGGGTCGGTTTGGGCGACCAAGATGGCGCCACGTGGCACCATCTTGGCCATCCATCTTCTGTGAATTGCAAAGGGTGCCACGGATGTCGGATTGGATCGATTTTCATGCTGTTGGGCTGCAATCATCGATTTGAACCTATTCGTGAGGTCGAATTTGTCGTCTAAAGTGCGGATTAACACAATCTTGGCCCTTGATCTTTAGGATTCCTCGGTGTCTATTTGGTGCTATGGATGTCCGATTAGGGCAATATTGGAGTCGTTGAACTCCAATCGTCGCCCTGATCAGATTCGTATGATTAGATCTTCGATCGGAGACCCTAATTAACAAGTTACTCTGTCCCTGACCATAAAAGGAGACAATTACTATACAATTTATACAACTTGACCTAAATGCATGATTATGCATGTTATGCAATATTTATAATATATGATGCTAATATGACATTAAGAACATGCATTAATAGACATTTTACGTTAATTAGATGTATGCACATCAGTGATCGAGAGATACGGTCACCGGACCTCCTCGGCCGTCCATGGCTGAGGAAGAAGATGAAGATGGTGGAGAAGTGTTCATAGGGGCATTTTTGTAAGTATAAAAGGACCTATTTGTAAATAAAAAGGACTCTCTTGAAATCAAAGCTAAGGACCTAAGCATAAACAGAGAGTTTTAAGGCTTATTTTAATTTTTTTTTTCAACTTTTTATATGTTATTATAAATTAGGTAAATATTATATTTATGCCTTGAAATTACATTTTTTCCCTTTTTAGCTATATTTATTTAAATGATTAATTTACTTAAGTTAATTAAGCACTTAGTTCTTAATATTAATTAATTTAGTTTAATATTAAATAACTAGCTATATGGTTATCAATTGAGTTCAATTTAATAATTAAATTATTATTACGATTAATTAATATTTAATTTAGTATTTTTAACTTATTTTAAAGGTCCTTAGTAATTTAACCCCTATAATATAATTAACCCTGTATTAAGTATATTTTGGGCTAATTAACTAGGGAAACTAGTTAATTAAGGATAATTAGGAGCCATGATGAGTCTCTCATCATGCACTGCATCAAACGACGTAATTTGATCTGTGCCCACCCACATTGTGGATTTGAAGCGGATAGAGGCTCGACCCGGTGCCTCTTCCTCTCATGCAAGCATCTTATCCACTGCGTTATGCACGTGGATTGATGCGAAGATGTCTCCTGCGCTCGCACCTCATGGTTGTTGGATGAAGATCCAACGACCTAGACCCCATGTTGGAGATGAAGTGCAGATGAAAAGGATGACGTGGCGCACCCAGAACCGTTGGATGGTGATCCAACGGTCCACAGTGCACATTGGAGGGGCTTTAGAGATTGGGCAGGTGGCCTTGGATGGTCCAGATGGTGCCATGTGGCTTCATCTGGACCGTCCACCTTGCTTGACTTGTAGATGGTGCCACAGATGTCGAATTGGATCGATTTTCGTGTCGTTGGGCTGCAATTATCGATTCGAACCTATCTGTGCAGTTGGATTTGTTGTTTGAAGTATGGATTTTCTACCACCTTACCCCTTGGTCTCTGATCTTCCTCAGACTGCATCTGATGCTACAGAGGTTTGATCGGAGCAATCTCGGAGGTGTTGGACTCCATTCGTCTCCCTGATCAGATCTGTATGGTTAGATCTTCAATCTGAGTCCCCAAAATGATATTGCCCTCTCCCTTGATCACAAAAAGGAGAAAATTAACCTATAATTTATACAATCTAACCTAAATGAAAGATGATGCATGTTATGCAATATTTATAATGCATGATGCTTCTATAGTCCTAGGAACTTGCATAAATAAGCATTTTAGGTCAATTAGATGTGTGCACATCAAGGTGCCCTGGTTCTAAAAATATCTTGGGTTAGCGATAGGTTGGGAAGGCAAGGCTCCTTGAGATCTATGCTCTTGTAGCAGCTGGCTTTGCATACTCTAAATGTTTTGAATATGATTCGCCATTGTTTTCATGAATTTCAAATTTTCATAATTTGATTGACACATAGATTCCTTCAATTCTTCTCTCAGCACCTCAAAAGAGTCAACCAGCCTTAGAGGGTAATTGGTAGCTTGATGCAGCAACTGATAAGTAGAATGGGATTGCTGCTGAGACGAGAATGGCTACTGCCTTGGGTATGTGTTTTGTGTATTCCTATATTGTCTGGTCTGGTAACGACGACAAAATGTTGAGAGCGAAAGTCATCATTAAAGTATAGCATCATAGTATAGTGACGAAAATTGCAACAACACTTAAATTTATAAACTCGGGAAACAAGTGAGTCCGAGGTCATTTGCAGGGAGCAAATTTGGAATCCACACACTAATAACAATATAGAAATATTGAGCACAATAATACAAATATGCATTGAGAATCAATAATCAGAATATATTCAATAATAACCCAAAATGTATCTCAGGAAATAAAGGGATAAAAAGAAATAAAAGCCCAAACAATGGTGATTTAAATCACAAAGGATATCCCTAAATTAATGTAATCAAATAGCTCAAATTTTCCAATAGTGGTCTCAACCACTTATTCCTCAAATTCCACGTCAGCATAGGAGCCAATATCTCCACAATAATTAAGATCAACCATAATCAGATGTCAGAGGCGAACCTCAGACGACTCAAAGTCGCCAAAGCTTAAGCACAAAGAACCAGCAGCAGATGATAGTGTCATCATTAGCCATATCTAGATTTAATTAGTCATAGTCAATAGATAAATACTCCTATATAACTACCATAGAGCCATAATTCATTGTACATCCATTCTGAGAGATAAACTTGAAAATAGGGGTAAAACAGCAGTTTTAACAAATAACCTAAATGTAGAGCAATCACAAGATTCTTAGGGGTTAATTAAAGGTCAAATGGTCATAAATGTCTAATAAGTGGCTTCATGCAGACAGAAACAAGTTTTCATGCGTTTCAAGAATTAATGGACATCTAAAACCTTAAAAACAAACCTGCTTAATTAACTGAGGTTCTATTTAGGATAAAATTCAAATAAACCTTCTAAAAATCATATAAAAATATTCTTTAAGGTTTGGTATGCTTGCTTTGACCATTGGAACTTATTTTGACCTAAAATAGAGTCTCAGATAGACAATTACCTTAATTTGGGTTTCTACACAAATGACCTAGTCAAACTTGGTCAAAACCTAAATCCTACTTCACCATTGGATTACTTGGGTTCAAATTAGGTTTGTAGTAAAATTTGGGCCTAATCAGAGATCATCTTGACCTAGTTTGCAATTCAATCCAGTTTGATTCTTTTTCTCACACATGCACCCTTAACTTTTTGAAATCCTTGAAGATACCCCCATAACTTTGTCGTCACCTTCACAAAGAGGCCCCTGCTGCATTAGGAGTAGGTTGCAGCTCACCGTCGAGATTTGAGCGAGATTTTCTCGCTAAATTCTCAATCAATCAGTTCCAAAATTAAAAGAGAGATTCCTTGAGGAATTCTCTTCCAATTGAGACCTGCCATGAATCCTATTACCTTCCAAATCTCCCATGTGAATGCATGGGAGATGTGGGTATCCCATATGTGCGAAATCTTCGAAGCTTTCAAGCTTCTTTCCAAGCTTGAAACGACCCTCTAACACCTATAAAAGCACTCCCATGGCATGCCTTACCTCCTTAGCAAAGTTTGGGGCCAAAAGCCTCTTCCTAACCCTACCTCCAGCCCCTCTCCAACCAAGCTTCGGTGGTCCTCCATCCCCTTCATTCTACAGGCATCCAACGACCAAATTGGCCTGCCCATCCTATTCCTCATCTTGCTCCATGCCTCGCCAGTCAAAGCGAGGGCCTTCCTCCCCCTTCCTTGCCGCCGTCCCTCTCAGGAGGCTTCATCTTCTCCATCGTCGGCATGCCAAAGCTAACGCGAATCCTACCCCTTTCATCCAATTAGATTAGGTAGTTAGGTTAGTTAGATCTTTAGGTTAATTTCCATTGTTAACGTGCAAAATCGATGTTTTAAAAGATGCGTTGTAGTATAGGTCAAAATCACATGAAAACAAATACAATTTATACTCGAATTTAAAGTCTGAGATCATTCACCGGGAGTAAGTATTGCAATTAATCTCAAGATAACAATTTAAGCATAAGATAAGCAATTTGTAACAAAACTCCAAGAAATAATGATGTATAAATGAAGCAAATGTCAATAGTGCAAAAAGAATAGGGTAAAATGATGATTTGAATCACCAATTACCCTAATTACAATAATAGCAAATATTTGAATAGTATCAAGCAAGTTTAATCCACACAAGCCAAGTGCACAGTTGATTACGCAACAATCATAGGTCTTAATTGACCTAAATTAGGCTAGGATGGAGCATAAGTTAGGGTAATTCATGCATGCATAAGCATTATTTGCATCTTTATTGCTTTACTTTAGCTATACATAAAATAATGTTATAATGTGCTGATTAAGTGCATTATGTCGATTGCAGGCAATAAGCTGATCAGGAGCTGGATCTGGAGCTGGATCTGAAGCCGAATCAAGAATAACGGGAGTTGCAGCAGAGCTGGAGCAGAAGGCTTAGATTAGATGTAGGAATAATAATGTAAGGGAGTTAAAGGTTTGCTATGCTATTAAGTAGGAATAAAGTAGTAAAATGTGAAGAGCTTAGGTCCATCCTAGCCCTAGGATAGCCTAGAGACTTCCCCAAGCCTTAGCCACCCTTAGATTAGGTCACAACACCCTAGGAAGCCCTAAAATCCTAGTTCCAATCCTTATCTGGATGTCCAATCCTTATCAGGATGTCCAGGTAAGTTATAGGACGTCCAGGACCCTTAGCCATCTCCCACACACCTCAAATCCACTTTTGCAGTGTTATTGGACATTCAGAAACTTTGTTAGACGTCCAATTTTTGCAGAATACCCAAAACAGAGCCCAAAATCCCTTCTGACTCTGATTGGACGTCCAGACAACAAGTCTGGACTTCTGATTTTGAGTATAAGACGTCTGATACTGCTCTCCAGTTCCTGTTTTGAGATTTAAGCCTTGATCTTGGATCTCTAGGTCCCTAAACCCAATTCCAACCCCATAGGAACCTAAATTAAGGTTCCCTAACCCTAGTACATCACCTCTAGACCTCCCTAAGGTCCTAATTAGGTCCTCACTAATCCTAATTGACTTGGATCTTAGTCAATTCCATCAGCCTATTCAATTGGACTCATTGAGTCCAATTGAGCCTTGATCTCAGCACACATTGTCCAATTGGACTCAGTGAGAGTCCAATTGACCTAGACCTAAACTAATTGAGTTGTTTTACTCTCAATTAAATTTCCACACACCCAATTAAACTTGTATTAAGTTTAATTGCACTTTACCTTAGTGAATTAGGGTTTATAACCCTAATTTGAGACATACCTTGACTTAAACCCACTAGAACCTAACCTAATCAACCTAGACACCTAAGTTTCAACCCACACACACCCACACACACCATCCACACGAAAATACCTAGCCAGGAGTTCTCTAGAACTCTCTACCATGTGTGGTTGCCTTGGTTGCCAAAATTAGCAACCAAGAGCCATTCAATTTTTAGATCCACATTTGGTGGATCTAAAAACCACCATCTTTCCTCTCTCTCTCACTCTCCCACTCTCCCACGAGCTCCCACCATAGGCCTCTCTAGAAAATTCCATAATTATCTAGAGAGCTTCCCTTAGGTCTTTAAAAAGACCTAAGGGGTGGCCATTTGCACCCATTCACATCCCTTGGCTTCATTGGCACCACTCACCTCATTAGCTCCATACATGCCCACCTTCACTTAGGTTAGCTACTCCACCTCCACGAGCTCACCACCATCATGGAGGACATCATGCCGGGATGCTGGATCAACCCTACCTCTCTCCAAGGGTCGGCCTAAGCTACATTGGCCTCCCCTCATTCTTCTCCCGACCACTCCAAGGCCATCGGGGACCACCCCTGAATGCCCTCTATTCTACTAGATTTAGTTTATGCTCTCCATGATTGTTACTGCTTTTATTACTGCCTAGTAGCATAGTCTTCACTTCTCCCCCATTGATGCATGCGAAATCCCCTCATTGATTCTTGTATGCAGTCATTTTCTGATAGCTAGGTTTGAATTTCAAGCATTTATGTACAAGCTTTCCTCTAAAGTTCTTGTTGCAAACAACTCTCCCATTGAATGAATAAAAAATGTTTTTATATATATATCTCCATATTGTGAAATCACCATGAGCTTATTGATTGCTATTATATTTGCGTGATTCAGGTTGCCTGTTTCTAACTCCTAATATTCTTGCAACTAAGTATGTCATACCTAAATACGTAATAATCATGAACCGACATGCGTTTCTAAACAAAGTAGAGCAATAGAAGATTGATTTCAGAAGTAAACAAATGCCTCTCAGAGACAAATAATCGGGACTCAAGTCTCGTAATCTTTACAAACTTATTTTTGACGAACGTTTTTGCGCGACTATACTATGATTTCTGACGGCTTTCAAATGCGCGAGAACGCTTTTCGTCAACAGTACACTATCAGAGATATCAGATGACAAGGCTCCGAATCAGACGTCGTAAACCCTCAATTGCTACAGTGTAAAGGCACTGCTCTCTTCTTCTTTGGCTAGTTCTCCTTCTCTTCTTTCTTACTTTCTTTCTTAGCTTTTCCTCATCTTATCACATACAAGGGGGCTTCTCACAATGGCTTAAGTGTAGAACTCTTTCTCTGTAAAGCAAAACCCCCCTTCTCTCTCTCTTTGCCTCTTTCTCTCAAAGACTTGGGGTTAATCGGGTAATCGGGTAGGAACAGTAACCAGGTGCAGGCTTGCAGGCATGATCGCAGTCGAGCAGTGGCTAGGCGGGTATGCGGGTGAGGGTGCGTGTGAGGGACTCGACCCCTCGTGTACTGGGCGAGGAGTCGGATGCAAAAAAATAACTTATGCACCCTCTTTCGCTCCTACGTCCCCGATGTGGGACTATGTTGTCTGCAGTTCTCCATGTGTGAGTAGCTACTGAGGGCTGGTCCAATTGAGGGTGAGGGAGTAGTCAACGCTCCTGATTGAAGACCTAGACGAATGCTTGGAGGTGTTCCGCACTGCCTGGAAAGAGGACCTGGGACAATCGCTGTAAGAACATCCTATGGAGCTCTTTGAAGAAGCTCTAGCAATGGCGACTTCAACTTGTGACCTGAAATGAAGAGCACGGCCTTGCGGCCTCATCAAAGTAGTTCAGAACCTTCATCGTGGAACAATGAGTGTGATGGTGTGCGTGGAGTGGCGAGAGGGTGAGTGGAGAGGCTTGACGACCTCAGGACAGTGGTGCAAAGGAGCTGTTGTCCGGTGAGGCAAACAAGAGATCAAAGTGCCAAATTTCTTTAGGGCTTTTGATCAGTGGAGCGAGGCAATGCTCGCTGACTTGGTGGCATGCGGAGAGATGGTCTGTGGCAGCGGGAATGCTTCACTGGAGGTACGCTGGCAAGTTGGAAGACAATGGGCGTGCGGGCACGTGAAGGGTCGAATCGGAGCGACGGTGATACTGTGGTGATCAGTGGCTAAAGGAGTATCGATTGAGGTAGAAGTCGAATGAAGGGGAGTGGAGATGGCGTCGAGTTTGGTATGGCCAGCGTTGGAGACGAAGGTACTCCAGAGGTGGATAATGACGATGACGGAGGGATAGAGTGCACCTCACCTGTATTGCGAGGTGTGGAAAGACAAGGGGGGGAGAAATGACTGCCTATCGTACGTGGCGGTCGGCGAAGAGACCATAGGTGGAGATTTGCTGGAGCGAGGTGGAGCAAGCTGGAGGTTGAGGAAGAAGAGGTGTTTTCTGGCTCTATTTCTCGCTAAGGAGGTAAGGCAGGGATGGGAGGTCTTTTATAGGGCTTAAGAGAGCTTAGAGAATAGGAAACAAGCTCCATAGCTTGCTTGGGATTCAAGAAGAACCCCACTGATTTCATGGGTTCGCACACATGAATCAGAGGGAGTTAGGAGTCGAAATTGATCCTAATAAGTTTCTCTAGGTGTGAATATCAATCCCACCAAATTTGGTTGGATTTGATTGAGGTTTGAGTAGGATTTCATTTGGTCAAAGCTCTCCTGGAGGTCAGCTGACCTCCAATGGCGGCAAGGACTAAATGAGAAGAAGATGAAGAAGTTGGGGGGCTTTTTGCAAAGATTTCAAAAGTTGAAGGACTATTTGAGAGAACAAGAGTCAGACTAGGACCAAAATGAAAACTAGGTCAAAATGATCTTAGATTGAGCCCAAATTTTAGTACAAACCTAATTTAGACCCAAAGAATCTAATGGTGCAGTTGGATTTTAGTTTTGACCAAGTTTGACTAGATAATTTATGCAAAAGCCCATATTAGGGCAATTGTTTATCTAAGATTCTATTTTAGGTTAAATTGGGTTCAGATGGTCAAATCAAAGGTACCAAACCTTAGAGAATATTTTTCTATGATTTTTAGAAGGTTTAGGTGAATTTTATACCGACCAGAACCTCAGTTAATTAAGCGGGTCTGTTTTAGGGTTTTAGATATCCATTAATTCTTGAAATGCATGGAAACCCGTTTTGTTCTGCATGGACCCACCTATTAGACATTAATGACCATATGACATTTAATAAACCCTTGAGATATCCCATGGTTATTCTATATTTATGAAGTGTTGTTGATTTTACAGAAATAATCTTGTATTTTTCTCTTTTCAAAACAGGATAATATGCCCTTAGGACCTTCTGATGGATATGTAGGAGCATTTATCAACCTGTTTAGACCAAATTGAGCTAGTTATGGCTCATGATGGTATTCCCATCACCCATACTCAAAACCCAAAAAATACCCCGCTATGCATACGCACGCCATCATCTTCCTCCGCTCCGGCTGCCCTCTAGCGAGGTTTTCCACATGTTCCGCTGCTCCAAACACCTCTCCACTTATGACAAAACATCTGCCTTGATCATCCGCATAAAACCCCTCTCCTAATTTCACCTTTCGCTCACCTTAGCTCCCCACCGAACAACCCACATTCACGTCACCTTCCATGAGGTCATCCGTGTTGGTGCTAGAGCACCACGATCATTTGTTTTGATGATAACAAAACACGTGTCGTTTAACATTTGCACTTGGAGTCTTAGATTTCAGGTCAAATTGCAAATGGAGACGTGATTAGACGGAGTTCGAGCTCGCATCCAGGATGGATTGGAGGAGCTTGATGGAAAACAAAGGAGATTCGCGAGGAGCGATAGATTGAAGATAGAAGGACGAGAAGAATAGGACAGAATTCTGTTTATTTCTCTCATGTACTTTTGTATTTATTTCCTTGCTCTTTTTGTTCCTTAGACCATCATGTTAAAGAGCCTCAAAGTACCCTAATAGTAGTCCTAGGAACACCTGAACAACCCTAGGACACTTAGGTTCTCTGTGGAGAACTTAGAAAATCAATATAGGGTTCAAACAGCTTTTCCAGACGTCTAATTCCAAAATCAGACGTCTGATAATATATTTTAAAACGTCTGACTGTTGATTCAGACATCTGATAACATTTAGGCTGGACTTGTTAGTTCTGTCTGATGAAATCAGACGTCCATACCTTGGTCCAGACATCTTAGAAGACGTCTGATGGACTTGCCAGACATCCAATTAGTGGACCATTGGCTGCCTTTACAAACATTGAATAATATGACCGTTAGAGCCTTATCAAACGTCCTTCAGACTTTCCAGACGGCTGACAAATGACCGTTTTGCCTTGGCTGACCCAAAATCTCTTCTCAGAGATTTTCTAGCCATTGCACTCTCTTGGAAATCCATTCTCGCAGAAAAGTAGGTTTCCAGACGTCCAGACATAGTGCCAGACATCCTGTATGTCGTCTGATGGACTTGCATTAGAACCCTGTTTAGATCTGATTTAAGTCAGGAAGAAACCCGCCTAAAATTAGACGTCTGACCTTATTTTCAAACGTCTTAAATTGGTTTCCTAGACGTCTGATGCCAGGATCAGACGTCTGATAACCCTGTCAATGCAATCATTGTTCCTGATTTCGGCCTGATTCTCTTGGGCTTTGCACCCAACGGCTATAGAAGCTTTCCAAAGCCTTCCAAAGCTTTCCTAAGGCCTCTATAAATAGAGAGGAACCTCTTGCACACAAACACACCAAGATACATAAGACACACCTAATAATACACTTTCACACTCTTTTGTGTCCAAGAAAAGCTCTTGCTCTCCAAGCTCAAGTTCTACATCTTGAGAGCATCAAGCATTTGCGCACCCGCTCTCCCGCCGTAGTTCACGAGAGCGGCGTTGCACCGTCGCATGGCTCACGCACCCGCATCATCGATTCGATGCGCTCCTTGCAAAGGGGAGTTTCCTAATTCCTATAGAAGCTAGGTTTAAATCTTTGTTGGCTCTATAGGACTATATTTGTTATTTTATCTTTATTATTTGGTTGGGTATTCGCTTTGCGAATTCCCGTCTCCTTCGTGGGACAAAATCCTTCTCGTGAAGAGAAGGGGTTGAGGAACGCTACCCTCGCACTTGTAGCGTGGTTGTAATTGAGGTTGAATCACCCTCGTTTAAGTGATTCGTTTAGTGGATTTGATCAACTTGATTGATCGGAAAATCCTAACTCGAGAGGGTTAGGTGGTGGTTTTCACCCGGTTTGGGTTTCCACCGAAAAATAATTGTGTACATTGTGTGATTGTTTATTTTGTGAGATTGGTATATATTTTATTCCGCATTTTATTACATCACCCCCTCCGAGTAGGGCGATTCTATAGTCCGGCCACCACATGTTGCCACTCACCATATACACACTGCCCCTACACTCCATACCTTCCGACGATGCTCGTTAGCTGTTTTATTGTGTCCAAGAGGTCGTGTTCTTGATTCTTAGGTATATGCCGTCGCTCTGTCACTGCGCCATTATTGCCGATGTTCTCCATGTTCTTGCGGTGCGAGCTCTAGACGCAACCCCCAGGCAGTGCAGAAGGCTTCCAGGACCACTCCCAGGTGGTCAATTGAAGACCACACCACCTGCTACTGCTCCAATCTAGAACACCTTCACTACAACAATGTGTACGAAGAAGGGATGGAAGGATAGTCGCATATCGTGGGATTTGGAGGCATTGAAGGAGCATAAATTGATTGTCATTGGGCCTTACTACCTCAGTACACTGGGGGTAAGGTCCCCTTCACATGCTCGACTCGCCTATTAGCCTTACTCCTTGGTTGCGACCCCACGACCGCAGCCCTAGACCCGATTACGCGACTTGCATATCTGATTATGACCGGATATCTGAGAGAAGAGGAGAGGAGGAAAGGAAAGAGAGAGAGAGTAGGGGAGGGGTGGGTTTTGCTTCTGAAGGATTTGAGCGACACTTAATCACTGGGAAGGAAAGAAGAGAAGAGGAGAAGAGTCATGCTTAAGAGAAGAAGAGAAAGAAGAAAGAAGGAGAAGATCTGAAGAAGAAGAGAGAAGAAGAAGAAGCTAAAGGCAGAGGTTGAAGAAGACTTGAAGAGAAAAGCAGAAGGCTGAAGAAAGCAGAGAAGAAGAACAAAAGATTGAAAGTATTGTAGTAGGCGACATTTAAGTCATCTGATCCACCTTCTAGATGTCCCATTATTGTTCATTTATTTAACATGATTGAGTAAATGATATACATGTGCTTAGGCTAATAATTGGTGATCTAAATCACCATTATTTTGTTCTAGGTATCTTTTTGTCATCTTTAAGTCTTGAAATACTTATGTTATTCATTGAACATCTAATGTGATAGATTAGCATTCATTGAATATCATTATTGTGCTTATTCATGTGCTCATTTCTATTTTCATTAAAGATTAGCATGTGAATTCCTATTTGCTCCCTGTGTTCGACCTCAGACTTCATTTTTAGATATTCGAGTTATAAATTGTATTTGTTGAAGAGCTATTTAGGAGACTTTACTGATTGCATAGCAATCATAGGCCTTAATTCACCTAAATTAAGCCAGAACTTAGGTTAACATGAACATTTTGCATGCATATGCATCGTATTCTGCATCGTAGTTGATATATGTGTTTTATGCATAAAATTGGGTTATTTGAGAGGTATCACTCATTGCAGGTAATTCGAGGTTGAGGATGACCGATCCAACCGCATGGATCTGTTCAGAACTTTGGCAGGAGTCCAACACTTCCAAGATCGCATCAATCAGACTCCCGTAGCACCCTAGGGAATCCGCAGAAGATCAAGAGCCAAGGGGCAAATTAAAGAAGATCTGAACCTTAGATGACAAATCCAACTGCACGGATGGATCCAAATCGATGTTTGTAGCCCAATGACGTAGAAATCAATTCAATCGGAGGCCTACATCACCAGATACAAGGAAAAGAAGATGAATGGCCATGATGGCACCACGTGGCACCATCACAGCCGCTCCCTCCCCACTGCCCCATCCAGGAAGGATGCACCGCCCATTATGGACCGTTGGATCTTCATCCAATGGCCACGAGCGTGACACATCGCCCACCTAGATTGGATAAGGATAAATGGAAACTAACAAGTATATATAATAAAAGGTTTGTGCAGCGCGTTGGCTCGTGCGCACGCGCGTAAGCGTGAGACGTGGGTTTGAGCCATAAGCTGTGCAAAATTGAAGCGACATCAACTGTGCGGGCGCGTGCAGGCACAATTGCACGATCGGAGGGTAGAGGCGAGACCACATGGCGCGATTACAGTGCACCATGGGCAGATGCGCGATGCATGCGTCTTGCGAGATTTGGAAGGCGAGGGAAGTGCACGTAAGTAGTCTGATTGTAAGATTAGATGATTGAGGTTGAAGCACTCAAAAGAGGCAAGCGGCGAAGGTGAAAACGTGAAGGGCGCATGCGGGCGATCTGTGGCCGTGCAATGGAGGATAGACTCTCCACGGAGTGCCACGTGGTAGCATCAGAGCGAACCGAGGGAAAAAGAAGGATTTGGAAGGCCTTTTGTGTACGAGATTAAGGGGGCCAAATGTCCTTTTTACCCCCCGCCAAAGCTATAAAAAGAGCCCAAAAGGGCCCCCTTGGAAGGCATTCCCTTCCTTCTCTTCTTCTTCCTCCTTCTTCAACCTTTCTTTCTTCTTCTTCTTTCCGTCTTCTTTGCATTTGTCTCTGCATCCCCATCTGAAGCGTCCATTGGGCCACCTAGACGGATCGTTGCTGCTCTTCTCAACCTCTCCAAAAGGCTACCACAAACCACCTGTGGTGCCCTTGTTCTGTTACAACAGTAGTTTGTTTTATGTTTTATTCAAATACATGTATCCAGTTTATGTTCAATCTCTTCTTATGATATAAATATTGTGATTGATCGTTCCTTTTACTTAGCCTTTATATTTGAAATAAACGCATGAAATCAAAAGTGCTTTCTACCTCCCTGTGATCGACCGGGACTCACCAGTTCCATTAATTATTTGCTCAAGACGTATTTCGCACTATACTACAACGCATTCATCTTTTACGCGATCTACGTCGCGACCATTTATTACAACGAGACACATTTAAACTCCTGAAAAGCTTGGAAACATTTTGGTGCCGTTGCTGGGGAGTAATGTGCAATTCATTGCTGTTCTTGTTTCTGTCTGATTATATTGAGCACTAACTTGCCCTTATTTGTTTATTGTGATTTTGCGAGGTACATCACGAGGCGATCTTCTATGCAAAACAGCCACTCCCAGGGCAAGTAATCTATCTTCTTCCCTAATCTCCTAATCCTTGGAAGAGAGGAAAGGAAACTAAATCAATTAGGAGCTACCTGCCTTATTTTCTTAGTAAATCATCATTTAAAGTGCAAGTTTTCCTGATTTGCGAAAATTTCATATTTGATTGAAGCTTAGGGCGATTCTGTTTAGAAATCCCTACCTTGATTTCTTATACCTACTAGGGATTTTGCATAATTTCTAATCTTCCTTGGACTACGCAGTTCTTGTTTGAAGTCCAGGGAGAGTAATTTGAGATTTAATTAGACTTGAAATAGAGCTAATTAGGGTTTCAACATTAGGGTTTTGAAGTGTTAGTTCACATTTGCTTGCATAAAAAGAAACATACTTTCCCGCATTTGTATGCTACCCAAGCCTCTGTTTGAAAGGATCTAATCAAGTAGAACCCTAAAATCAGGCTCTAATTTCACTTGAACCCTAAAATCTTGGACTTAATAACCTAAAAGTTAATTAAGGGTAATTTCTGGGTCTTGACCTAGATTTCATTCTACCATCTTTAGGGCAGGTCAGGCGAAGTTGACCTACATTGTAGGCCAACCAACCTCCAAATTAGGTCACAAATCAAATTAACTTCTAATCAAGTGAACATCAAGGCACAAATTAGGAATAAAATTGGTCGACTTAAGGTCTTAAGTCTGTATATTCCAGTCTACTTGGAACCGCAGTGACAAGGAAGGTTGGGTGGGGGAAACCCTGTAACCCGTGGGGATGCTCTACCGTGTAGGGGTCTTTGTGGGGCTCTCCCTTCCTGGCTGCCCAGGCATTTCTCGGGTGTGCGGATTTCTGATTCAGAGGTATCATCCGCCTCGAAACTGCCTTAGTCATCCAAAAATCTTTGGGTGCCTTGATTGGGTCCAAATAATATCCAGTCCCTCATCTTTTCTCTAGAGCACACACACACAAAGGTCATTAGTTTTTTAACCTAAGAGACCTCATTAGATTTTCTCAAGGATTTCTAATCTGATCTGATCAACTTCAACCTAACCTGAGTTTGATTCTACATCTTGATTCCACCACCTAATTTGAAAATGCAACCTGACATGTTAGGAAAAGTGATTAAGAAACATATGTCCCAAATGACATCAAAGACAAGATGATTGAGGATGCTTATAGACACCACGAGGAATATTTTAAAAGGGACATTCAAGATAAATTTCAGAAAACAATGGACCACATCGCGAACCGTGTGGAGATAATATGGATACAAATGAACCACGGTTCAACCCAGGATGATCTCCTAGTAGAACACAATGAATGTTGGAACCTTGTTCCACTTCTTATTTTGGTGTTAACAAAATTATTGTGGATTAATGTTTGTCATTGAGTGCTTTTCAGATTTAGGTGAAGATCAAGGCAAACAGGAAATAATGGAGGCATGATGATGAGAAAGAGAAGGTGATGATAAGGAGGCAAGATGACAAGGAAAAGTTAAGGAGGAGAAGATCATCTTCAACCTTTTAGTTTAGATTTTATATTTATAGATTGTATATGCCTCTTAACAAAGAATCGTAACTTAGATCGTAAAATCATTTAGAGATAAATTAAGATTTATATTGCAAACATTTTCAAAGTACGTAATTGATTAATTTACTTAAAACAGGTACTTGTAAGCAAGTACCGGTATTGTTTATCAATACTGGTATTTGTAAGGCACAGGTTTGAGAATTTATCTCAAACTATGAACAACAAGTACTAGTACCAACCATAAGTACCAGTATATGCTAGCCACAGG
The DNA here is from genome assembly GCA_037157565.1 of Thalassia testudinum. Taxonomy (NCBI): domain Eukaryota; kingdom Viridiplantae; phylum Streptophyta; class Magnoliopsida; order Alismatales; family Hydrocharitaceae; genus Thalassia; species Thalassia testudinum. The sequence goes on along the minus strand of JAZHRO010000073.1, from coordinate 78,650,721 downwards.
TTGAAGCCTTAATTCTGGCCTGAACCTTACAAGTATCGGTACTTATGATGAGTACCAGTACAGGTAGGTTACTGTGCCCAAGGAATTTCAAACCTGGGAGTCACAAGTATCGATACCCATGATGAGTACCGGTATCAGGACTCATGTACTAGTGGTAGTGAGCTGCTAGTACCGGTACCAGCTAGCCGTTGGCCCAAAACAAAACGACTAGAATATTAATTTTGTAAATGTGAATGTTGGGAATAAAATCCCAACATCTATTTGATGACTACCTGAGGTCCTAAACTCTATAAAACGAGTCTTGGACTTTCTGTTTGTACACAAGATATACAAGAGACATAAGAGAAAATTCTAGAGCATATAATTCATATTTTCCACCACATATTCAAGAGAAGAAATCATCTTTGCTACTTTCCAATCGTGCTAAACACATTGACGATTTTGTTCACACAATTCAACACGATTTGCGTCCATCCTAGGTTCTCAAACTGGTATTATCTTATATGTATATATTTGTTGAGAGGCTTAGGTCTTAGTTGTAAGATCTTTTCTGTCTTACACCTATATTTCATTTGCTCTTGAGCATTTGCTCGTTGGGTTGTGACAAACCCATTTTCTTGTACTTGGGTTGAGGTAACTCGTTAATTACCTCGGTTTAGTAAATTGATTCTCTCGGGGTTGAGGGAATCGGGTTAAAAACCCTAAGCTGGGAGGCTTAGGTAGTGGAGTACCCAAGTGAGGGGAACCAATTTACATTTTGTGTCCTTTGTGGTTTGACTGTTTGTGCAAATTTCTATGTACTACTAATATTTTGCATTTGAGTATTTGTATGCATAGCCATATTCCATATTTTAGATCCTAACAAGTGGTATCAGAGCGAGGTTGCGAGAAGACGTAACAAATCAACTCGCAATGGCATCTACATCAAGGTGCACTGAAGGATCATCCACCCGTCCTCCCTATTTCGATGGGATGGACTACGGTATTGGAAGAGGAGGATGCAAGTCTTCCTCAAAGTAATGGATGAGGAGGCTTGGACCCTCATTCAAGAAAAATACTCAAATCCGAAGCTGCAAGAAGGAGTAGCGTGGATAATGAATCAGAAGAAAAACATCGTGAGCAACGTGAGGGCGATGAATGCACTATATTGTGCATTATCGAAGGAGGAATTCAACCTCATCTCAGCGTGCGAGTCAGCATTTGAGATATGGAACACTCTTGAGGTCACCTATGAAGGTACAAACAAAGTAAAGGAAACACGTATTTCTATTTTAACAGAAAATTATGAGTGCTTTAGGATGGAAAAAGGAGAAACAATCAAGGACATGTACACAAGATTTGGAGATATCGTGAATCCAATGAAAAATTTAGGAGTTAAGCTAAAAGAGGAGCAGCTTGTAAGAAAGGTCTTGAGATCACTTACAAGCGATTGGTCTCCAAAGACCATAGCGATCCAAGAGGTGAAGGATCTATCCACTCTCCCCTTGGATGATCTGATTGGAAGCCTCATGGCGTATGAAGTTCAATTGGAGAACATGAAGAAGAGCGAGGAGAAGGATACAAGCAGGAAGAAAAGTAATTCTTTTAGAGCAATCACGGAGGACTCGGACTCAACAACATCAGAATCTGAAGACGAGGAGATGGAAATACTTACTAGGAAATTCCAGAAATTCCTCAAAAAATAAGGTAAGCAAGTCAATAAAATTTCAACTAATGTTATTTGCTATGACTGCAAGAAAAAAGGGCCACTTGCGAAAGGATTGCCCTGTAAACAAGGAGGATAATAGGAAAGAAACAAAGGAGCTCATGAAGAAGAAAAAGAGGAAAGCATTTAAAGCAACATGGGATGATAGCGACTCCGACATGGACACCGACTCTAGCTAATCGGATGATGACGAGGTCGCACATCTTTGCTTGGTGGCAACTATGGAAGACATGGATAATGAGGTAAACCCTGATTTCTCTTTTGAAGAATTATTAGAAGTATATGAAGAACTATATCATAAAGTTATGTCATTTAAAAAGGAAAATAAGTTTTTAAAGAATAATTATCAAACATTAGAATTAGAAAAATCATGTTTAGAAATAGAATTAGAAATGTCAAAAGAAACTAATAATCATTTGCATGCAAAGATATTAGAACTAGAAGATATATATGAGCACTTTGAAGGGACTTTGAATAATCTTCAAACAACAACTAGGATAAACACTGAATTTTGTGATTCATTAAAATCAAAATTTCAAAGTAAAAAGAATATACAAAATAAATCACATGTACTTAGGCATGCATGGATGTATCAAAGGCTAAAAATCCCAAGAATTATAGATCTAACACTAAAAAGGTCTATAAATCTTAGGATTTGAAAGGTGCTAACTCGAAAGGACCCACAAGAAAATGGGTACCTAGAAAAGATATTTGTTTTGTAGAAGTAGATCAAAGTAATCAATGGGTGTTCAAGGCACATAACGGAACACTTCAACCTTTCTATAGGTTGAATGAAGACCAAGAATGTTGGACGAGAGATGCTTGGTATCCACAAGCTCCATTTTACAATTGGTAAACTTTATGGTATGATATTTCTTCATTTTTTTTGTGATTGACAAAAAGGGGGAGAAAAATAAAGGGCAAATAGTAATATTTTTAGGGGGATATATATTGAGGTGGAGGATTAAAGTAAAAGTTTTTCCTTCATATAACATTGTTAAAAAAATTATAATATTTGCAAGATAGTTTTGTCAACACCAAAAAGGGGGAGATTGTTGGAACCTTGTTCCTTATCTTGTTTTGGTGTTAACAAAATTATTGTGGATTAATGTTTGTCATTGAGTGCTTTTCAGATTTTAGTGAATATCAAGGCAAATAGGAAATGATGAGAAAGAGAAGATGATGACAAGAAGGAGGCAAGATGACAAGGAAGAGTCTAGGAGGAGAAGATCATCTTTGACCTTTTAGTTTAGATTTTATATTTATAGATTGTATATGCCTCTTAACAGAGAGTCATAACTTAGATCATAAAATCAATTAGAGGTAAATTAGGATTTATATTGCAAACATTTTCAAAGTACGTAATTGATTACTTACTTAAAACAGGTACTTGTAAGCAAGTACCGATATTGTTTATCAGTACTGGTATTTGCAAGGCACATGTTTGAGAATTTGTCTCAAATTGTGAACAAGTATTGGTACTAACCATGAGTACTAGTACATGTTAGCCACAGGTTGAAGCTTTAATTCTGGCTTGAACCTTACAAGTACCGATACCCATGATGAGTACCAGTACAAGTAGGTCACTGTGCCCAAGGAATTTCAAACTTGGGAGTCACAAGTATTAGTACCTATGATGAGTATCGGTACTAGGACTCATGTACTGGTGGCAGTGAGCTGCTAGTACCGGTACCATCTAGCTGTTGGCCCAAAATAGAACGGTTGGAATATTAATTTTGTAAATGTGAATGTTGGGAATAAAATCCCAACGTCTATTTGACAACTACCTGAGGTCCTAAACTCTATAAAAGGAGTCTTGGACTCTTTGTTTGTACACAAGATATACAAGAGACATAAGAGAAAATTCTAGAGCATAGAATTCATATTTTCCACCACATATTCAAGAGAAGAAATTGTGTTTGCTGCTTTCCTATCGTGCTACGAGTATGCAAACACACTGACGTGTTTTGTTCACACAATTCAAAGCGATTCGTGTCCTTCCTAGGTTCTCAAACTGGTATTATCTTATATATATATATTTGTTGAGAGGCTTAGTGATTGCGCAGCAATCATAGGCCCTAAATCGCCTGAATTAAGGTAGAACCTAGCTTAACATGAGCATTCTGCATGCATACACATTGCACTTTGCATCTTAGATAATTTATATGTTTTATACATAATAATGTGCTATTGGAGAGGTATTAATAATTGCAGGTAATCCAGGGCTGCGGATGATCGATCCAACCTTACGGATCTATTCGGAATAACGACGGGAGTCCAACGCTTCCAAGAGCACATCAACCAAACTCCTATAACACCCTAGGGAGTCCACAGAAGAAGCAGGAGCTAAGGGGCAAATTGAAGAATATCTGGACCTCAGATGACAAATCCAACCACATGGATAGATCCGGATCGATGTTCGCAATCCAACGGCATAGAAATCAACTTAATTGGAGACCTACATCATCAAATACAAGGAGAAGAAGATGGACGACGACCATGATGGTGCCATGTGGCACCATCGTAGCTGCCCCTCACCTCGCCCCAATCTGGAAAGGAGAATCGCAGGCCATTGGATCGTCATCCAATAGTCGTGATGCAGCCATGTCGTCACCTCCAGCTGCCTCATCACGCACGGGCGAAGATCTTGACCGTTGGATTCCCATCCAACGACTGATGGTAGCTACACAGGAAATGGAAGGCGTGACAATCTACATGCGTAGTGTAGTTGAGAGGGTGCTTAACAGATAATGGGCGACGCGGGATCGAAGCGCGGCCGGTGTGAAATCAGGAGAAGCGGTGAGTGCGGGCGCAATTGACCGCCAGATCTTCATCGGGCAGCTCGACAGTAGACATGTGGTAAGTGCAGAGGCACTGGATCAAGAACGCATGCCATGATGCGTGCGGAGATGCGCATGTGAGAACTTTAGGATTCAAAGGCACGTTTGATTGTGTGTTTAAGCCATCCGATCGTGACGATCGAGCACTCAAAAGAGGTGAGCAGTAAGGGAGATGAACCGAAGGTGCACGCGGGGAGAACTGCAGCCATGCAATGGAGGATCGAAGCTTGACAGGCTGCCACGTGGCAGCACTATATTAAACCAAGGATAAAAGAAGGATTTGGAAGGCTTAATCAGGGCCATTGATCTCCTGATCAACGGATTTGATTAATCTGAAACCTTTGCATAGATTTAAGAAGCCAAATACCTTAATTGCCCTTCACTAAAGCTATAAAAAGAGCCCTAAGGGTCCCCTTTGAAAGGCATTCTCTTATTTTCTTCTTCCTCCTTCGTCGAACTCTCTCTCTTCTTCTTCCCGTCTTCTCTACATTCGTCTCTGCACCTCCGTCTAAAGCGTTCGTTGGGCCACCTCAACAGATTGTTGCTGCTCTTCTCAACCTCTCCAAAAGGCCACCACGGACCACCCGTGGTGCCCTCGTTCTGTTACATAAGTAGTTTACATTTATGTTAGAATTTGTCTTGTTATATGTATATAATTCATGTTCAAACTCTTTTGATTGTTATATATATTATGTCTATACTATTTAGCATTTATATTTGGAACAATGTATGAAATCAAAAGTGCTTTCTGCCTCTCTGTGATCGACCAGGACTCACCAAGTTCCATTAATTTATTTGCTCGAGACGTATTTCGTGATATACTACAACGTAATAATTTTCTACGCGATCTACGCCATGAACAAATTAGCACCGTTGCAGGGAGGCAAGGTGACTTTTGATTTTATCTCTAATATAGTATTTTTGTGTGCAAGTACAATGACACAAAGTGGTAAACGAGGAAAAGCGGGCGGTGTGAAAATCAGGTGCACACATTCTTATTAGAAACTCGGCCAGAAAGTAAGTCTCACCTTTAAAATTCAATAACCATGTTTCTAATGCTCCAAAAATCCTAAAATTTGGACTGAAATTAGATCTTCAAATTATCTTTCCAACACCACCTTTTCCAAAAATAAATTATTTCTATAGAATTTTTGAAAATTCGTGGACGACATACTGATTAGATTGCTTGAAAATAGAACTTTTATAAATTTTAGAAATCAATTCTGACTAACATACAAATCAGATTTATTCAAAATTTGTGCTGTGTGAAAGATAATCAAATTAGATTTCAATATCATATTTTTAAAAAATTTTTGGAGCATATTTGATATTGTTTCCAACTGAGAAATCAAAATAGGGTCTAAATTCTAGATTTGACCCTTGGTTAGTTAAAAATTCATACTAATTGTTGGAACTAGAAAAAAATTTTGAAAAATACTCTTTGAAAAGATTATTGGAAAAGGAATCTTATTGCTAAGTTTCAAATCATTTGGATTCCATATTACTTTAGAGTATACATTTGAATTGTGGTCTTCAATTTGAAAAAAAACTTAGAAGTGCATGAGCCAATAGGACCACATAGACTAACTTGAACTCCGACGAGCCCAAGAATTAGTCGGTGAGGCGAGTCACCTTGTGAATCGCCCACCATCTACTAAATTGAAAAGAAACAGGTTAAAAATTCATGGAAACACATTAAATAACCTGCATTTGGGTTGAAACTACCGGGTAGTTCCAACCTCTCTTGAAAAACCTAGTGACTAAGCTTGCGGGGTAGCATCAAGCAACCATGGCTACGAGGTAATGGAACCGGAGGAGAAAGCTAAAGGAAGAACCTCCCTTGTAGTCCCCTCATAACCAAACTGGCCGGGTTAGCCTGAGAGGCGGGAATTCCTTGCAGTCGGTCTCTCGTCGAATTTTTTTAATAACACAAACTTAAACGAAAAATCCGATCATCTGATCTAAAGGTCCACTATGATTAACAAGACCTTAGCCTTGTTTTGCTTGACTACACCAACCCTTTGAGTTGGTGTATGCTAGGAAGAAGGTCATTAGGACCTAAACTTGTGGGACCTTGGGAATTGAACCCAAGGCGACAAAGGTGATTTTCGCCCGACATCACTTCTCAACCTTCTTCCACTCGATTAGCTGAGATGGCTAATCCTGGTCCTCGAGTTCGTCAGGACCTTGAGAATTAGGACCTAATGGCTCGTCTGGAAGCCAGGGTTAAGGAAACGAAACAAAAAGATGAGTAAAGCATCGACCGGATTCTCACAACACTCGACAGAATGCAGCATTAACCACGAGGAGAACAACTGCGAGACTTCTACGATCATAGCACCTCAGGTTCGGATTCCCGTAAGCGGAGATGCATTCGAGTTGAGGCTGAATATCATAATTCTAATTCAGACTCATTTTCATGGAAACTCGAATGAGAATCCCTTCCAGCACATTGAAAACCTGAGTTGGATTGTAGAGTCAGTTCGACCCAGGAATGTAGATATTGGAATTGTTCTCATGAAGCTTTTTCCTTTTTCTCTCAAAGATAAAGCTGCTTATTGGTTCAAGACCATCGGGAGGCCAATTGGAGCTTGGGAGGAATTATGTCGTGAATTCCTCCAAAAGTTCTTCCTGATCGGTCGAACAAATGCCATGAGGCGCGAGATCACGACCTTCGCCCAAGGTCTTGGAGAGAAGCTGCATGACACTTGGGAAAAATTCCACGATCTTCTCAGGAAGTGCCCACACCATGGTGTACCCAAATGGCACCTCGCTCAAGTATTTTACCATGGGCTAGATGACACACATTGGTACCTGGCCAATGCATCTAGCGGTGGGAATTTTCTCATGAAGGATGAGAACAATGCATTTGAACTATTCGAGTCCTTAACAGAGAACTCGATGAATGCTGCCTCAGTGAACCAGTTCCAGCGACCTGGACAACAACGAGTCAGTGTCCACGAAGCTCAAGCTGAGTCTACCCCAGCCGACATGGACATTATCACCAAAAAGCAGGACAAGGTGGATCTGCTTGATAAGAAGCTTGATAAGCACATATAAATTCATCATAAATGCTTATTTATAATAGTTCCTAGGCATAGCATTACACATCATGATATAAATATTGCATAAACATCCATTGCATTGCATCTAGGATAGTTGTATATTATGTACATTAATTCCATCATTTTACATGGCCAGGATGCAGTGCGACATCATTATAGGCTCGGATGAAAAAATCCGACCGTACGGATGGATTCAGAGAAACGATCGCAGTCCGTCAAAGTGGGAATCACCCAGATTTGAGCTCTATAGCACCCTCCCCAAGAAGAAGAAGATGGACGGCCCAGATGGCACCATGTGGCGTCATCCAGGCCACCCCACCTGAGCTAAGGAGCCTCTAAGCCCACCGCAAGATTAGATCCTAGCCGTTGGATCTCAATCCAAAGGCTGAGATGTGATCTCCACGGCTGAAGAAGTGCCTCATCAAGCGAGGAGTCACCACGACCATTGGATCTCCATCCAACGGTCGTGGGCGTAGAAGCCTAATTCAAAAATAAGACTCATGGCGCCCCTCAGCACAGTGGTCTGCACCTCCACTCTCAATGCGCGACCGTGCGTTCGAGACCCCAGGCACAGATTTTATCCGCTAAAGAGGATGCTGGAGGAAATGGAGCCGTTGATGGAAGATCGGGTGGCGAAGGAAGCGGCTACGTGGACACACCGTAGAGCGTAGATGCAGCACGAGGGCATCGACACACATCGAGAATGCACCATTTGACGTGCGTGACATTCAATGGCTGAGGGTGAAGCGCGCGATTCAAATTTGGCGAAGGGGCGCAATCTTCTCTCGGTCATTCGACCCTTCATCTGATGGTCAGGATGCATCCGCGCCTGCGTGTGCGATGACAGCTGCGGGCATAGGCGGTGGGCACGGGCTTTACAACGATAGAAGGGCGGGCCTTTCATGACGTTTATAGTTATCACTAAATGGCCTGCGCAATGTGTGCGCTAGCCCAAGCAATGAAGAGGTGCGGATCTCCAGTGATAGCTTGAGCAGCCTTTAGTGATGCTTATAGCTGTCACTGAATGCCTGTGCGCGGGGCCTCTCGTTCCCTCCACTATATAAACACCCCTACACCCCCCATTCCTTTTCGTCTCTACCTACTCTACTCCCACTGGCGAGCGTGGAAATTGCGTATTTTGAAATCGTTGGAAATCGTAGTATAGTCACAAAAACCACTCGTCAAAGATATTTGTGATAACGAAACTCTCATAGATCTTTATTCTTTTTAGAACTTGAGTCCCGGTCGTTCGTCTCTGGGAGGCGTGAAAACGAATCGAGATTTGGATCGGCTTTTATAACCTAAATCTAACCTAAGCTACTATTTTTGTCTTTTTGTGTTTTTGATTTTTTTTATTTCGAAAAGCGAATTGAAACCTAGATCTAGATAAACTAGCAAAAACCTAAGTGACTATGTGCATCTAAATGAGGCCGTGGTGGCCGTGCATGGTGTGAACAAACCAAAGTGTCATATAGGCAAGCAAACATGAGGACAATCAATCACAGAAACATCATGAAATTATTTATGCATAAAAAATTATCACACATCATCTACACTAGAAAGCATATAAATAGAAGAAAATCCCTCACGCCGGAAAGTTGCCACTATGGCCATCGTCCTTGTGTGAGGGTGTAGGCTAGACTTTGGGTATGCAAACCCATCTACATGCCTACCAAAAGAGATGGCCGGCCACAAGAGGCTATGGGTGAGCCTTCATGGCCATCCAAGAAGAAGAAGAAGATGGGGGCTAGTGCACCCAAGTGGAGAGAGGAGGGTGTTGCTCCCTTTCTCTACCAATGGCCGTCCTTGAAGCTTTGGAGAGAAGCTTCTCTAGCTAGCAGTCCATGGAGCCTTGGAGGAGGATGAGGAGGACGGCCTTAAGGTTTTGGAAGGTGGAAGCAAGTTTTGAGTGGAGAGTATGGATGGGAGAGTGTATGGAGATGGTCCCATTTTGTAGCTATCTCTTTGCCCTTATGGAAGGCTCCATTTGGTTGCCACTTTTGGTGGCTCCAAAAATAGCAAATGCCACAATTTTTGGATCTAGGTTTGACACAAGTTTTTAGGGTTTCCAAGAGAGTGTGCATGGGTTTGGTGGGAGTAAAATGGGAAGGTGTGCGTGTGTGTGTGGGTGTGTGTTTTTCATAGGGCTAGGTTGTGGGTTTTGGTAGGATTAGGTGCTAAATAGGTTGGGTCAATCTAGATTAAGTGGGTGTGGACCTAATTAGGCTTAGGAAAGTATAATTGGGTAGGAATGAACCTAATTAGGTCTAGGTCAAGTCTAATTAGATGTGTGCATGTGATTAGGCTAGGGTAACCCTAATAGGTATGAGTTAATTAGATCCTGGGTGGATCTATTTAGGATCGGGTGCACCCAATCAACTGTAGATGCACCCAATTGGGTATGGGATGGTTCAATTGGGTTAGGGATAGGACAAGTAGGGCTATGGATAGTGGACTAGGCTTAGGAGGTCTCTACTTAGGTTTCCTAGGGTGTCCGGTGGGGTTCCTAGGTCAAAATAGGCAAGCTAGGGCTTCCAACACCAAAATCAGGAACCAGACAGCAGTATCAGACGTCCAAGATAGTGGTCAGATGTCTTATACTACAAAATTGGATGTCTGGACACTAAATTAGACGTCCAAGTCTGTGTTAGTATGAGTTTTGGCTTCCTGGATTGTTATTTTGCAGAAATCAGACGTCCAGCCAGATGTCTGGACGTCCTAAAAGGTGTTGGAGAGTGGGTTTTATGTTTTCTAAGGTTGGTTTTGGTTCCTAAGTGTTTGGGAGAGGGATAGGAACATGGATAGTGCTATCCATGTTTGGATTTTGAGGCTAAGGTGCCCTAATGGAGGTTGTTTTGGGTTTGGGAAGGCTGTCCTAGGATTTCTAAGGGTAGGGATAAGGCTATCCTCCTCACTCCTCTTATATGGATCAACCTTCTTCTTCCTTTATTGCTTTATTCCACTATCTCCATCCTGGATCACTTTATTATTTGTAAATAGCAATAAAAACCATTAACTAGCAGGATATCTCATCTTATTCTAAATAGACTGATGCAATGCATGATATGCAAGATATGAGTGCAATATCCACAATTTAAGATAGGTTCAGATATTATTTAGGTTGATTAGGACCTATGATTGCTGTGCAATCACCCACCTACTCCCAAGCTCTAGCAAGCCTACCAAGGCTCCATTAGAGCTTGTTCTCAAGCTCCCAAGGCTCCTATTAGTGTGGCAAACCTCAACCTCACCAAATATTCATCCATCTTCCTATCCCCATTCATAGGTCGCCTTGGAGTCGTCCTCCCACCTCCATTCTGATAGCAGATCATCTCTGTCTTCTCACCTCCATTCCAAAGCCACATCGAAGCTTTCCTTGACCCGACGTCCTCCAGCATTTCAGCTCCATCATCCCGCTCCTCATCTCCTTTGTCTAAGCTTCCACCAGGCGTCGTCGTCTCGCCGAACAGCTGATTCGGGAGATTTCCTCTCACCCCCCTCTCTTTTTATGCTTTCATAGTTTATTGTAATCGACATTGGATTGATATATATATCATATATGTTCCATTTCTATCTTGTGATTCATTCTGCTTGTCCTCTTTTCAAAAATAAAAAGAAATAACAAAACCCTAAAATACCAAAAAGAAACAAAGAGAAGAGCGATTTTTAGTTAAAGTAAACGTCGCCTCCCTATGTTCGACCTGGGACTCCCTTAGAGTTTCGGTATAAATTCTATTTGACCACGCGTTTTGCAACTATGACGACAGGTTACTTGTAACCCTGATTTCTAACACCCGAAACATGTGCGATCAAAGATCAATGAATTAATGCGAGCAAGATCTGGATCTTTTGATAGCACTGCTCCATCTTACTCCTCTCAAGCATCCTGAGCCCCCTCTGCTCGTACATATCCGTTCACTCAGGATGTTTTCTCTCCATCTCCACGGGATCCTGCATACCAGGAACTCATGAACAATGTGGATCTGGTGCCGTGCAATCAGGGTTACGCACCACATGATGATGCAAGTGCATATTCTTTGGATGAATTTGCATCTGAGACGTCTTCGGCCTATGAAGATGTCAATGCTATTTAGGGTTACGGATGTAACAACCTGTATTCTGAAATGTATACCCTGGTTGGCGCCAGCATCCCAATTTCTCCTGGTCTGGTAACCCACAGACACCGAGTCAAGCTCCACACTACTAGACCAGACAATACGGGAATGCGCAGAACACGTATCCTAGGCAGCAGCCATTCTCATCTCAGTAGCAACAGACAAGCTCTATCTATCAGCCGCTGCACCAAGCTGCCAACTACCCTCCAAAGTGGGTCAACCCTTTGAAGTCTCTGAAGGAGGAATTGCAGGCATCAATTCGGAAATCTACTCATGACAACCTGTAAATAATGAATGCAATGGCTGACCAAATATAGAGCATACAGAACACGCAAAACCAGATGATGCAGGAGCATAGATCACAGGGAGCTTTACCCTCCCAACCTGTCCCAAACCTGAGATATTGCAGAATCAGGGCACCCCGCCTAGATCCCAAGCACCACAGGGGCAGGCACATGCTGTTTTGCAAGCATCTCCCACACCACCTAGTTATGGGCTCGGTCAGTCACCTTTGTTGCCAAACCCTTTGTATTCAGACCAACCCACTCCTCTACCCCTTCATGGACAGCACGCCGATGCAAAAGCTGTCACCTTAAGGAGCAGAAAGACTATATAGGACCCGCTACCTAGGCAAGCGGGTAATGATTTTTCCTGCGCTCTACTGCAAGATGGCTCACAACCTTCTTCCTCTCGCAAGCCATCTTCATTAGATAAAGGAAAGAAGCCCCTAGACCCTGAAATTCCCGTTCCTTTTCCCGCGGCTCTAACACGAGATTCAGCACGGAAAAAGGACACATGGAATTTTGAGGACCTAAAATCTATGTTCAAGGATGTTCACATTTAGGTCCCTCTCCTCAAAGCAATAGATCACATCCTTGCTGTTGCTAGGTTCTTTAAGGACTACTGTACTTTGAAGCAACTGCAGAGAATCAGACGACAGGTGGTATTATCTAAGGAAGCTAGTGAGGTTATTTTAGCTGACTTACTGCCCAAAAAGAACCCGGGCACACCACTGATTTCCTGCTTTTTGCAGGATTCCCCTTTTGATAGGGCCCTTTTTGACTTGGGGTCGTCCATTAACCTAACTCCCGCCGCAGTATTTGATCAATTACGATTCGGGGAGCTAAAGCCCACCTCGGTTACCATACAGTTGGTTGATCGATCGGTGAAAATTCCGAGGAGGGTGGTTGAAAATGTGATCGTAAAAGTCCAAGGATTTTTCTTTCCAGCAGACTTTGTTGTTCTTGATGTGGAGGTTCCTCCTAATCTTTGTGGTGCATCGATTATTCTTGGTAACCGTTTTTGGCAACCGCCTGCGCAAACATCGACTGTGCATCAGGATGCATGGAGATTGCCCTGGGGAATGAAAAGCTTCGACTGGACATTTTCAGGGCATCAAAGAACTTCGATTGTGATTTAATTGAGAAGGATAGTGAAGATGAAGATTCAGCTTTCTGTGGGAACATTGGGCTCCTCTACAGCAACCCAATGGCACATTCATCTTCACTATCAAGGGTCTTAGATCACGATCCACTCGGGAATGAAACTAATGATATACACATTTCATCCATGGATCTGGTTGTCATGGGTGTTCATCTGCTCCTAACACCCCTGATCCTGACTATCCTATCCTATCCAGCACTGATATCTTAAGGCAGGACTACATGACCATTGCAGGCAGATTCTCCATTAGTCAGGGTCAACAAATTTCTGCTGTTGCTTCCTCTCCTCCCCTGCATAAACCCCCTCCCCACCCTTTGCTATTAGAGTTATAGCCCTTACCTAATTCACTCAAGTACGTGTTTCTGGGAGAAGTGAGACATATCCCATGATTATCAATGCTCACTTGACTCCGGATCAGGAACACCAGTTGATCTCCATTTTGCAAGCACATATGGCTGCTATCGGGTGGGGCATTGCTGATCTCCACGGGATTCGCTTCTAATATTACACTCACCATATCTACACTGATGAAGGGGTGAGATCGTTGAGACAACCTCAGAGGCACCTAAATCCAAATATGTTGGAGGTTGTCAAGAAGGAGATCATTAAATGGCTGGATGCGGGAATTATCTATCCTATTTTCGACAGCTAGTGGGTGAGACCCATTCAGATAGTGCCCAGAAAGGTTGGACTCACCGTAATAAAAAATGAATTGGGTGAATCCATCCTGACCCACACCACGACTTCATGGTGGGTCTGCATTGATTACAGGAAGCTAAACTCGGCTACCAAAAAGGATCATTTTCCTTTACCATTTATTGATCAGATTCTAGAATGGCTAGCTAGGCGTAGTTTCTTCTACTTTCTAGATGGATACTTCGGGTACAATCAAGTTGCAAACAACTCGGAAGATCAAAACAAGATGACTTTTACGTGTCCCTTTGGAACATTCGCTTTTAAGCGGGTGCCTTTCAACTTCTGCAACGCATCAGTTACTTTTCAGCGATGAATGATGGCATCTTTTCAGACATGATTGGGGACTGCGTAGAAGTGTTCATGGATAACTTCTCTGCATTTGGAGATGATTTTTCATCTTGTATTGATAACCTCACAAAGATCTTGAGGAGATGTATAGAGGTTAACCTAGTACCTTCATGGGAAAAAAAGCCATTTTATGGTGAGGGATGGCATTGTACTAGGTCACAAGATCTCCTCTAACGGACTTGAGGTTGACCAAGCTAAGTCTGAAATCATTTCGCAATTACCTCCACCTAGCTTGGTTAGGCAAATCAGATCATTCTTTGGGCATGTTGGATTTTATCGAAGATTCATTTGAGATTTCTTGAAAATTGCTCGTCCATTAACGAATCTTCTGGTAATTGACACGCCCTTTAATTTTGACTCCTCGTGTCTCAGCACTTTCGAGACCTTGCGAAGCGCTGTCTCAAGTGTACCTACTCTCCAACCTCTCGACTAGTCTCTCGACTTTGAGATGATGTGTGACACCTCCGACTTTGCTGTCGGAGTAGTTCTTGGCCAGTGTCTGGAGCGCCATCCATTTGTGATATACTACGCTAGCAAAATGCTGAATGAGGCTCAGCGTAACTATACAATCACTGAGAAAGAATTGCTAGCTGTGGTATTCGGGTTGGAGAAATTCAGGTCGTACTTACTCGAGTCCAAAGTCATCATCTACACTGACCATTCCGCCCTTCAGCATTTGTTGGCAAAGAAGGATGCCAAACCCCGCCTTATCAGATGGATCCTTCTTTTACAAGAATTTGGTGTCGAGATCTGTGACAAAGCCAGAGCCCATAATGTTGTGGTGAATCACTTGTCTCGGTTAGACCCATATTATATTCCATACTCCCTGCCAATATCAGACCGATTTTCGGATGAGTCTCTGCTATCTATCAACTCTGTTGAGTTTCCTTGGTATGCTGATATAGCAAACTATCTTGTCGTAGGCAGGTTACTTGCGGGATTATCCAAGGATCAAAAACTCAAATTTATATCAGAGGATAAATTCTATTTTTGGGATGACCCACTGTTCTTTCACATTGGGGTTGATCAGATTATCCATAGATGTGTCCCTGATTCGGAAATCTCTAGTGTGCTATCTTTCTGCCACAATGATGCTTGTGGGGGTCATTTCTCGGGCCGAAAGACTGCTGTAAAGATTTTGCAGTCGAGATTTTTCTGGCCAACCATTTTCAGAGATACACACGAATTTGCCAAGTGCTGTAAGCGATGCCAGGCGATCAGTTCTATGACCTGGAGAGATATGATGCCTCTCCAATCCATTCTGGTCATAGAAGTGTTCGTCGTCTGGGGCATCAACTTTATGGGCCCCTTCCCAAACTCGCATGGCTTTGAATACATACTCCTTGCAGTAGATTATGTCTCAAAGTGGGTAGAAGCTATCCCAACAAGACGAGCTGATCATAAGACTGTTATATCCTTCGTTCGGGAATTCATTTTTGTGAGATTCAGAGTTCCCCGCACCATGATAAGTGATGGGGGAAGTCACTTCATCCATGCCCATTTCAGTTCATGATTGGCTTGACTTTCGAAAAATCAATTAGTGTCTCTGAGGAGGTTGGAGAGGTGTATTCATCAAATACAAGCCCTAAATCGTATTTCAAATTCAAAATCTGTATTTCATCACATGGGCCTCATACTCATCCCAATTAGTCTTAGATCGAGATTCTAGGTTAAAGGTAGGCATTGGGTCATTAAGATCTAGGCTGGGATGTACAAGTATGTCAGAATCATTCTTGAGGATCACCTTAACAGGATAAGGCTCAGGATTTACATTCTCGAGAAGTTCTATGTTAAGCTCATTATCACAGGTGTCGGGGAAATGTAAGCTCCATGGACCAGCTTCTTGGTTTCCTAGGGTCGGTTCAGAATTGGGAACACCTGCAATTGGATCCTCCCAACCCATCTCAAGATTAGGAATGCCAATTGTTATGAAATATGAATCTGAATTCATTTGGGTTGGGAGTCCACAACAACCTTGATTCTTGAACCTGGGATTTGGGAAATTATGTTGATCACTAGAATCACTCCAAGATGTTTTATTAACTTTTTATGGATATTTTGGATCAATGGATCTATATAACCTATTCAGCAATTCTCCCTATATTTCCAAAAAAATCTGGAGTTCTTCCGAAAATAAAGGATTTAACCAACATTGTAGACAATCGTTGCTGTGTAATTTCACCAATTCACTGTTAGGATCTAAAATATGGAATATGGCTATGCGCACAAATACTCAAAAGCAAAATATTAGTAGTACACAGAAATTTTCACAAACAATCAAACCACAAAGGACGCAAAATGTAAAGTGGTTCCCCTCACTTGGTTACTCCACTACCTAAGCCTCCCAGCTTAGGGTTTTTAACTCGATTCCCTCAACCTTGAGAGAATTAATTTACTAAATTGAGGTAATTAACAGGTTACCTCAACCCAAGTACAAGAAAATGGGTTTGTTACAACCCAACGAGAAAATGCTCAAGAACAAATGAAATACAGGTGTAAGATAGAAAAGGTCTTACAACTAAGACCTAAGTGTTCGTGGCGTAGATTGCGTAGAAAATTAACACGTTGTAGTATAACACGAAATACGTCTCGAGTAAATAAATTAACTGAACTTGGTGAGTCTCAGACAATCACAGAAAGGTAGAAATCACTTTCGATTTCATACGTTGTTCCAAATATAAATGCTAAATAGTATAAACACAATATATATAACAATCAAAAGAGTTTGAACATGAATTGTATACATATAACTAGACAAATTCTAACATAAATGCAAACTACTTATGTAACAGAACAAGGGCACCATGGGTGGTTCATGGTGGCATTTTGGAGAGGTTGGGAAGAGTAGCAACAATCCGTCAGGGTGGCCCAACAGACGCTTTAGATGGAGGTGCAAAGACGGATGCAGAGAAGACGGGAAGAAGAGAGAGGGGTTGAAGAAGGAGGAAGAAAAAGAAAATAAGAGAATGCCTTTCAAAGGGGACCCTTAGGCCTCTTTTTATAGCTTTAGTGAAGGGAAATTAAGGTATTTGGCCCCTTAAATCCATGCAAAGGCTTTAGATTAATCAGATCCGTTGATCGGGAGATCAACGGCCCTGATTAAGCCTTCCAAATCCTTCTTTTATCCTCTGTTTAATCTGGTGCTGACACGTGGCAGCTTGTTGAGCATCGATCCTCCATCGCATGGCTGCAGTTCTCCTCACACGTGCCTTTGTTTCATCTCCCTCGCCGCTCGCCTCTTTTGAGTGCCTGATCATCAGCTGTCCAATCTTACAATCGGATGGCATAAATGCACGCTCAAATGCGCCTTTGAATCCTAAAGCGCCTGCACACGCATCTCTACATGCATCATCACGTGCATTCTTGATCCAGTGCCTCTGTGCCTGCCATGCATTTGCTGCCGAGCTGCCCAATGAAGATTCGGCAGTCAATTGCGCCCGCGCTCGCCACTTCTCCTGATTTTACATTGGGCGCTCTTCGATCCCGCATCGCCCGCTGTTTGTTAAGCACCCTCTCCGCTGCACTACGCACGCAGATTGTCGCACCTTCCATTTCCTGTGCGGCTGGCCTCGGCCGTTGGATGGGAATTCAACTGTCGAGATCTTCGCCTATGAGTGATGAGGCGGCTGGAGGTGGCGACGTGGTTGCATCGCGCCCATTGGATGACAATCCAACGGCTCACGGTTCTCCTTTCTAGATTGGGACGCGGTGAGGGGCGGCTGCGATGGCGCCACGTGGTGCCATCATGGCCGTCCATCTTATTCTCCTTGTATTTGATGATGTAGGCTTTTGATTAAGTTGATTTCTATGCCGTTGGACTGCGAACATCGATCTGGATCCATCCGTGTGGTTGGATTTGTCATCAGAGGTCTGGATATTCTTCAATTTGCCCCTTGGCTCCTGCTTCTTCTGCGGACTCCCTAGGGTGCTACTGGAGTCTAATTGATGCACTCTTGGAAGTGTTGGACTCCTATCGTTATTCCAAACAAATCTATAAGGTTGGATCGATCATCTGCATCCCTGAATTACCTACAATTATTAAAACCTCTCAAATAGGACATTACTATGTATAAAGCATATAAATTATCTAAGATGCAAAGTATGATGTGTATGCATGAAGCATGCCCATGTTAAGCTAGGTTCTACCTTAATTTAGGTGATTTAGGGCCTATGATTGCTGCGCAATCATACCCCCATGCTTAAATCTTGCTAGTCCCTAGCAAGTGCAAGACTAAGTGTATTTTATCAAGAGTTTACTGAAGGTTTATTTCTTTTTGTTTCATCCAAAAATTCAGAATCCAAATAACCATGCATATATAATGTTGTAGCTTCTGCAACGGATCCAAGTGGAGAGTCAGTACACATTTAAAGTTTGTACTTGACCCCTAGTAAAATTCTATTGGGATAGGCAAACCTCTTCTCTCAGGGATATAAACTATTCTCTAGTTTTAGCCTCAGCTTTTGGCTTAGGTAGCAGATGTCTGAGTTAACTGGATTTGTATTTGGTGGCTCACTCTCTTCTGGTGCTATATGGAGACTAGTATTTCAGAATCTAGATTATTAGATTATTGAATAATTTAACTTAGAGAAGGGCTGGAAAACTATGCTCTCTTTAATATTTTGTACGTTTTCTTCTCTCTTTCTCTTTCTCTTTTTCTTTTTCTTCCTGAGCTCACATCTTACCAGATTTGCAACTGTATTTGGTGGTCTTACATGACATTACACTTTGATTAGGTTCTGATAACCCTACAACTAAGTTAGACTCCTCAACCTGTATTCAGGCAGTCAGAAATACAGAAAAATAGGTTAAGGCTGTATTTAGTGGTTTGTGGGGATGGCAGGTGTTTTTGCCTCAAAACACCTTGACTTACATAACTCAAACTTCTTAACATAACACTTTTTTTTTTCAAGCAAATACCTCTTTGTATGCTTTTCTTCTTTTTTTTTTATCAATAAATATATCTACTAGCACAATGCCGTGACCAACATAACATAACGCAACAATTCAATACGACATACATACTTCTATTTATGAGGCATTATTTGGGATTTTTGGGGATGACCAAGAAGATCTTGGGTGGCTTATTTGGTGGAAGTGCCTACTCTTGGCACCGGGTAGGGAACAGATAGGACGACGTATTTCTGACCTTGACATCAGTACCCTCCTTCAGTCGAGGATTCTGTAGAGGATGATCGTGATCATCCATATCAGTCCTAGTTTTATTAGAACTCACTCTCTGTGTTTTTACCTTATTTGGTGGCTCTCATACGGAATTTCTCACAGAACTAGTATGCAAGAACTGTGAGCGAAAACTATGGCCATCTCCGAATGTCATTATTCAATTATTAAAGATTAAAGATTCCTTACATTAGCCTTAGAGCACCAGTAGACTCTCTACTCTCATCTCACGTATGTTTTGGTGGATCTACTAGAAGATGGTTCACCTGACTCCTAGATTGCTGTCCAAGGGTTAAGGAGAGGAAGCAATGCTTCTTCTTGACAAACTAAAGATGTCTATCGATTTTCACAGTGGATCCATTACAAATTCTACATGCAGATGTGAGGTTATACTGGATTCTAAGCTTAGGAATCTACTCAAGAATAAATCTTTAATAAAACCTCTTGATAAAACAATCTAATCCCCCACTTGTTGGCAGAAAAGTTTCAGTTTTTATGGACTACTCCCTTATGCCTAAGTGTTTGCATGTCCTCATGCATGAATAAAAGAAATAAGGTAGGGTGTATGTGGATAGAAATCACCTAAAACTGCTTCTGAGTTGTCGTTTAGCTCATGCCATCACTGCAATGCCATACATAATATGCAAAATAATATGCGAAAATGAAATATGCTATGTATATATGGTATATATATATGTATACATGCTGAGTTTAACGCCTCCAGCTGGGCCACTCATCAGTCACACGTCCTCAAGAAGATGTATCATTTTGTTAGTAGGAGGTTCCTGGGTAAAGAATGGTTTGAGGTGCTGGCCATTAACTGTAAAAACATGCCCAGATTTTGGGTCTCTAATTTGGATTGCCTCGTTAGGATTTGGGTGGACCACCAGAAACGGCCCAGTCCACTTGGACTTGAGCTTTCTCGCCAAGAATTTGAGTCGAGAGTCAAACAACCAGACTTGCTGGTTAGGTGTGAACTCCTTCCTCGGGATGTGTCGATCATGGAAAGCTTTTGTCTTGTCCTTGTATATTTTTGCATTCTCATATGCTTCCCGCCTAATCTCCTCTAACTCACTGAGCTGGAGCTTCCTTTCATAACCTCCGATCTCAAGGTTAAAATTACACTTTTGCACTGCCCAAAAGGCACGGTGCTCCAGCTCCACAGGAAGGTGACAGGCCTTTCCATACACCATGCGGTATGGCAACATTCCGAGCAGGGCCTTGTACGCTGTCTGATATGCCCATAGTGCATCAATCAATTGATCAGACCAATCCTTCCTATCAGGTCTAACCGTCTTTTGAAGGATAAGCTTGATTTGATGGTTTGATACTTTATCCTGCCCATTGGTCTGTGGGTGATACGGGGTAGCAATGCGGTGTTGCACCCTGTATTTCTTCAAGTGAAGCCAATCAACAATCGGAAGATTCCTCAAGTGAAGACGAAGAAGAAGACATAACTTTCCTGATAAGTCCATCTTGATGGACTATTGTTACACCTAAGTTAACTTTATTCTTACATTTTATATTTGTTAATAACTACATTAGGTTATAGAATGATTGCATGCATCATTATTTAACTTTACATCTATTCTATCGCATTCTATAACTTAGTATGTAATTATTTTATGTTTTATTATTGTAGGAATAATGTTGCAAAGAAAAGGGTGGTAAAAGTAATTTCTCCTCCCCCAACAGCCGCCTGGCCTCAACAACACCTCCCTCAACAGCTGCCGGCTAAGTTTAGTAAGGGATTTGAAAATCCCTTAACATGAGGATGGGAGGGGGGAGGAGATAAAAAAGGGATGCTCTTGGTGAGAGGAAAGGAGTCTTCTTTTCCCCCCTGCGAAGATCATCTCCACCTTCCCCACCGTGGAGAGGGCTGCACTGTGGAACCAAGCAAACACCACCCACTGCCACAGCCTTCGTGCGCCTTGTAAGCAAGCACACTGCCACGGCCTGCCCCACCGCGTGTGCACTCCAGCCTCTCCCACCACTAGCATAGGCACTGCACCATCCTCCCACCGCGCGCTCTACAGGTGCACCCTTGCAGGTCTGCCCCACCCTTGCAGTGCCCTTGTGCGCAATTTGCACCCTCTCCAGTGATAGTGTGGTTCATCTTCTCCAGCCTGCCACCCTCGCAGACACCGCCTCCACAACCAGCGCACGCAAAGCAGACACTGTAGCGCACCCCCCCTCCGCGTGCTGCCCTCACTGCACTACCCTCACCATACTCGCACGCGCAGCCCAGTCGACTGTAGGCAGCCAAGCACGCCCGTAGGTAGGCAACCGCCCGTAGGCAGCCCAGCACGCTCGCAGGCAGTGCAGCACCCTTGTGCGCTCTTGTGCTACCCTCGTGTGCCCTTGTGCACGCGCCCATCGTGCAACTGCGCACCCTGCAGGTAGTGGCTCTTCATCTTCTCCGTCAACAGGCCAGTGCTCTCCTCCACCGTTCGGCTGCCGTCGGCCACTTTTGGCCGCCGCGTCACCAGCATCGCGAAGCACTCCTCAAGGTGCACCATCCTGTCAACTCTTGTCGCCAACCACACACTGCCGTTCAAGCGAGAAAGAGAGAGGAGAAATCCTCTATTTTTGCCCCAATTAAAATTTACATTGCATGCCATTGCCACTTTAATATTATTATTTTATTCAGGCCACATTGCATGGATGCACTTATAGTTTCATGAATTTATTTAACTTGTGTTATGTGCATCATTTAACATTGAAATTCAAGTCAGATTTGCACGCAAGTCAAATTTACATGATATGCCACTACACCCGCATCATATACATACTTTAGGGAGCTTAATTCCTGACGTGAAAATTGCATAAATAGCCTTAACTTTTAAGGAAGTTGCAAGCTCCATTTAGAGTAGCATATTCCTCGCATTGAAGTCGCGAAGTTGTTTGCAAACATTATAATCCGTTACTAGTGAATTTATTGGTTCTATTTTTCCCTGTGGATGCGACATTTTTATTGTGGTTAAATTTGATATTTATTTTAATTTTTGATTGAGAGATTTTCCACCACATAAAACACAACGACATATCAATTTATTGCTATCAACTTCATAAATAAGCGAAAATTTGTCCATGAAATGGAGCCATTGCCGGGGAAGCAACAGATGCAATAGATTCACTTTATTATTTTTGAGTATTCTAAGTTGCGTAATTATCTGATCATTCTTTATCTTATTGTGTGAGGAATCTGACGGGGCGACAGGCACAGCAGAGCGACGACATCGATCTTAAATGGCGAACACGGTGGGCGCGTATGGCGGAGGTGATCTTTTTGGTGGACCTTGACGCCACCTGGAGGCCAGCAACAGGAGCACGTGGGCCTTGATCCCACGCACGTAGGCTTACAGAGGAGCCTATTTCTGATTTAGTCATTAGATCTTAGTTTAGATTTAGCTTAGATAGACATTAGAACTTAATTTCTATCTTTTGGACCCTTATCGGGTATTTTTGGGAACGTGTTCCCAGTGTTTCTTCATTTCTTATCGCTCTTGTATGCGGGAGCGTATTTTCGGGAGTGTGTTCCCATTTATTTAGATTATAGGATTATTTGAATTGTTTGAACTACATGTTAGTTAGTTAGATTAGGTTTGTTTGCTTATTATATATATATATATATATATATATATATATATATATTCGAACTGCCTACTAGAAGCTGCATATCTACAGGATGACTATCTAGGACTGAATGAGCAGCATTTAGTTTATCTTTACTACATTGCATACATTCTTGCATGAAGAAAGTTGGAGTAAGGTACGTCTTCTCTTTAGCATCAAATACCTATCATGCATCTGCATTAAACCTAAATCTAAGACCACAAAGTGCTTGAATCAAATTAATTCAGTGGTCACTTTAAAAATTGGGATTGTTAAGAGGTTGGACCTTAAAATCTATGACTTGAAATTGTGTGAAAAGGATCTTGTTTGCGAGATTTCAAAAACTCAAAATGCGAACGTGTGTTGCACACATGAGACACTGTGCACATCACACATAAGGTCACTAGATAAATTTCTACCTCTCCTCTTTGCACCACAATGGAAGTTAGTCAAAAATCAACAAGCCTATCTACCAAGTTACTTCGGTTCCTCGTGCGTGGGCTCGATTCGAGACTTCCATCCTTTGCGAGTAGGTTATAGCCACCAACGAAGGTTGGCCTAGGAAGCATAATTTTTGCAAAACTTGTTTGGCCACCAACTGAACATTTAATTCTATGACCTTCAATATACTAAAAATAGATCCCACTGAATTTGCATTTGTTTTGACAGCAATAGAACTCTCTAGGAAGTTTCTGCTTGTGTTCTGAATTCTTCTAAATCCTAAGAGAGTTAAAACTGTTTGGCTTAAAGAAATGGATCACCCTTACTCCTATCATTTAGATTATCAGAGTCAATACTTCCCATATTTTAACCAAGATCCCATGCCCTGAGCATATTCAACCTTTGATGGGTACATTGACAATTCATGGGATCATTCTTATTCTGAGAGTACTTGCCCAATAACTCCCACTTTTGTGCAGATCCTAGGAGCAGGATTTTCCAACCCTGGAATCCCTTCTTCTATGCAAACACCTAACCCTCTCACCCTTCATGATTCTCCGTATCGAGGTTGGACCGATACCCCTAGGCAACCAGAGCCTGAAATTGACTATCCTCCCCAACCTGATAGTAATAGCCTCTCCTCTTTTATTATAGAAATGCAAAAGCAACAAAAAGGAAATGATGGAATCCATGGGAGAGATGTTGAGGAATAGTCAACAATTAAACAAAGAAATAAGATAGCTTAGCTACGCTCTTCCTAGTAATTCTGATCCCTACCCATACGACTGTGATCATGAAAATAATTCTGAGGAAACCGATGACAATAAGGATCTAGTTTTATGTAGCTATCACTTAGACTCTCCCAATGAGACATGGCCACTAGAGGAGAACGATCCTAGTGATTATCCACTCGAGCTATATTGGAGTCAAAAGCAAGGGAAGATGGTACCTCTTGAGGACCTTGACCCCAATGACAGTATTCTCCTTACCCCTACTAACCCAGGTCAAGGTTGTATTGTTCCTATCACTTCCCCTATTGCTTATCTGGTGGAATCCCATTCTACCCTTAGTGAGCCTACTCCAGATCCTCCACTTAGGGAATCAACACCTACCATTCAGCATCCTGAGGATTTAAATGCACCTAATGAAGGTGACCCTAAGGGAATGGAGGATGAATTAGATCAATTTTGGTCTCAGGGATATAAAGAGTCTATTTCAGAGGACGAGGATGCCCCAATGGAGGAACCTGGACTGAAAATCTTGAATCATAGGGGAATTATTTATTATTTGAGGATATAAATAATATGGTGAAATCCAGATTCCTCCCTTCTTTTGAGAGTCATCCTCCATCTAACTAGGAGTTGATATTAGAGGAGAATAAACAAAATAGTGAGAAGCCTAGGGGAGACTATCGGGGACAAAACACGTTAATTGAGGATTTATGCCCTGAGAAGAATAAAGAATTGCGTGATATAGACTTACTCCAAAACATTAAGATGGATCCTCCATTAGAAATAATTGATGACACTCAAGCAACTCCTTTCTTTACTAATGAATCACATATACACCCTAATAAAAAATCAAGTGAACCAAACGAATCCGGGGATGAAATTAATGATAATGATTCTGATATTTTGACCCTGCCATCAAAGAGTTATAATTTGGAGTCTACCATTGATTCGCATATACTGAAAGGTGAAAATATGACTCCGATCATTAATGCTAGGCATGGTAACATGAAGTTGTCTACAATTCTTAGGGAGTATACACAATTTGAATCATTGTTGGAATTGGACCTGACACCGACTAAGCTCTCATTCGACTTAATCATTACCTTCCAACACTACAAACAACCCTTACACTTTCTAACCGATCCTTGGCTTAGATCTCTGCTCATGTACATTCTTTATGGAGAACATATCAGGCCAGTACATCCTTGGGTAGAATGGTGACTGTGGATTGATGCCTGTACTTTTAGTCTCGCCATTCAAGGGTTTCAAATAATAATGCTTATATCTTTTAAAACCCGTCCTACTCTGGAGAATCCTTGTTATCCTCCACTTATTCCGTTTCGGGAGGTCCCTTTTCATATTGCTTTTGTTATTTCTAGACCTCCCCAGGTAGTCAATGAGGTTTTCTGCTTTCATACCTTCTGGCGAGAATTTGGGATTACGTTGCATCATCAGCTTGCTAACATCAGTGCCTACCTGTTTTCTAGGCTGGCACTATTGCACATATTTTTAGGGCCTAACTTTTTCTATCTGGAACCAGACTTACAGGTTCCTTATAAGTCTCGCTGCTGACAGAAAATGCAGCGCTTGTTGGGAGGCAACCCAACGTTCTGAGTGTCACCATCATTAGGTTATTTCCTTCCTTTCTCCCCCTGTTTTAATTTTTATAATGAGAACATTGTAGGATTTAGGCATGGGAGGGTGCATTTTGCATTTTAGGAAGTATTCATGCATTTAGGTTAGCATATATATATATATAATTCTCTTTTCTTGAGCTGAATGGGTTAGTCCTTAGCAAAATATCTTTGTCATTGGAGGTTTTTCTTGAATTATTTCTTAAGTTTAGAATCCAGTACATTTACTTCACGTGCATGTAGACTGGGTTATGGATCTTTGAAGGAAATCAATAAGCATTTTTAGTCTATTGAACCCTTGGACAGTTAATAGGGAGTCAGGCATACTATCTTCTAGTAGATCCACCTCATATTTGTGAGAAGAAAGTAGAGAGATTACTGGTGTGCTAAGTCTAGTGCAAGGACTCTTAAATTTTGGACAATTAGATGAAGATACTTCAGAGTTAGGCATAGTTTTTGCACTCTGTTCCTGTATGCGTACTTTGTGTGAATTCCTGAGAGTCACCAAATAAGGTAGATACATAGAGATTGAGTCTTAATAAAGCTATGACTATGGTGGATGGTTACGATCGTCCTTCATAGAGTCCTCGGCTGATGGAGGGTAATAGTGTCAAAGGTCAGAAATACGCCTGTCCTATCCATTCCTTCCTGGTGCCGAGAATAGGCACTTTCACCAAATAAGCTACACAATATCCTCTTGATCATTATCATCCCTAATAATGCCTCATAAATAAAAGTCTGTGTTGTGTTATTTTGATTTATAAAGAAAGAAAAAGAAAAAGAAAAAGAAAAAAAAAGAAAAAAAGAGAAAAGAAAAAGAAAAGATTCCAAGTTTGTAACATTGTTTCTAAGGCAACAAAAACACCTATCCTGATCCACCAAATATGAACCATACCTACCTTTCAGAATTTCTGATCGCCAGAATATTGGCTGAGGACTCTAACTTAGTTATAGAGTTATTAGAACTTTAATTGAAGTGTGAATGCCATGTGAGGCTACCAAACAGTGAGTACAGTTACTAAATCTGGCGAGATTTGGGATCTCAGAAAGGAAAGATAGAAAAGAGTGAGTGCCAAGGAACATTAGGAGAGCACAGTTGTTTAGCCTCTCTCCAAGTTGACTTGTTTAATAGTCTAGAGATCTGGAGTTTGTAGTACTAGATTACATGTAGCACCAGATGAGTGTGTGCCACCAAATACAAATCCATTTAACTGGATATCTCTTACCTAAGCCAAAAGCCAGGGTCAAATTACAGATTATCTTCTGCTTCATCCCTGAGGGAGGTAGTTACCTATCCTGACAGAAATATATTTACCAAGGGTGAAGTACGAACTCCCAATGTGAATTGGCCTTTCACTTGGATCTGTTACCTAGGCTATTATCACCTCACATTTATCTGGATCTCCAAAGTTTTGAAATAAGAAAAGAAGAAATCTTCTGATTACTTCTATTATTTTTCATTTTTGCTAGGGACTAGAAAATCTTAGGCATGGGGGTATTTGATGAGTCCATCTTGATGGACTATTGTTACGCTTAAGTTAACTTTATTCTTACATTTTATGTTTGTTAATAACTACATTAGGTTATAGAATGATTACATGCATCATTATTTAAGTTTACATCTATTCTATCGCATTCTATAACTTAGTATGTAATTATTTTATGTTTTATTATCGTCGGAATAATGTTGCAAAGAAAATGGTGGTAAAAGCAATTTCTCCTCCCCCAACAGCCGACCGACCTCAACAACACCTCCCCTAACAGCTGCTGGCTAAGTTTAGTAAGGGATTTGAAAATCCCTTAACTTGCGGATGGGAGGGGGGAGGAGATAAAAAAGGGATGCTCTTGGTGAGAGGAAAGGAGTCTTCTTTTCCCCCCTGCGGGGATCATCTCCACCTTCCCCACCATGGAGAGGGCATGCATTGTGGAACTAAGCAAACACCACCCACTGCCATAGCCTTCGTGTGCCCTGTAAGCAAGCACACTACCACGGCCTACCCACCGCGTGCGCGCTCCAGCCTCTCCCATCGCCAGCACAGGCGCTACACCATCCTCCCATCGTGCGCCCTACAGGCGCACCCTTGCAGGCCTGCCGCACCCTCGTAGTGCCCTTGTGCGCAGCCGCACCCTCTCCAGTGAGAGCACTGTTCATCTTCTCCAGCCTACCACCCCTGTAGACAATGCCTCCACAACCAGTGTGTGCAAAGCAGACACTGCAGCACACACCCCTCCGTGTGCTGCCCTCACTGCGTTAACCTCACCGTACCCACACGCGCAGCCTAGCTACCTGCAGGCAGCCTAGCACACCCGCAGGCAGTGCAGCACCCTCGTGCGCTCTTGTGCTGCCCTCGCGCAACCTTGTGAGCGTGCCCATCGCGTAGCCGCATGCCCTGCAGGCAGCGGCTCTTCATCTTCTTCGTCAATAGGCTGGTGCTCTCCTCCACCGTCTGGTTGCCATCGGCCACCTCCAGTCACCACGTCAGCACCATCGCGAAGCACTCGTCGAGGTGTACCATCCCATCGACTCTCACTGCCAACCACGCCCGGCCGTTCATGCGAGGAAGAGAGAGGAGAAATCCTCTATTTTTGTCCCAATTAAAATTTACATTGCATACCATTGGCACTTTAATATTATTATCTTATTCAGGCCACATTGCATGGATGCACTTATAGTTTTATGAATTTACTTAACTTGTGTTATGTGCATCATTCAACATTGAAATTTAAATCAGATTTGCATGCAAGTCAAATTTACATGATATGCCACTACAACTGCATCATATACATACTTTAGGGAGCTTAATTCCTGACATGAAAATTGCATAAATAGCCTTGAACTTTTAAGGAAGTTACAAGCTCCATTTAGAGTAGCATATTCCTCGCATTGAAGTCATGAAGTTGTTTGCAAACATTATAATCCTCT
Source organism: Thalassia testudinum (assembly GCA_037157565.1). Classification (NCBI taxonomy): domain Eukaryota; kingdom Viridiplantae; phylum Streptophyta; class Magnoliopsida; order Alismatales; family Hydrocharitaceae; genus Thalassia; species Thalassia testudinum. Next base: position 78,621,986 of record JAZHRO010000073.1, on the reverse strand, counting down.
ACTCGTGAATTTATTGGTTCTATTCGTCCCTGTAGATGCGACATTTTTATTGTGGTTAAATTTGATATTTATTTTAATTTTTGATTGAGAGATTTTCCACCACATAAAACACAACAACATATCAATTTATTGCTATCATCTTCATAAATAAGCGAAAATCTGTCCATCACCTCCTCTCAAGAAAGTTTCGAAAGTTCCTTAAGAACAAAAGAAGCTGGAGAAAGAAGAAAGAAAAGGCCAAAGCAGATGCCATTATTTGCTACAACTGCAAGAGAAAAGGACACATCAAGAAGGATTGTCCATTTCTCAAGAAGGAGTTAGAAAAGAAGTTTCCTAGAAGAGAAGGAAAGCAAAAAGCCTTCACAACAACTTGGGATGAATCAAACTCAAGTTCAGAAGAAGAAGAAACCTCCGGAGAAGAAGCTCTTCTAGGACTAACGGTGCCAGAAGATAAGGTAATCTCTTTTTCACAAGGTGAACTATTAGAAGCATTTTTTGAGATGCATGACATAGCTAAGTCACTGAAATTAGAAAATAAAAACTAGTAAAAACATTAGGGGAAGAAAGAGCACAAAAAGACAAGCTTACTCAATGAAATAAAGAATTATCTGACGACATCACCTCATTAAAATCGCACATAGATAATTTAAAGGTAGATATAGATAAATTAAAAGAAAATTCTACTATTCTCTTAAATGATCTTGCTAAATTTACTAAGGGAAGTAAAAACTTGCATAAGCTATTAGGAACACAAACCCAGAGCACCACAAAATTTGGGTTAGGCTACATACCTAAAAACAATCATGAAACATCTAGTTCTAGCTAAAAGAAAAAGAAAGCTTGCTTGCCTAAACAGGTAGTATCTAACCACCGTGGACCCAAACAAAAATGGGTAGCAAAAACACTATTGCAATCTTGTTTTGCAGGTCAAGTAGACTATAACAAGTGGACATATCAACAAATCAATGGAACATTGAAGCCACTCTATAGATCAGCCAAACCATGACCTCACAAATGCAAACCTATGAAAGGAATGAGAAGAAAGGAGATGGATCATGGATAGTGGATGTTCAAAGCACATGACCAGGGAGGAAGACCTATTCCTGCAACTTCACCACCAGGACAGTGGTATGGTCACATTTGGGAACAACCACAAGGGGCATATTATTGGTGTTAGCCAAATTGGTAATTCTTTCACCTCTTTTGATAATGTACACTTAGTTAGTGGATTAAAACATAACCTTCTAAGTGTAAGCCAAATATGTGATAAAGGATACAAAATCACTTTTACATCAAATGGATTTAAAATACGGGATAAAGAAACAAAACAAACTCTTCGCAAAGGAAACAAGCATAAAGATATCTACACTGTCAACTTCAACAAATGCGACAGTCTTGAATGTCTTGTCATATCTGATGAAGAGGCAATACTTTGGCATAGACGACTAGGTCATGTTCACATGAGAAACATTAGTAAACTTGTGAAACATGAGCATGTCAAAAGTTTGCCAAATATCAACTTCAAGAAAATCAAATTCTGTAATTCTTGTCAAGTTGGTAAACAAGCTAAAAATCCTTTTGAATCAAAAAGGATGGTTAACACTTCACAACCTTTGGAGCAACTTCACTTAGACTAATTCGGACCAACCAAATCCAAAACCCTAAGTGGGTGCAGATATTATCTAGTCATAACTGATGACTTCTCTAGATTTACTTGGGTATCTTTCTTAAAAAGTAAGGTCTTAACCATTGATGCTTTTAGCAAACTAGTTAGAAGACTACAAAATGAAATAGGATTTGAAGTGATTAGGATTAGAAGTGATCACGACGGAGAATTTGAGAATGAATCATTTTCCAATTTTTGTGATCAATATGGGATAAAACATGAATTTGTTTTCCCTAGAGTTGCACCTCAGAATGGTGTAGTTGGAAGGAAAAATAGAACATTGCAAGAGTGTGCCTGCACAATGCTGTGCGAGTCAAAGTTGCCTTGATATTTTTAGGTAGAGGCTGTAAACACTGCTTGCTATATCCAAAATAGATCACTGATTAGACCAATCCTAAACAAAACACCTTTTGAACTTTATCATGGAAGAACATCTAGAATTTCCTACTTCAAGATATTTGGTTGTCGATGTTTTATACTTAATACTAAGGACAATCTTGATAAGTTTGATGCTAAAAGTTCAGAAGAAATATTCTTAGGTTACTCAACCAGAAGTAAAGCCTATAGAGTTTTTAACAAAAAGAATTCAGTTGTTGAGGAAACTATTTATGTATCATTTGATGAAACATTAGCTCAACTTAAATCTTCTGGAAACAATGATGATGATGAACTAATAGATAACCCATCAAACATTCTAGAAGAAAATATTTCTGATGAACTACCCAGAGATATTTCCTATGTGAAGGATCATCCAAAAGAATTGGTGATAGGAGAATTGTCTAAAGAAGTTCAAACAAGATCTTTTAATAATTTAGCTTTCACTGCATTTGTTTCTCAATTAGAACCCAAACATGTTAAAGAAGCCTTCTTTGACAATTATTGGATTATTGCAATGGAAGATGAGTTGAATCAATTCAAAAGAAATCATGTGTGGGAACTTGTTCCAAAGCCTGACTATCAGACCATTACAGGAACCAAGTGGGTCTTTAGGAATAAACTTAATGAATTAAGAGAAGTAGTTAGAAATAAAGCCAGACTTGTGACCCAAGGATATAATCAAGAAGAAGAAATTGATTTTGATGAAACATATGCACCTGTAGCTCGCCTAGAATCCATTAGAATGATGCTAACCTCTGCCGCCATATGAAATTCAAACTTTTTCAAATGGATGTCAAAAGTGCCTTCCTAAATGGATTCATCAAGGAGGAATTCTATGTTAAACAACCTCCAGGTTTTGAAAATGTTAAATATCCAGACTATGTATATAAACTAAACAAAGCATTGCATGGTGTAAAACAAGCTCCACGAGCTTAGTACGACAGATTAAAATCCTATCAATTGAAAATGAGTTTAAAATTGGTAAAATAGATCCAACTTTATTTACAAAAAGAAAAGAACATAATCTCTTAATAATTCGAATATATGTTGATGATATCATTTTCGGTGCAACTAATGATCTGTTATCCCAAGAATTTGCAAAGGTAATGTAGGATTAGTTTGAAATGAGCAGGATGGAAGAACTTCGATTCTTTCTTAGACTTCAAATTGACCAGCTGTCCTCTGGAATCTTCATATCTCAAACAAAATACACGACGGAGATCTTGAAGAAATTCTCTATGGACAAAGTGAAGGGTAAAGACACACCTATGGTAGCCTCTACACAACTAAAATATGATGAAACAAGTAAATATGTAGATCAGAAATTATATAGAAGTATGATAGAATCATTATTATACTTGACTGCTTGCAAACCTGATATTCTCTTTTGCACTTGTTTATGTGCTCGCTTTCAAGTAAATCCTAAAGAAACACATTTAAGTGCTGTTAAAAGAATACTTAGATATTTAAATAACACACAAGACCTAGGGCTTTTCTATCCGAAGTCAGACACATTGGAATTATATTCCTTTTGTGATGTTGATTATGTAGGTAGCTTTATAGACAGAAAGAGTGCTAGCGGAATGTGTCAATTTCTTGAAAATTCCCTAGTCTCTTGGTTCTCTAGAAAGCAAAACACTGTTTCACTTTCAACAATCGAAGCAGAATATGTAGCTGCATCTTTAGCTTGTTCACAACTATTGTGGATGAAACAAACCTTACAACATTTTGGCCTATCCTACAAAAACAACAAAATACGATGTGACAACACTAGTGCCATTAACTTATCTAAGAATCCAGTATAACATTCTAGGACTAAACATATTGATGTTAGGCATCACTTTTTAAGAGACTATGTCTTAAAAGGAGAGATTAACCTAGAATTCGTTAAAATAGAAAATCAATTAGCTGATATCTTCACAAAACCATTGCCAAAAGAAAGATTCAACCTAATTTGTCATTCACTAGGTTTATCAAGATCAAAAGAATTTAATTGATATGCTTGATTGATCTGTTTTGCACTATTGATTGATCAATTTTTTAAATTGATCAACCAAAAACATTTTGATCAATCAAAGTCTTTGTTTGATCGATCAAATTCGTTGGTAGGAAATTTCCCTCCAAAAATTTGAGTTTTGATCAATCAACTTGGTTATTTGATCGACCAATTCGGTTGGGTGGGAATTTTCCCTCCAATCGTTCAATCTCTGATCGACCAATTAACGTAATTGATCGATCATTTTGCATTTTGATCAACCAAAAACTAGCTTTGATCGACCAAAACTAGGTGGTTTCACTTTTCGAGATTGCAATCTTTTCACCTCAAATCTCGCTCCTAATCTACCTAACTAGCCTCGGTAATAGTGATTAGCTTCCTAAAATATTTTTATAAAAACCTATTTTGTGACCATCTAACCTATTTATTTTACACTTATACCCCACCTTTTGGTCCCCACATTCTATCCACCACCAAACAAAATATCATCCGACCCAACCTCTCCTCCTCCGGCAACCGTGATCGACCAAACATCATGCCACCTCTGACCATCGCTGCAAGGAAGCCACGCCATCATCGTGTGTCCTCCGTGCATTGCAACTCGCTCGAGTGAACTCAACCTCCGGCTGTTCACCACATCCTCGCTGACCTCCCTTTGATCAATCAATCTTTGATCGGTCTTGGTACACTCTAAAGCTTAGTTGAAATTCATCCCTTTTTGGATTTTTTTCTTAAGCATTAGATGTATTATGAATGTGGTTTGATATCTTTCTTGCTTTCTCATGTGATTGCTTGTGAAATCGTGTAGTATAAGTGAGCAAATCCCTCGTTTACATCTCATTTTGTCGAGTCTGACCTCTTTTGGTTGCCAAATTCCTTGGTTGATCGACCAAAAGTCAATTTTTCTAGAACCTTATCTGAATTATTTTTGATCGACCAATGAGAAATTTTGATTGACCAATGATAAACACACATGAATTCATGGTAAAATGCTTATTTTTGATAGTTCCTAGGCTTAGCATTGCATATCATGTTATAAATACTGCATAACATCCATTGCATGGCATTTAGGATAGTTGTATATTATGTACACTAATTCTTCCATTTTACATGGCTAGGAAGTAGTGCGACATCTTTACAGGCTTCTGATGAAGAATCCGACCGTATAGATGAATCCAGAGTGACGATCGCAGTCTGTCAACGTGAGAATCACCCCGATCAGAGCTCTGTAGTACTCTCCACAAGAAGAAGATGGATGGCCCAGATAGTGCCACGTGGTGCCATCCAGGCCTCCCCAATTGAGCCAATACGTCCCCAAGCCCACCGCAAGATGAGATGTGTGCTCCACGGCTGAAGAAGCATCTCTCCTCAGGCAGCTCAAGGAAGGCCTCATCTTGACTGTTGGATCTTCATCCAATGGTCGAGATGCGCAACCGCATCACCCTCCACCTGACAATCCATCTCCTTGGCTAAACGGTGGAGCAACTACTTTGCAAAGCAAGGGTACGGGTTCGACTCTCCCAAGCGCAACCAATTAGCGGCAGAAAAGAAGTGCCTCAAATTTGACCGCCCGATCGTGCATGAGTGGCTGATATAAGGCTACGTGGATGCACAACTGAGCGCGGATGTTGCATGCGATCGTCGACGTTCCTCGAGAACGTGCCATCTCATGCGCAATCAAGAGGCATGATCTCCGCACCATCTCAGCCATTCACCTCTGAATCCAAAGGCCGCAGCGCATCCAACCTCAGTGATAGCAGCATGCATGAGTGGTTGGCATGGGATTTGTAGCGACAGAAGAGCGGTCCTTTAGTGACACTTGTAGCTATCACTAAATGGCCTATGCAGTGCGTGCACCAGCCAAGCCAATGAAGAGGCGCGGATCTTCGACGACAGCTCGAGCGGCCTTTAGTGACGGTTGTAGCTGTCACTGAATGTCTGTGCGTGGGATGCTCTTCCTCCCATCACTATATAAACACACCTACACCCCCCCATTCCACTTCATTTCTACCTACTCTACTCCCACCTACTCCTAAGCTTTAGCAAGCCTACCAACACTCCATTAGAGCTTACTCTCAAGCTCCCAAGGCTCCTATTAGTGTAGCATCCCTTTGCCCCACCAAGTATTCCTCCACCTTCCCATCACCATTCATAGGTCGCCTTGGAGCCATCCTCTCACCTCCATTCCAGTAGCAAATCATCTCCACCTCCTCACCTCCATTCCATAGCTACACTAAAGCTTTCCTCTACCCGACATCCTCCTGCATCTCACCTCCATCGTCTTGCTCCTTACCTTCTTCGTCCAAGCTTCTGCCAGGCACCGTCGTCTCGCCGAACAGCTGATTCGGGAGATTCCTTCTCACCTCTCTCTTTTTTTTATGCTTTCTAGATTATTGTAATAAACATTTGTGCAATATATATCATATTTACTTCTATCTCCATTGTGATCCATATTATTTTCTTGCTTTATGAAAACAAATGATAAAAATAACAAAACGAAGCATGATTTTTTATAAAACCAAACGTTCACCTCCCTGTGTTTGACCTCAGACTCACTTTCCAAGTTTCGGTTATAAATTTTATCTGATCGATGCATTTTGCGAGCTACGATGATGGGTCCTCCAAACCCCTAATTTTAATTTGCGAAACAAGCCTCATCAACCAATGTGTTCTCAAAAACTCTGAAATGGCTCCAAAACGTGCACATGCCTCCTATTTAGCTTATCATGATGATACTTTTGACCGATTTTTCATCATTAAGGCCATTCGTGACCATTTTTCTCTTTTTGCCAAATTTTCATGCCATGTTGGTAGACCTATTGATTTTGCATACTTTGAGTCTATATTTCCAGGGATCCGTGAAAAATTTGCCTATCACCTGATTTTATGTCTTTTTGAGCAGAACTTTTACGCGGGTTCTAAGAACAGCAACATACCTGGTGTTGAGCCTATGGCCTATCATCTATTTTATGCTAATTTGAAGAACATAGGTGAGGGCTTCAACATCAAGTTGACCTCGAACGTCTATGGCATAGAGGTTCCGGTAAATGCAGATGTTCTTTCTGAGATTCTTGGATGTCCGCCTATTGGTCCTACCTTTCTTGATCTCCATTAGCAGACACAGACGCATACTATTAGTGAGACCCTGCTCACTCCATCTCATTTTGACTTGGGTCGTCCAACCAAGTCACCCTATTTTCGTCGTCTACCCAGATTTCTTAATCGAGTCTTTTTATGGAATTTCATGTCTAAATCTACATCTTTTGAGAACTACCCTGGCATTATGCTCATTACCCTTTATGCATTTCTTAAGAACAAGCGGTTCAACTGGAACCACTTGATTTTGTATTTAATGAGCAAGTAACCCACCAGCTCCTTCCAATTTGGAACACTTCTTTCCCACAGCTTCCTACATTTCAGTGTTCCCAGGGACATTAATCATAAATAGTTTATCACTAGAGTGTCCATTTTTGAAAAGCTCACTTATATGAAGATGGAGTAAGCTTAGGGAGCCCGTGGTGAGGATGTAGCCCAGGAGTAGCAGTAGCAGCAAGAACCATAAGTAGTCCCTCCTCCTATCCCACCATATGAGCACTTTATAGCAACCTGTCCTCCTCTAGTGCGATCCTCTCTGTCCTTCTATGAGTAGGAGTGGAGCCTCTTGGATAGACCTCTTTTAGGTAGGGATTTTGTCAGTATTCAGGATGTGACGAATGTATTTCCTTGATGATGCATCAACAGAGAGAGACAGACTTGGTGATGATGAGACATGGGCATCAGGTCTCAGACTACTTGAATGCTCAGAGCCAGTTCATGCATAGACTTGGAGAGTCTATTCATGACATTTAGTAGTAGCTTCACCGACGTGCTCTACCTCACTGATCTATTACCATGCCTCCATGTTTAGCAGCACCTCCTCCTCCTACCTCAGTAGCAACACCGGCAGATCAGCAGGTTACATCACCTTGCAGAACATCTAGGTAGCCGACACCTAGATCATCAGCTCAGTGCCGCTAATGTCTTGGTCTGCCTGCCTCCACAGAGAGATCTAATTCATTGGATGTTGAGTTTGATACAAACCTCCAGAGCATAATGGATGCCTTCATGGCATCATTAGATGATTAGATTTAGCTTTGCTTAGCTTTTTTTTTGGGATGTAAAACTTAATTTTCTTAGAACTATTTCATGATATGCTTATCTAGACTTTTTTCTATCATTGTTATATGCATGGATATTATCTCTCTTAGCTAAATTTTACTCTCTTTGTTAATGCATGTTGAAATTTATCATCTTCATTTATAAGGGGGAGTTAAATGAAAAACATAGCAGCATGTTTTCCTTTTTGCTGAAATAAAAAGGGGGAGAATGTAAGCACCTCTATTTTGATGCACCAAAATTATGTTTATTGCTACACTAAAATTTCAGGACCATTTCGGATCAAAGCTTCTCTCTTGGATCAAGTTTAGATGGTTGCTGATTTATGCCTTTACTTTTACTTGAGTCTAGGATATTGTTATAAGGAACCTCAAAAATAAAACTCAAAAGGATTTTCGTGCTTCTTTGAAAACCAATTTTAGGGTTATTGATCAACCAATTCTTTCTCCTGATCAACCAAAATTTATTGATCGACCAACCAAATTAGTTAACTGATCAAACTAGGCCATTTTAGGAAGTTGATTAAAATCCTTTTGATCGACCAACCAAGCTAATTAATCAACTAATCAGTGATTGATCAAACAACTTAGTTGATTGACCTAATGGCTTTTTAATCAACCAATATACCTTAATTGATCGACCAATTTTACTTCCTTTTGAGGCCAACTTTTTAGTATAAATAGAGGTTGTACGTAGCTCTTTTTTATAATTAACTTTCAATAGAAATACCCTCAAAAAGATCATAGCTTCTTGTGCTTCTTTCAAGTGTTTCTTCGCTTCGCTATTCACGTCATTCAAAGCACGTCGTTTCGAATCTCTGTTGAAATTTTGGTTTGATTTTTTTATTGAGGTTCCATAGATATATTTATTATTCTTTAACATTGTTGTTTTGATTAATGGATCCCAAGGTGTTGGAAAGATCCGTGTTGTTGTTGTTATTGTTCTTCTCTTTAGGATAAAAAGAGAAGTGATTGTAAAGAGGTTGCGCTACCCTTGTTCAAGTGGTATGATAGTGGATTGACTAGCCTTGACTAGTCAGGAAAATCTTAAGCTGAGAGGCTTAGGTAGTGGTTTTCACCTGATTTGGGTTTCCACTCTAAATCCAGGTGTAACTTGTGCTTAATTTTGTTGTGAATTCATTTTTATGAAAAAGGTGATACTATTCACCCCTCCCCTCTAGTATACATTTGATCCACAGGAAAACCCTCACTAGGATCATTAACCACCCCCCAAGATCCCATCATAGCCATCCACCTAATCTCATTCTAACCCCCTCCTATCCATACCTATATAAAGACCTACCCTACCACCAAAAAACAGACACCCTTGGCTACAATTTTTAGTGTTCTTGCACCTATATTCCACCAACCATATTCGTCCAAGAGAAGAAGGAGAAGAGGAAGATTAAAGAGACACTTTGTCTCCTTGGTGCCTTCCCCTTTTCCCTTCTCTCTTATGCCCACGGCAAGGGGTCTAATTCTTTAGGAGAGCCAGGCAAGGAGGAAAGCCAAAAAGGACCTTTAAGGTGGTCCATGTCCACCCTAGGAGGAGGTTTTAGAGTGCAATCCTTCCACTTTAGAAGGAGCAAGGCACGCCCTATCCAGGGTTTGCCAAGGAGGTGAATCATCATCTACTGGTGGAGTACTTCAAGGAAGGAGTTGGAAGGTTCTTTCTAAGCCCAAGAGTAGCTGAGCTTGGAGCAAGGACCTTTTCCTCTTCGCCATCATCTTCGGGAGAAATTTTGTTTTCTTGCATATTTAAATTTTTGTAGTAGAAGCATTCCTCTACCATTCTTGTAAAATAAATTTTCTTCCTATATAAAAGTTGTCTTCCTATTTTGTTGCACTTGTTTACTTGCTTTCTTGTTAGTTAGTGCACCCACTCTCTCTCTACTTACCCTAGGCCTCCATGTACCTAGGGAGAGCTTGGAGAGAGGTTCTTCTTGTCACTTAGATTTTAGCAGGCATAATCTCTTTTTGAATTTCCGTTAACCTTTTCTTCAAAAATCTAAAAAAAATTTATATTCAAAATTTCAAAAAGAAAGTTGATTTTCGTCTTATCAAGTGAGAGGTTTCAAAATTGCAATCTTGCTTCCTTAGAGGATCCTAGATACTCATCCTATCTAGGTTATAAATTTAAAAGCGGTTGCGGATTCATGTGTTACAATGAATTAAAAACCTAATTTTATCAAATCACACTTTTCGCTATCAGTGCACAAGTTCTTCAGAAACTTGGCATAGGATGGGATCTGTTTTATAGCATCCAATAAAGGCAAGTTTATGTGAACTTGCATAAAAGTGTCCATAATCTTGTTCATCCTATCTTTGGCTCCATATGAGTCGATAGAAGATTCCCCAAGAGCAGATAGGCGCTCTGGATAGGGCACCCTTAGCTTCTGGGTGGAGGGGTCATCATGTTGATAAAGGGGTGGTGGAATGACGACATCCTCTGGGTGCGTGATTTCAAGTGAGGGAGGGCAGTGTGGTTCTTCCTTGATGACGGTGGAAGTCAGGGTCAATGTAGGAGGGGAATTTTAAGGGGTGACCATAGGAGGGCTATCAGGTTTGATGATTTCTTTTCCACTCCTCAGCACAGTCATAGCTTGAGCATGCTCCTTGAATATGATCCCCTTACCCTTGGGGTTCTCCTCAGAAGAACTGGGCAACTTCCCATGATCTTGCTGCCTCATCGTCTTAGTAAGATGACCAATTTGGGATTGCATTTCAATGATCATCTTATTCTAAGATTGGATGACCATATTTTAATGCTCTTGCATCGCCTTCATCATGGCTTTGAGTTCATCCATTTCAGAGGGCTTATTCTGAGGAGGGGTTGTATAAGGTGGCTAGTACATGGGTTGGAGAGGTTGGGGTCTTGTATTCCCTAAGTTGGAAGCATCACTTTGCTTCCATGAAAATTTGGATGGTTTCACTACCTCGGATTATAAGCATTAGAATATGGGTTGTTCCTAGGGGGTGGGAGAAATCCTTGGGCCACATTCAAATCGGCTTGAATCAACTTAAGGAATTGATTCACCAATTGGCACTCCACAGTGGCGTGTGAAGTGCTTTGGCAAATGGAGCATTCACTTGGAGCCTGGACACTAGAGGCTGCTTGCAGGTGCATGCTGGGGTTTGCCAAAAGCCTATCAAAATTTTTATTCAATAGTTGAATCTAATAAGCCAAATGCTGAGTAGCCCTGGCTTCATAGGCCTCCATCTTCCTCTGCAAGATTGATGGTTTTCTTTCTTGATAAGCAGAGGACATATGAATGGAATTATCACTTAAGGTTTCAAATAAAGTCCAAGCTTCATCCTCAATCTTGGTCATGAAGGTTCAAGTACAGACTACATTGATGGTTTGCCTATGCCGTTCAAGTAATTCGTTATAGAACCTTTGGATTAATTGCCATCTTGGCACTTGATGGTGGGGGCACAACCTAAGCAGGTCATTAAAGCACTCCCACATCTCATGAAATTGCTCCCCTTCCTGCTGAGTAAAACCCATAATCTCTCTTCTGTAACGATTGATTTTACTCATAGGAAAATACTTCTTTAAAAACACTCCCTTAAGGGCAGCCCAATCATTCACGCTTGCATCAAGGGTATGATACCCATGCTTGGCTTTGTCCTTTAAGGAGAATGGAAATAAGGTCCTCATCAAGGCTTCATCAGTAAAGCCCTAGAGCTTTATTGTGGAATAGACCTCGGTGAATTCCTCAAGATGCTTGTAGGGATCTTCCCTAGCAGTACCATAAAAAGCGGGTAGCAAAGATATGATACTGCTCTTGATTTCATATGGATTCTCCACTCCAAGCCTTCTGATGGGTAGGGCTTGGTGAGTTGTGGGTAATAAATAGTCCCTCAGGGTTCTCTAATTTTCACCAACCCTAATTTCTTCTTGTCTCTCTTCTGCCATCTTTCTTCTCTCTTGGTTGTCTCTCCTCAAGAGTCTTTTAGGTTTAGGGTAAAAAATAAGCCTTCTTCTAAGTGAGTGCCTACCAAGCATACTCTAAGAAAACACTAGGCAAAGGGTCTTTCTTTCCTTAGAGCGAGTTAGGTCCTCCAACTGACTTCACAGATTAGCTAAATAGAGTCAAGGCAATGTTGCTCCATTCCCACTTAAGTGGTATAAGAGAAATGAGGTAACTTGAGATTCTTGGCCAATTTTTGTTAAGAAGGTTGAGGTCAATTAGTTGTTATAGGTGGCCAAACAAGTTAGACAATCCAATGACGCACCTTAAATTGACCTTTGAGTGCCCTAAGACCTACACCTTGTTACAATGATATTCTCAAATGATCTAGTGAAAAGGTACTCCAAGGATGGAACTAAGGGATGTAAGTAGGGTGAACCCTTCCTTTGAGGCAATGTGTTTATGATGCCTCTTAACTACCTTTTTGTTCCTTTAAGGGGTGTCCTCCTTCTTAAAGTATCAAATCACTTGGTCAAAAGTTAATACCAATGTCATAAGGTGAAATAGGAGGGTTTGCATCGATAAAGATGTCGATGCTTATAGCCTTAAGGGTTTGAGATCTAGTGCGGTGCCTACAGTGCATGCTTGGTATAGAGATTGTGCATTACACCGCGAATATGATTTTTCTTTTAAAATCGCAAGCAAACTAAGTTGCGAGCAAGTTTGCAAAATGCTTCTCATAAATTTTAATCTTTCTCTTAATCCCTTTTCAAAATTAAAGTGACCACTTGATTAATCTTTTCAAATCAATTGAGTGGTCATTTTATTAAAATCTAGATGCAGTGTGTGTACAGAGAGCTGATGCAAAAGATAAGAATTATGTACCTTACTCCAACACTCTACAATGTAAGAATGCACGTAATGCAGAAAAGAATGACAGATGCAGCTCAAACAATCCTATATGGTCATCCTAAGGATATGCAACTTCTATCAGGTAGCTTGGTTTTTTTTTTCTTTCTATATAACTTAACAAGTAAAAATACTAATTAAGCTAAACCATAAATCACCAACAACCTACAAAATAAAATAAACACCTAATCAACTGAAGAAGTGGGAACAAGCTCCCGAAACCAGCCCCAACTATAAGGGTGATAAAGTAGTGAAATCAGATAGAGTCTAAAGAGTCTAAAATCTACTATAAAATCTAATGTAATGAAAATAGGAAAATAAGAGAAGTCCTCCTAAATGTGGCTCCATGCTCCTTCACATGCTTGGGATCAAGGCCCATGTGCACCCATGATAACTCCTCTAGGTGGCAACAATTGATGGTAACGCCATCATGGGCCATAACTATCCACAATTAGTAAGATTCAATTGGTAAATGCTCCAACTTGATCATCTGAGGGTCACAATTCTGCAATATTCTGATTTGAGAAGAAAACATGGTTAAATTATGTTATTTTAATAGAACATCACAAATTCAGATTAACCACGAGGTTACTCAGGGGTTAATTGAAGGTTAAATGAACATAAAAGTCCAACAAGTGGGCTTACACTGATAGAATCAGGATTTCACGCATTTCAAGGATGAAAATGGGACTAAAAAGCCTAATTATCTGCCCCACTTAAATTGAAAAGGTTCTTCTCAGGATAAAATCAATCTAAACCTCCCAACATTCATAGAAAAATATTCTAAGGGCTTGGTACCTTCACTTTGACCATTTGAACCTATTTTGACCAAGAAGAGAGTTACATACAGGAATTTACCATGATTTGGATTTTTGTATAATTTACCCAAACAAACATGGTCAAAACTCAACTCCAAGTTCACCATTAGATTCCTTGGATCCAAATTAGGTTAACACCAAAATTTAGACCCGATCAGAGTTCATCTTGACCTAGTTTGCATTTCAGCCCTTATAAACTCTATTTCTTACACTCAAGCCCCTACATTTCAAGTTTCTCACAAATTGCCCCCTAACTTTCTCATCGACTTTGCAAAAGGTCCATGTTGCCATTAATGTGAACAGAACCTCCATCATTGACTTTAAGTGAGGATTTCTCACTCGATTCTCACTTAAATCTCTCCAAACTTGGAGAGATTATTCCTGAGAAAATCCCCTATCCATTAGACTTGATCCTAAGCCCTGATTCAAATCCTAGAGGCCTAGTGAAACTTACAAAATCAGTGACATTTCCTTGTGAAAATTGCAAGGAATTCGCATTGATTTCGTGTAGTTTAAGTTCCAATCGAGCTCTATTTAAGCTCCTTGGGATTCTGCAACCCATTTGAGCCCGGTCATGGCCAAAATCAACTCTTCCCTTCTTTCTTTGGCCACCTTTGCCGCGGCTCCGGCGAGCTCCCTCGATCCCTTCGCTCTGGCCACTCGACGGTCAAATCAAGTGGCCCACTATCTTCCTCAAGCTCCTTCGCTTCTCACTGGCCAAAGCAGAAGTTGCCTACCCCTCTCATCCTCGCCAATGCCCTCACCGGAGGCTTCATCTCTCTTAAGTTTGGCAAGGCACGTTGGCATGGAAACCTCTTCCCTTTCGTCCATACTTAGGTCCCTCTTATCCCTCTCCCTTTCTAGATACTTCCTACACCCTTAGACCTTAGGATTAACCGTCGACCATCACTCTTCCCCTCTATCTTCCCCAAGTCCGGTGATCCACGCACGCAAACCACAAGCCACCTTCACCAAAACCTCATTGAGAGCTTTGGTCTATGGGAAGCTTTGTTGGACAACCCACCAAATCGTCGACCATCCCTTCATTGTCCTGCCACCCAAGGTCACAATTTAGCAAACCAACATCGCCATCCTACTCCACTCCTCATGACAGAGCTTGTGAACCTTCTAATCGAGGCTCTTAGCCTATTTTCTTGTCACAAGAACTTCGTCGAACTTCTGTTGCCGCCATCATCTTTCTTGACACTGTTCGCCTCTCTTCCGCTGTCATCACCATCACCACCACCCTCCATCGACGCGGACTGAAGTTTCAAAGCCCTCTAGGCTTTCAATTGAAATAACAAACCTTAGCAGTAGCTTCAATTCAAAGCCTCAATCCTTGCAACTACACACGAAGGCAGAAAAGGAAGAAGGCACTCTTAGTGCCACATCGTATGCGTAAAAGTTGGAAAATCGTATAAATTGGATTTGCCTTAGCAGCTACTTGCCTCTTGATAAGTTAATCTTTGCTTTTGTTGAAATTTTTAACATAAAATGTCGTGTTGTTGTAAAGCTTTTGTGGTGAAAAATCGACTATCAAAACATTTAATATTTCTAACCACAGTGGATTAGGTCATCTCCACAGGGAGGAACTAGCCTATTAAACTCATGAGTGGTGCCTCGTTTATTCAAGAATATCGATGGGTGCACATACTAATTAGTGGAACTCATTTGCAACATAAATTCTCATTCTAAATAATTAATCAAGAATGCAGGTGTTCATATGCAAAATCACCACAATATAATTTCCTGTTAAAAAGTGAATAGTGATCTTAGCAATGGCAATCACTGTAAATATTAACCTGCAACAAAATAGAGCTTGTTCACTGTAACCAATATGTCATGCTCTAAATCATTCATAAGAAGAACTCAACCACACATAATTTAGATTGAGAAGAGGGATGTCCATGCAAATTCACTTCAATATATTAAAACCTTAAATAAAGGTATAGTGATGGTGGCAAGGGCATTCATTGTAATTATTAATTCACACCAAAATAGAGGAGTTCTCATGCGTGCTCGTGTGTGCGCGAGTAGGTTCAGCCAGCCGCAAGGAGTTCGGGGAAGGTTCGTCAGAGTGAGGGCTTCGCGTTGAAGATCTCGGTGTTGGTTGGGATGGCTGCCGGTGGCCGGTCAGAGGAGGAGAGGTCGGTGGGTGGCGGTGGCTTATTGTGTTATGGAGCAGCTCCATTCATGGACAGAGGTGCGCAAGGGCACAACGGTGTTCTTGGGGGAAAGCCGAGTGTGGGGGAGTTGATGGTGCAGGGAATCATGGCCTCTGGAGACGGCTGTGTGGAGGAGATGGATGGTGATTGTTGGGTACTTTTGTTGGCATGGACAAAGGATGGGTTGAAGGAGAAGAAGAAATCAAAGAGGAAGATGATGGGGAGGTGGCTGTGGTCTTGGTGGTCGTGGTGTAGTTGGTGGTGGTGTTGGTGGCCGTGGTGGGTGAAGCAGCGGTGGGGTGGTGTTGGGTTCTTATGGGTGGAAGGAAAGAATGGGGGAGAAGAGTGGAAGACGAAGAAGACAATGGAGAAGAAGAAAAAGAGGGGCCGGCGGTGGGCGCTTTGAGGATGGCAAAGAGGGAGAGTGGTGGTGTTGGCGTGGGAGAGGTCTGCTGGAGGTGGTGGTTCTTTAGGTGCGGTGCGCGTGGACCTTGAAGAGGGAACTGAGGAAGGTGATAGGGGTTAGGTGCAGTAAGCGATGGGGCGTGCACGCTGTCATCATGCATGCCGTGGAGTCAATGAAGGTGCAGTGAGATATGAGTACACTTCAAGCCATAGTGCATGCTCTGGTCACAATGTCTGCTTCGGCCACGGTGCCAGTGTCAGTGGTGGTGAGGGAGAAGGTGATTCCCACAAGGGGAGAGGATGGGTATCCCTTGCACAGTCACTGTGCCTCTCCTTTTAAAACATTCGTTGTTGTTTGTTCAGCCAAGATTGTCTCCAACGTGGTGAATATAACGAGTGGTTGGATGCGTGGAGGCTTGGCCAACTTGGCTTGGCAGTTGAGAGGTGGTAAGTTCATTAGACATCCAAATTGAGTTTTGGACGTCTTAAAAAATGCATCTGGTAGTACCATGATTAATGGTCATCAAACGTTCAAATTGAGCTATGGATGTCTTATAGAATGAATTTGGACATCTGTAGCTTTGTTTGCGACTGAGAGGCTACTGAATCACGGAGTTGCTGTGTGCAAGTCCAATTTGTGAATGATGTCCTCCATATTCCAATAATCCTTGCATCTAGCCTACATCCACCAAATAGGTTATCATAACCATATTCTACTACATGTCAAAATGGCGCACAAAATTATATAGAGACTAGGATAAATTACCATTTAATTATTAAGCAATTAAAAACTAGGCACATACAATTAAAGAGTACTTAGACCAAACAATCGTCCACTGAAGTGGATTTATCACCTCTCACACATGGGTGAGGTCCCCTCACACTCTCTCTCATGCACTCCTTACCCGCCTTACATGCCAGTAGGTCTGGTCCACGACCCGGATTCGATTACCCATTACTGTACACCCATATACCTGGTTCTGAGAAAGAGAAGAGGATTCTAAGAAGGGAGGGGGGGTTTGCACTGTTCATCCTTGAAGTGCGTTTACGCCTGCTCAACACTTATGTGTTTCAAGAGGGTTGTGCCTTATGTTGTGCTTGGTGACATTAAGTCATCTGATGATTCATGCTCGATGTTTGACCTTGGTTGAGAACTACTGTAGAAATATTGGATACTTAGCTAACATGGATATTCTTGATTAGTTGTTGAGGAATACTGTTGAGAAATTTCATTGGGATAAGTGCTTAATTGTAGGGCTTAATTGGTGCTTTCAACCACCATTTTTAGTCCTCTTTTTATATTCTTTTTATCCCATTGATTTTGAGAAACAATTGCTACTTATTGAATATTATTTTGAGTAGATCATATATTCATTGCATATCTTTTTTTTAATTCATTATTATGCTCATTGTTTATTATTGAGACTAGTGTTTGAATTCCACATTTGCTCCGTACGAATGACCTCAGAACTCATGATTTTTCGAGCACTTAAAAATTTAAATGTTGCATTGATTTTTGTTGCTATACTACGATGCGATATTTATACGATGATTTTTGACGCAACAATAATGTCCACTAGGATGACAAGTCCATTGTGTACCTTTCCTCTTAGAAGTACTTTGCAATCAAATCCAGAAAAATATATCAATAAATATATAATCTTAGCAAGATATCAATGTGAAAAGGTGAATCTTTGCAAGCCTATTAGGCTTGTTGCCTCTTGGCAATGACACCATTTGATAAGTTGATTTTCACTTTCAATAGAATATTAAATATGAAATGTTGCGTTGCAATTTTGGTGTGGTGGAAAATCGACTATCAAAATGTTAAATAATTCAAATCTAACCACAAATTGGTTAGGTTGTGATGCTAACGTCATCATCAGTCATAACTAGCCTTAATTAGTCAGAATCAATTGATAAATGCTCCTACATAACTGCTGGAGAGTCATAATTCTTTGCATATCCTTTTTGAGAAGCATGCATTAAAATAGGGTTAAATATATAATTTTAACAGAAGATCATAAATGTAGAATAATCATGGGATTTCCTAGGGCTTAATGAAGGTCAAATGAGCATTAATGACTACCAAGAGGGTTCATACAGATAGAAACAAGTTTCATGCATTTCTAGAATTAACGGACACCGAAACACTAATCTCAGACCTGCTTAATTGACAGAGGTTCTGGTTAGAATAAATTCCATCTAAACCTTTTAAAAATCATAGAAAAATATTCTATAAGTGTTTAAGCGATAAATCGGTATTTTAAAATTACTTCGTTGCAATATAGCCCAAATAGCTCTCAAACAAATAAATTTATTCTCAAATTTGAAGTTTGAGGTCGAACACAGGGAGCAATGTGGCAATTTAAAACTTTCGATCACAATTTGAATCAAAGAGATAAAAGATTGAAATAATAATAATGTCAAGTATCAATGTGCAAAAAGAATAGAGTAAAATGGTGATTTGAATGACCAATTACTCCTCACAGTAATAGCAACTTAAATCAACAATATTAATCAAGGAAACAAAGCCTCAAATGTATGCAATCAGACGATCTAGGCTCATATCAGACGGCTTAAACAGCCGATTGTTATAGTGCTTCCAAGAGACTCAAGGGTCTCTTTTCTCTGCTGCTCTTTTTCTCTTCTCCTTTCTTCTTCTTCAGAACTCTTTTCTTCTTTGCCTTTCTGTGGCTCAAGCTTCTTCTCCTTCTTCTGCTTCTCTTCTTCTTCTTTCTGTCTGGCTCCTCTTTTCTTCTTCCTCCTTTCTTTCTACTGCCCAAGTCTTCTGATGCACAGGGGGAGACTTATGAAATTGGCTAAGTGTTAGCCAACTCCTTTCAGAGCAAAACCCCCTGTCCCCGTGTACTCTCTCTTTCCTTCTCTCGCTGGGATCTTCCCTCCCAGGGCCAATATCAGGATAGTCAGGTTATCGGGTACACGCGCACCTGGGACTAGGGCTGCCTGCAGTGGGTAGCAGCTAAGGAGTGTGTGGCTAGGCGGGTAATCGGATGCACTAGACCGTGTGAGCAGTGTCACAGGGGAGGTGCATGGGGTGTATGAGACCTCACCCCATGACTAGGAGGCGAATAGCTAGAAGCAGAAAATCAATTTATGTAGGCGCAGGCGCTCGTCAACTTATGAGGTGGGACTAATCCCACCTCACTTCCTCTGTGTGCAGCTACAAATGCTTCTTCATCTAATTCGCGTAAGATGATGGTCAATGGCTCCAATTATTGGTCCACACAAACTCCTGAAGCAATTCTGCGCGAATGGGGGATGACGCTTGGAACCTGCAGGTATTAGAGCAGCTTCAAGCTTCGCTCGAAGCTTTGTTAATGGTGGCCGAGGCCGTGAAGACCTAAAAACACGAATACGGCCTTGCGGCCAAGTTAAATAGGTTCAAGAGCTTCGTAGGGATGTGGTAAGGGTGTGGGTGGCGATGTCAAGCTACAAAAGTGGTCGTAGGCGGCTGGCGAAGGCGGAAGTGAAGGTCTAGAGGTGGGTTGTTCGGCAAATGGGTTGGAGGAGTAATAGAGTGAAATAGGATGGGGGTTTTGAAGAGGGTGGTGTGGCGAAGGTCGTGAGGTGGTTGGAGTAGTGAGATGAGCAGGGAGCCTCGCCAGAGGTCTAGTCAAAGCTGAAGAAGGTGAAGGTGGTTAGTTTGATACGGTGGTCAAAAGGAAGTGCAGTTGGTGTGTAAAGGGAGTAGAGGAGCTAGGGAGCTTATCTAGGTGATTGGCGGATGAAGAGGGGCAGAATCAACATCGGTTGCGGTTTGGCCGACGTCGGGGACGAAGGTGACTCTGGTGAGAAGGAAATGGCAAGGAAGACAGAGGGAGAGACGCCCGCTGGTATGGCATGATGCAGAGGAAGTTGAGGAAAATGAATCCGCTACTGGTATTGCGAACGGACAACGAGGGAGGTCGGAGGGGATTGCCATAGCTCGAGGAGCCTTTTGACTAGATTAGGAGAGAGGAATTTAGGGTAGATCTGGTAGAAATTGAGCTTGAAGAGAATGGTTTGATCTGGAGGTCTTTTTATAGGCCTTTAGAGGAGGTTTTGGGCTTGGGAAGCAAGCTTCCCAAGCTTGGAAAGCTTCGCTGGAGTTGGGAGTTTTTTTTTTGATATCTTAATCTCTCATGCGTTCGCATGAGAGATTGGGAAGGATTTGAGGCATGGGATTTGGCTCAAAACGAAGGGAATGCCTTGACGAACTTCCCTTTCAAATTTGAAAAGGATTTGTCAAGGAATCAAGGAGTTCTTGCCAATTTAGGTTGCCGAAGCTTGTAGGAATAGGATTAATGGAGGCAGGGACCTATTTATGAAAATGATGATAAGGTTAGGGGTCTTTTTGTAAATATTTTGAAAGTTAAGGGCATAAATGTAATTAGATAGGACAAAGTTTCAAACTAGGTCAAGACAATTTCAACATTTGTCCAAATTTTGATACAAACCTAATTTTGACCTAAGGAATCCAATGGTGAAGTTGGATTTTGGTTTTGATAATGTTTGACTAAGTAATTTTTGTAAAAACCCGAATTAGGGTAAATGTTTGTCTGAGACTCTGTTTTGGGCCAAAATGATTTCTGATGGTCAATTTGAAGGTACCAAACCCTAGAGAATATTTTTATATGAATTTTAGAGGGTTTAGGTGAATTTTATCCTGACCAAAACCTCAGTTAATTAAGCAGGTCAGTTTTTAGGGTTTCAAAAGTCATTTAATTCTCAAAACACGTGAAAACCCTTTTCTGTCTGTTCTAACCCACTTGTTAGCCTTTTAGGACCATTTGACCCTTAATTAACCCCTGAGAAAAGTCGTGGTTATACTGTATTCAAGTTATGATGGTAAAATTATAGTTTTAACTCTCGTTTCTTGTCTTTCTCTCAGAATGCTAATGCAATGAATTGCAATCCTCTAGTGGTTATGTAGGAGCATTTAATGACCTAATCAGATTAAATTGAGCTAGTTATGGCTCATGATGGTGTTCCCATCAATAAGGTTTGGTATCCTTGATTTGACCATCTGAACCTATTTTGACCTAAAATAGTCTCAGACAAATAGTTGCCCTAATGTGGGTTTCTGCGTAAATTACCTAGATAAAATTGGTCAAAACTAAAAGCCAACTTCACCATCAGATTTCTTTGGTCCAAATTAGGTTTGTACCAAAATTTGGGACCAATCATAGATCCTCTTGACCTAGTTTGTATTTCAGTCTAGTCAAACACTTTCTCTCTCATATAAGCCACTAGCTTTTGAAATCATTGCGAACAACCCCCTAACTTTGTCATCTTCTTCGTGTTTTGGTCCCTGCCGCCATGGCCATGTGAACACAGCTACCACCAACCTTCAATGAAGGAGTTCTCCCTGATTTCACACCCAATCTCTTCCAAAATTGGAAGGACTCTTGAGAAGATCCTCTTCAATCTGAGCCGTATCTTGGGCTCTGATTCTTTCCCAAAACCTAATGCGAACCATTTGAAATCAAGGGTTTCCTATTTTGCTAAGGTTTCAAGCTTCCAAGCGGGGTTTCCAAGCTTGGAACGCCTACCTGAGGCCTATAAAAGGTCCCTTGGTGCAAACCTCACCTCCTTAGTTTGTTTTTGGTCGGTTTCCCTCCTTCCCTTCTCTTTGGCCGAATCCTCCACAAGCTCTAGAGACCTTCTCCGTCTGGCTTCTTCACCTGCTGCCATAGATAATAGTTGACGGGAGCATCTTCCCCAAGGTCCTCTGCATGTCGCAATACCCGCGAGTGTCACCTATACCACTTCATCGTCGCCGCTTCACGCACCGAAGATTTTGTCTTCCTCACGTTTGGCCATCGGACCGGTGTGGGAATCCTCCCCTTTCGTCCAACTAGGTTAGTGTAGTTAGGTTTCCCTCTCCCCCTACTTTCTTTTCATCCCCTTAAACCTTCAACTCAACCCACGATCACTGGCCTCCCCCTCTGTCTTCCTTCGCTCTGGTCGAGCTCCGGTGAGGTTGCGAGCACGCTACACACCTCCATTCGCTACGCCAACACCTTCACAAGCATCGCTCATTCACTTGCACCAAACCCCTCAAGAAATTGAGGGTATTACTCACTCACGCCACCCCCCAAACACACCCATCGCGGACCACCTTCTCTGTCACCATCCAACCTCCACTAGTTGCTAAACACCACGAAACTCTCACCACCACCTTCGTCGTGCTTTGGCGAAGCTCTTGAGGTCTTCTAATGTGGTCGTAAGGCCTTATTCATTGTTTCAGGTATACGTCGTGCTCCGTAGCTGCCCCCACCTTGTCCAGCCTTGCTCGCAGTCCTCCAATGAGCTCGAGGCTTGCTTCCACTTCTAGGCAGTGTGGATTCCACCTACGTAGCAAGCTGCAGCATCAATTGGACTCGCGAGGTCCTCAGCAGCCCCAATTGAGCAGCATCTCCTCTTGCAGCCTTTGCGTGAAGGAGCCACGAGTTTAGTCCCACGTTATGGGATCCAAGACCAGAAGCAACCCTTATTATGTTTTTGTGTTGTATGCTTATCGCCTAGTGATGAATCGTGTTTCAGGAATTAAAATTAGGGTTTAGAGAACCTGTCGTCATAGCTCGCAAAACGTGTTATCAAATACAATTTATAACCAAAACTCCAAGGGAGTCCTGGGTCGAACACAAGGAGGCAACGTTTACTTTGGTTGAAATCTGCATTTATTTTTGTTTCTTTTTGGTGTTTTGGGGTTTTGTTATTTTTTTTCTTTTGTTTTTATAGTTTTCTTTTGTTTTTATAGAAGAAGCAAGTAAGATAGATCACAAGAGAGATGAAACAACTATGATGTATCACGCAAATGTTTATTACAATAATCTATGAAAGCATAAAAGAGATTGGGGTGAGAGGAAATCTCCCGAATCGGCTGTTTGGTGAGACGATGACGCCTGACGGAAGCTTGGATGAAGGAGGTGAGATGCAGGATGATGGAGGTGAGATGCAAGATGACGCTGGGTAGAGGAATGCTTCACCAAGTCTCTGGAATGGAGGTGAGGAGACGGAGGTGATCTTCTATCAGAATGGAGGTGGGAGGATGGTTCCAAGGCAGCTTATGAAGGTGGTGGGATGAAGGATGAATATTTGGTGAGAAATAGGAATATTACACTAATAAGAGGCCTTTAGAGCTTGAGAGTAAGCTCTAATGGAGCTTTGGTAGGCTACTAGAGCTTATGAGTAGGTGGGAGTAGAGTAGGTGGAGATGGTGAAGAATGGAGGTGTAGGGGTCTTTTTATAGTGGAGGGAGAAGAAAGAAATTTGTGTAGAGGGCTGTAGTGACAGTTGCAAGCGTCACTAAAGACCCCTGCAGCTGTGATGTAAACATGTCTTTATCACATAAACTGTCTATTTATGCATGTTCTTAAGCATAGAATTGCATCACATACTATAAATATTGCATAACATGCATCATCTTGCATTTAGGTTAGTTTGTATAAAATGTAGGTTAATTGTCTCCTTTTATGGCCACGGACATGGCAACTTGTTAATCGGGGCCTCAGATTAAAGATTCAACTGTACGGATCTGATTAGGGCAACGATTGGAGTTCAATGACTCCAAGATTGCCCTGATCGAACATCCATAGCACCAGATAGAGACTGAGGAACCATGAAGATCAAGGGCCAAGATGGTGTTAATCCACACCTCAGATGACAAATCTGCCCACACAGATGGGTTCGGATGGACGATTGCATCCTAACGAAATGAAAATCGTTCCAATCCGACACCCGTGGCACTGTCTAGAACACTCAGAAGATGGACAGCCAAGATGGCGCCACGTGGCACCATCCCAGTAGCCCAATTGGCCCAAAGGACCCACCTCTGCTCCTCTTCCTTACCCGCATGATAGATCTGGGCCATTGGATCATCATCCAACAGCTAGGGTTGCTTGTGCCTTAATCCACCCGCTCGCCTCAAAAGGAAGCTCAGCGTAGCGGTCGAGCACCCCTTCGTGAGCGAAGGGCGCGCGTTCGAGCCGCGCTGCGCTTCAAATTCAATGGGGGCGCAGGCGCAGGCACGATTGGACCGTCAGATGGAGAGCGGGTGACTGAGGGATAGAGGTGTGGCTCACGGAGGATCGTCAATCGCGTACACATGTAATGATGCGCGTTTGCACGCCTCATCACATGCGGGTGCACGGTAGTGGAGAATTGAAGGCGTTGGCGAGGTGCATTTTAAGCCATTTGATCTTAAGCGTGCACGAACGTGCGCATGCGTTAAGAGCGTGAAAGCGAGGGGGCACGCGTGCAGCGCGCACACGTCGGCCACGTTCAGGCCTTTAGTGACGGATAAATCCATCTCTAAAGGTCCTGATTTAATGCTTTTGATGTTGAAATGTCCAAAATGCCCCCACTCCTTGCAACTATAAAAGGAGACCCCTACCCTACGAATTTCTCATCCCTTCTTCTCTTCTCTCACCCCTTCCAAAGCTCTAATAGCTTGTCCCACACCTGGGATGCTCCTCTAGAGTAGAGATCTTAATTTTTCCACCTTCATCCCCCTTCGTGGAACATCCTGCAGTTGTCTTTCTCTGCATTCGAGAAGTAGATCCCACGACGACGACGTGGTACTTCGTTCCCATTCCTCCCGCTTCACTCTCCTTCCTGCTCCGTTCCCGTCTTCCAGGCGTCGTCCCGTTCGGCTTGTCCTCCTAGCGATCGTCAAGGAGGATATATCTCTCTCTCCATTCTCTTTACTACTTTCTAGTGTAGATTTCCCACTTTCTAGTCATAATGAGTAGTGTAATGAACAATTTCTGATAATGAAATCCATGTTTAATCTACATCCCTTTTGCTTTTATTTGTAATATTCTCTCCCTCTCTATCTCTCTTCTATTTATTATTTGTTAAATAGATAGCTAGTTTTTGACCAACTATTCTGTTTCATGACAAACAAAATAAAACGTGTATTTTTAATCAAAATGTCCGCCTCCCTGTGTTCGACCAGGAACTTCTTTGCGAATTTTTGGTATAAATTTTATTTCTTGAACGGATTTCTTCGTGACTCAAACTACAACGACGAGTTTTCAAATCCAATAGCGAACGTGTAGTTTTCTGCCATCAACATTTCGGCGCCGTTGCCGGGGAGGCAATGCTCTTCGATTCTTTGCATTTGCCGACTTATGAATCATTTACCTCACTTCTCTCCTTTCTTATTATGATTGCAGGTACTCTTTTGGGACGAGCAAAAGCGGTAGATTGGAGTAAAGTGCTGTTGAAGGTTCTGTAAGTTTTCCCCCACCTCCCACCCATTAGTTTCTATTTCACCACATAATAACACAAACATAAATCAACCTAGGTGTTCTTATAAACCCTAAGGTTAGTTTTGATTGTTTGTTTGACAACAACACCTACCTTACCCTATGCATTTAAAAAGAAAAATTAAAAAATCTCACAGAGGTACACAACCTCATCTGATTTTCAATCTCAATCGATAAATCGATCTTTAGAATCGGTACACACACCCAAACAATAATTGAGTAGAAATCAGATTAGGTAATCACTTGTGTGCCTAATTAAGTGGTGCAATAGGCCGATTATTTGAGTTGATTGGCCTGCCCCACTTCAACTAAAATCAACTCAAGTAGCTACCACATAGGTTCAACTCTTAGGGATTTACCAGGCAATCCACATTCTTTTAAGCTTCAAAGGAAAACATCTTCACTTGTGCTTTCAAAACCTGGTGTGCCAAGAAAACTTGTTTGAAAATACCTAAAGTTGAATCCTAAAAGCTACTAAGCAAGATTTGAACCCTAAAATTCACCGCATAAAAAATAATCTTACTTGAAAATCACTGGTTGTGCACGCACACACACATCAATCAATCATTCAGGGCACAACCCAGATAAAGGGCCCATCACATTCCAAAGCACATGCAAACCTAACCCTAATTAAAACAGAGTAGACATTGGCCTTAAGGATTCGACTTGCTCTTCAGAGCCCAGAATGAGATTATTTTCGATTAGTTTATTTCTACTGTTCAATCTGATATCTAGCTAGGGGAGCAGAATCAAACGATCGCGACTGGGGGATACATTAGGAAATGGAGGTGCAAGCCAAAGGAAGAACCTTCTCCCCAGTCCCTCTCTCTAACTGGTTGGATTGAATGGACAGAAGTAGATCAAATCATTTCTTTATCTCAAGATGGGTTCTGGGAGTCCGTAGGTCTTTAGGCTAGCCCAGTTAAGGACATGTTTGATTGTTTGTATTGCAGGGTGCCTTTCTTCCTCTGTTTATCATGAATCTTTCCACATTTCATACGCATTCTTGCTCTTTCCCTCCTATTATGACTTATCCTCAACATGATGATTATCCTGACTCATACTATAGTAAACCATCTCTTAGTTGGGATAACTCGGATTGGGGATACAGTTTCAGACCTCCATGTTTAGGGTCAAACCCTGAACACCATAATTGTGATTTCTATCCTTCTTTGAGCCATATCGATTATAGATCGCCACCCTTTCATGGACAACCTAATATGATCTACAATCAAGAAGGATACACTGATCCTTACCCATCCTCTGAATACACTGCCTTTAGGTCATCTCCACCATTTGAACAATCTGAAATGACCTATTATCAGGGAGGTGGTCGGGTATGTTTCGCGTGTTAGAAATCGGGGTTACGAGTAACTCGTCGCTGTAGTTGCAAAACACGTCGATCAGATAAAATTTATACCGAAACTCCAAGGGAGTCCCGGATCGAACACAGGAGGCGACATTTGCTTTACGTGAAAATCGTGCTTCGATTCGTTTCCTTTTGGTATTTTAGGGTTTTGTTATTTTTTTGTGTTTTTGAAATAAAAGACAAGCAAATGAATCACAATATAGAGATGTGGAACAAATCTGATATATATTACTTCCAATGTCAATTACAATAAACTATGAAAGCATAAAAAGAGAGGGGTGAGAGGAAATCTCCCGAATTGGTTGTTTGGCGAGACGACGGCGCCTGGCAGAAGCTCAGACGAAGGAGGTGAGGAGCGGGACGACGGAGGTGAGATGCAGGAGGACGTCGGGTCGAGGAAAGCTTTAGCGTGGCTCTGGAATGGAGGTGAGAAGATGGAGGTGATCTTCTACTGGAATGGAGGTGGGAGGACAGCTCCAAGGTGACCTATGATGGGGGATGGGAAGTTGGATGAATATTTGGTGGGGCAGAGGTTCGCTATACTAGTAGAAGACTTGGGAGCTTGAGAACAAGCTCTATTGGAGCGATGGTAGACTTCTAGAGCTTGGGAGTAGGTGGGAGTAGAGTAGGTAGAGATGGCTTAGAAGGGAGGGGGTGTAGGTCCTTTTATAGTGGAGAAGAGGCAAAAATAGGTATGGGACCATTAGTGACATCTAGGCCGTCACTGGAAGCGTCACTGTAGGCATCTCATGCCCACTCATGCCTAAACTTGCCTTTGCTGGCATGCGAAGAATTAACGACGGCTGTAAGTGTTGCTGTAAGTCCAGCTCATGCGTCGCTGTAGGTCCAGCTCACGCATAACTAGTGTTGCGCTCCCCTACCTTGCCGCATGCTTGCGCCCACGCGCTAGCGCTGCGTTGGCGCTGCACTGTGCGCATGCGTGCTTGCACGCGCTTGCGTGCACTTGAGCTGCTACACGCGTGCGGTGCTGTGTGCGTGCGCTGGGCGGCCTCGGCTGTGCCACGTGGTGCAGTCTGGGCCATCCATCTTCTTGTTGTTGGGGCTGCTACAGAGGTCAGATTGAGTCAATTTTCATGCTATTAGGCTACGATCATCGACCCAAATCCATCCCCATAGATTTATTGTTTGAAGATCCGAATTTTGTCTCCTTGTCCCTTGTCCATGGATCTTCCTCGTACTGCATATGGTGCTACGGGACTCCGATCGAGGCAATTTCAGAGGTGTTGGACTCCGATCGTCGTCTTGATCAGATCCGTACGTTCGGATCGTCAATCAGAGGCTTCGAAATAAATATCCTTCTCTCCTAATCACAAAAATGATGCAATTAACTTAAATTATATACAACTACTCTAAATGCAGAAGATGCATGCTATGCAATTTTTTTTTTTTGAGAAGGAAAGGAATGCTATCGAGTCACCGATAACAAACCAGGAGAGCTTTTATTAATAAAAAAATGAACACAATTACATGTTTGAACCCCATTACTATATGAGATTCCAGCAGCAATTTACAATCTTATCCACATTCACTGGAGTCTCCTGAAAAACACACTCATTCCTAGCCCTCCACACAGACCATAACACAGCCACCATAGGTAAGCATGGCTTATTCCCCCTCACAAGGTAACTCCAAAGATTCTCCCATGTGGGAAGAGAATCATTACAAACTCTCCTCCAGACATAATCTGTGATCACACACGAAGAAAAAATATAAGCGCTGGAATCATTATGCATCCCACATAAGTGGCAGAACTGAGTGGGAGTTCCCATTCTCCTATGCCTCAGATCTTTAGTAATCAGATTGTCCCTTCTGTAGAGCCACAAAAAAATTTGTACCTTCAGTGGTATTTTTAATTTCCATAACTTTTTCCCCTCCTCATCAAGTTCTGCCATCCTGGAAGAAATAATCAGTTTCTCATAAGCAGCCGCTAAAGAAAACTTACCCTCCTACTTGTATGTGTCGTATTCATGAGGTGTGGGTTTGAAGGCAGCAAGTTCTTGCATGAGATGCTCATTTTCTGCTCGTGTTCTTGTTTCATGATTATTCCACATAGCATTATTCAAAGACCACTGCTCAGACTCCGCATCCCAATAATAAGAAACCACAACATTTTTATCCGAAGCCACTACAAAAGCAAGGGGGTACCTATCTTTAATCACCCCCCCAGGTACCCAATTCTCCAGCCAGAATTTGAAGCTTTTCCCATCACCTAACACAGATTTGAACAAAATCCAATTATCCATCAAAGCACGCACCACCGAAGACCAAAAAGGAGATGGTTTATGGAGGTTTAGGTGGTTCTTCTCATCATTGGCAGCCCCATAGCTATCCTAAACTATTTCTGTCCACATTTTTTCCCCCTACAGTAGTTGAATGGCCCACTTCAATAGCAAAGCATCATTAAATTCCTTAAAGGATCTAACACCCATGCCACCAATCTTTTTTGGCCTACAAATCAAATCCTATTTTATTGGTTGAAGAAATGCCCCTTGGTGAGAGGCCCCTTTCCAGAAGAATCTTTTACGCATCACATCGAGTTTTTTCCAAATTGACTTCGGGGCTTTGAGAATAGAGAAGAAAAAAATGGAATCGATGTAATGACTGAATTCAGTAAAATATACCTCCCCCCTTTTGATAGGTAGCGACTACTCCAACCCTCCAATTTCGTAACCACCTTTTCATATACGAAGGAACAATCTGCTTTCCTCATTTTAGTGCATTTCAGAGGCAATCCCAGATATTTGACAGGCAATGAGACCACAAGCGTACCCAAAATGGTAGAGATGTCATTCTGGATCATTCCATTCATCCCAAAATAGACCAAGGAAGATTTATTTCCATTAAGTCTAAGACCAAAAATCTCACCAAAAAGCTTAACCATATGAAAAAGCACTTGTGCTTCCCTCTTCCCCCCTTCCATGAAAAAAATAGTGTCATCTGTGTATTGGAGGATGGGAGCTAAGGCCCTGTTATTAGACATTGAATACCCCCTTATAAGTCCATCCGTTGCCAGTTTGCATGCATATCTTGCCAATGTATCCACTGCAAAATTAAAAATCAGAGGGGCAAGTGGACACCCTTGCCTAACTCCACATTGGGGTTGGATCCAAGTTCGACATGGTTTCCCATTTATCAATGGGGAAAAGGAGGCAGTTGTGATGCATCTCTTTACCCACTGTATCAACTGAGATGGAAATTTTCTCCTTTTGAGGATTTCCCACAGATACGACCAGGAGACTGAATCATAAGCCTTGGAGAAATCTACTTTCCATAAAAAGGCCTTAGTCTTTCGCTTGTGCCATCCCATTGCCATCTCCTGCTCCATAATGAAGGACTCCTGTAGCGATCTCCCAGGAAGAAAGGCAGATTGGACTGGCATTATCAAATCCTTAAAAACCTCCTGCATTCTGTTGGCTATAATCTTACTGATAATAAGATAAATAGAATTTGATAATGCAATGGGTCTATAATCAGAAAATTTCTCCGCACTTGATTTTTTTGGTAGCAAGAATAGATAGGATTTATTCAATCTCTCAAAACCAGAGTTGCCCAGTTCAAATTCATGAATAACCTTCATTACATCCATTTTGACAACACTCCACATTTCTCTGTAAAAGAATACCTGAATCCCATCCGGACCAGGAGCCCCTTCATTATTTAAGTCTTTAAATGCTTTCAATGTTTCTTGTTCAGAGATAGGAATAACTAACATGTCTCTCAGATCACTTTTGACACTTGGGAAATAAGCTAATGCCATCCTCCAAGAGCCCCTTGGTGTAGCCTTGGCCAGTTCTTTGAAGTATTTGCCTGCTTCACTTCTGATTTCGTTAACAGAATTAATAGTTCTCTCACCTACTTTAATTGATGAGATTAGGTTGAATCTTCTCCTAGCACTGGCCGCGAGATGAAAAACTTCGTGTTTGCATCACCCTCTTTAAGCCATAGCTGTCTAGATCTTTCATGCCAGTCCACTTCTCTTTTCAGATCCTCCTCCCCCACTACTGACTGCATCTACTGTCTTTGCTGCTGCTCTTGAGGATTCAAAGGATGCTTGCACTCCTTCAAATCCAGTTCTCTGATCACTGCCAATGCCTCCCTCCTCTATTGTTCTTTGATCAGTGCCACTGCCTGCCCATATTCTTTCAACATGTCACGCAGACCTGTTAGCTTTGAAGCCAGCTGTTGCATGGTAGATCCTTGCACTGCCTTGTTCTGCCACCAATGAGCTACCATTTGCACAAACCCCTCCTCCCTAAACCAAGATCTCTTGAGTTTGAAATACGATTCAATGTCAGCATTCGTCCTGCTGTCCCACACTAGTGGAGTGTGATCAGAAAAAGGCCTATCAAGGCTCATAACAGCTGATAATTGATGCCTCTCCAACAAGATAGGACTGCTAAAGAATCTGTCCAACTTAGATGACTGTTCACTGCCATTTCTCCAAGTGAATTCAACTCCACTAATAGGATATTCTGTGACTCCTAGATTCTGCACAGCCATTTGAAAGCCTACCATTGAACTGTCCATCCTCCCACCAGGTCTGTCATCACTTGAAAGGTGACAATTAAAGTCACCCCCTATAAGCCAAGGAACCTCATGTGCCCTTTGATGCGTTGTAGATAGTTCCTCCCAAAGGCCAGCCCACTCTGCAGCCACACAAGGCCCATAAATGCATGAAACAAACCATTCCAGATCTCCTTGAGGAGATTGGCATCTGCAAGTAAGCATATGCCTATTATGAATGACTTTAGTTACCATGAGACAAGATTTCCTCCACCAAATAGCCATTCCACCAGACCTCCTAGATGCACCCTTTACCACAACATCAGTATGTCCAAACTGCTTAAACCAATCCCATTCCTGACCATTCTCCACCTCCACATGTGTCTCTTGGATGAGAGCACAATCAATCTCCCATTCAGAAAGATATCTACACAAGGAAGTCCTTCTTACCTTATTGCGCAGCCCACGCACATTCCAAGTTAACACTCTCATTCCTTCCCAGGTTGATCCCCTTGAGCCAAACAACCCACATACTCAACCATGATCGAGTTTGCAATGGTCTGCTCCACAATAGGGGTTCTCCTTCCTTCTCCTTCTGAGCATATAAGGGGATCTACCCACACCCCTTTTTTGATTAGATCTGCTACCAAATTTCAGATCAGCAGGGACTGTGAACTGCACCTGATTCACCTCTTTGAGAGCTCTGCTGTCATTGCTGAGTACCAGTTCCATTCCTGTCTTCCCCTCCTCTTTGCTGCTAGGAACTTTGAGTCTTTCTCAAAAGCATCAGCATCATCCATATAACCATCATCTTTGGCTACCAAGGCTTGGCTGCAACCTCCTAATGCACTAACATCTTCCATTTGCATAAGTCCTTCTCTGCATAGCCTTGATGGCAGTCCTTCCTCTTTTTGGATCCAGGGGCTTCATCTAGTGAAGTGCGGCCCACCCTTTCATCCTGTTGCATCTCCTCAGTGCTGGCCCCAGACGTCTTAACCTGCCCTTGTTCTAAATGCACAGATACTTGCCCAACCACTGTTAGGTGAATAAGCCATGAGGAGCCCCCACATTTAATCATAACCCTATCAAGAACCGAGCCAGCATTAAGGACATCAGCCTCAATTCTAAGTGATCGGATGTCCCCTTCTCCAATCATGACTTTAGACCCTTAACAGATGGAAGCAAAGCCTACAACCATCTTGGCAACAACCCCCTTAGATCTCAGATGAAATGGTAGTCCATTGATCTCAAGAAGAACCCTCCTAGAACCCACTCTTTGAGGAGGTCGATCAGGGAGAGCCCCAAAGGGGGACACCATTCTCCAGATCACATTAATATCTTCAAAAGAGCTTGATCGAAATCTCAGCCTTTCCACATCCATCATCCCCAAACCATAGACTAGAAAGCGAGATTGAGATAACATAGTCACCTTCCAGCCCACAGACAGAGGTTGTAGGGAACATACCAGATCTTGAACTCTTTCTATCGAGGGTTTGCCTGCCATAATCTTGCCAATCAGAGCACCCCTCAACATGATCTGCGCAGAAGAGATCTCTTCAGATAGCGTGATCCCACTTCAATTGAATGTCTGCCAAGCGTCGGTGGCAGTGGCAGTCGGGGCTCCTTCTTTGATACCTAGCCAGGGTGCGAAAATGCCATCTTTGTATGCGAAGACTTCCTTCTAGGGCAAGAATCGCATTTGTGCCCTTTGTCCCTGCACACTAGGTAGATTAAAGAGTTTTTGCAGATTGCAGCCAAGTGCCCCCTTTGTCGACATCTGAAACACAAGACGTCGCCGTTGGTTTTCCTCCAAGGCCTTGTTGGGTAGTTGTTGATCGTCCTACCAACCCTCTCCTGCTAGACTCGCTCCCTTCTCCTCCAATTCCTCGACCTCCACATCTTCCACTCACCCCCTTCTTCAGCCCTAGCTGCTTCCACTCCGCCGCTGCCTATCGCCTGATGCCAACCACTCTCTCTTCCTCTCTCTCATTTTTTCAAAACTCCAGTATTTTCCCAGAGTGAATTGATTTTCCTTGATCTGTATGCTATGAAATATTTATAACATGAAATGCAAATCTAAGCCTAGGAACATGCATGAATAGGCATTTTACCCTCAATAAATGTGTTTACATCAGGAGGGTATCACAAATCTCAATTTGTTAACTCCTCTACACTGATCCCAAACCAGCCCAACCCTGAACCAAGTCATTTGGTTCAGGTTAACCAGGTTCAAGATAAGGTTTTGGCTAATTTGAGGAATACTATACAATCTTTAGAAGCTCAGCTAATACCTTGCACTGAAGAATTGGAGCCCCTAATTGAAATGATTGATGATCTGAACAAGTATTTGTTGGATTGGCTCCAGGATGTTAAGGATAAGAACCTGGGTGAGTTTTTACTTGGGAAGTTAGAAAAATTGACAATGAGATTTGTGGTTGCTTTAGTTCAATCATGGGATGATTCCTAGGATGAACCCCCTTCAGGAGAGCCAATGTCAGAACCCGCTCAGGCACCTGTTGGGGGGGACACGTGTTACGAGGTTGACCAGATTGATTTAGAGTAACCAATTAAGGATGATCTGATTTCTTCACCTGAGATCCCTGAGCTGGGATACGAGGAAACGTATGTCTCCATGTATTAGAAAGTGCTGGATGATTTTGGGATGTACATTAATACTGATTTAGATTTCTTTGATTCTGAAGGTGAAGATTCAATTTGCGAAGTCTCACATGACTTTACAGAACACGATTTCTGTGAGACGATTGGGCCTGCGGAATTGGTTAGATCATATGATGGCCCAATAACTGAGGAAACTGATCTTATTGGCACTCACATGACGAATTCAGAATCGTATTTTCTGAAGGATTCAATTCAATGCCTCGATTGTCTGTTACACCCCATTGAGCTTACTGACGATTCTGTTTTTGCGATAACTAAACCCAAGTCAATTCTGATTCAGTCACATCTTTTAGACTTAGAAATTTCAGATGGGGTGATTAATATACAGGAGGTTCCGAAATTTGACATTCTGAATGAGGAGGTTAGGAGCTAGGAAATTTTGATTTGGGACGCAAGCTCCGGAGGAAGTAGAAGATCGAGTCTAAGGGTTTCAATTAATCTGAAATCATCAAACCAGGACCCTTATGATGTTTGTTCTGAGGATGACCAACCCAAGCACAAATTCATTGATTATCCTTTTAAGCTTGATTTCTCTGTAACCCGACTTTTTGGTCTTGGGTTACATCCTCATAAATTGCATGACCGACCTCGCTTGCATACTGATCTCAGGTTCTAGGTAATTTTTATCTAGAACCTTAGATATTCTCGACCATGGGGTATGGGTCTGCATCACAATCTAGTCCACATCTGTGGACATCTACTAGTAGGTCTTAGGTTGCATCTTTTTATTCTGATTCTGACTTGCACTTGTGAATTCTTTATTTCTCTTCTTTGTATAGTGTGTCAAGCTGAAGGCACTAAATTCAGCA
Source organism: Thalassia testudinum (assembly GCA_037157565.1). Taxonomy (NCBI): domain Eukaryota; kingdom Viridiplantae; phylum Streptophyta; class Magnoliopsida; order Alismatales; family Hydrocharitaceae; genus Thalassia; species Thalassia testudinum. Next base: position 78,586,922 of record JAZHRO010000073.1, on the reverse strand, counting down.
CGTATACAGTTTCTATTTATCTCGGAGCGGACCTGTTATTCACGCAATTTAGGTGCTTTCTACTCTACTCCACTATGTTTCATGTCTTTTTAATACAATGAGGACATTTCATTAGATAGGCATGGGGGGGTGGATATTCATCTCTGAATTACTTCGTTAGCTCCGTAGATTCATTTTATTTTCTTTTTATTTATATATATAGAAAAAAATTTTGGAATTAGCAAAGAGAACTTGGGCTTTAGAAAAATTTCAATCTTAGGAAATAAAACTGTATGATTTGAACACGAAGACCCTTCAGGTCTTTGGACTTAATCAGCTTGGGTATCCACTAAAATGTGGATTTGTTTATTGACTCCTCTCCATCCTGAATTCTATTTTAATTTAATTAAATAAGTTTGGGTGATAAGTATACGACTTATCAACCTACCCTCTGATTTGAGGGAACTTTAAGTCTAAGCATCTACACACTATTTGTCACTGACTCGTTGTTCGACAGTCTTAACGGAAATTGGGTAGCTAATGAACCTTCTAGGGTGATATGGCTGGCAAATTATCGTGGATAACAACCCATAGGTAGGTTGTTTAGAGCCCAGTCATTGGACCACTCTCTTCTTGCTGCCTTTAGGTAAATCTTAGACCAGGGAAGCCACCTCCTTAAAAAGAAAAAAAAAAAGTTCAAAAAGAAAAGAAAAAGAAAAGGAGAAAATAAAGAAAAAGAAACAAAAAGAAATAAGCCACACTTCACCGCACGAGTATGGCTGGCAAGTTGTCGGTGGTAACTGCTCATCGACCGGTTGTCCAGAACCCAGCTCAAGAAATGCACTAAAAATTCCAACAACACTTAGGAAGAAGTGGAGAAGTAGAATAAGTCGGGGAGATATACACTGGATTCACCCTTGTGTTGACCCCATAAAAATAAAAGTAGGGAGAAAGCTACCGGTCGTATAGATACACCTTTAGGCAGATTTCTTTTTTAGGTCACCTAGGGGCGTAGAAACCCGAAGTTCATTCTGATTGCCGATCAACGAGTCTATCAAATTCAAAAAAAGATGCTTAGAACTTAGGGTTCTCATAAAGTCTTGGGTAGGTTGAGTGGCCGTAGAAAGCCACTTTGTGACCTTGAACTCAAAAATACAAAAAAAATTAGAAAAGAAGAAAAAGAGAAAAAGAGATCCCTTTTTGAATAAGGCGAGAAGTTGAGGCGGTCTGCATTTTGGCAGATACCCAGGTGTTATTGTGTCTTGGTAGTTAAGGTCCTAGTTGAAATCCCTAAGTGTTGAAAATAACTATTGCCTAAGAAATTTGACTTAATTCTCTTATAAATAACATATAATTTTGCTAGGGACTAGCAAAAGATAGGCATGGGGGTGTGATGTAAACATGTTTTCATCACATAAACTGTCTATTTATGTGTGTTCTTAAGCATAGAATTGCATCACATACTATAAATATTGAATAACATTCATCATCTTGCATTTAGTATGTATAAAATGTAAGTTAATTATCTCCTTTTATGGCCGAGGATAAGGCAACTTGTTAATTGAGGCTCAGATCGAAGATCCAACCGTACGGATTTGATCAGGGTGACGATTGGAGTTCAACGACTCAAAGATCGCCCTGGCCGGACATTCGTAGCACCAGATAGAGATCGATGAATCCTGAAGATCAAGGGCCAAGATGGTGTTAATTCGCACCTCAGACAACAAATCTGACTGCACGGATGGGTTCAGATCGACGATCGTAGCCTAACGACGTGAAAAACTGTCCAATCCGACACCTGTGGCACTATCTACAACACTCAGAAGATGGACGGCCAAGATGGCACCACGTGACGCCATCCCAGCCACCCAATCGACCCCAAGGACCCGCCTTTGCTCTTCTTCCTCACCTGCATGATGGATCTAGGCCTTTGGATCATCATCCTACAGCCACAGTTACTTGTGCCTTAATTCATCCGCTTGCCTCAAGAGGAAGCTCAGTGCAGCGATCGAGCACCCCTTCGCGAGCGAAGGGCACACGTTCGAGCTGCGCTGCACTTCAAATTCAGAAGGGTCGCGGGCATGAATGCGATTGGACCGTCAGATGGAGATCAGGTGGTTGAGGGGCGGAGGCGTGGTGCGTGGAGGATCGTCAATCACGTACGTGCGGGATGACGCGCGTTTGCACACCTCATCGCACACGGGCACGTGACATTGGAGATTTGAAGGCACTGGCAACGAGCGTTTTAAGTCGTCTTATCTTGAGATAGGACGACTGAGTGTGCGTGAACATGCGCATGCATTAAGAGCGTGAAGGGAGGGGGCATGCGCGCGGCGCATGCACGTCGGCCACGTTTAGGCCTTTAGTGACGGATAAATCCATCACTAAAGGTCCTGAATTAATGCTTTTGATGTTGAAATGTCCAAAATGCCCCCACTCTTTGCAACTATAAAAGGAGACCCCTACTGACGAAGAGATTTTCGCTTTCTTATGATATCAATAGAGGATATGTCGTTGTAATTAATGTGGTGGAAATATCTTAATCAAAACTAAATATCAATTTTAACCACAATAAAGATATCATATCCATAGGGAGGAATAGACCAATAAATTCACAAGAAGAGGAATATAATGTTCGCAGACACTTTCTCGACTTTAATGCTAGGAATATGCTGATTTAAACGAAGCTTGGAGGTTTCCTTAAAAGTTTAGGGTTAGTTATGCAATTTTCACGTCAGGAATTAAGCTCCAAAAATATGCATATGATTCATGTGTAATGGCATATCATATAAATTCAACTTGCATGCAAATTTGATTTGAAATTCAATGTAGAATCATGCACATAACACAAGTAACGTAATTTCAGGAAAGTTTGAGTGCATCAATGCAATGTGGCTTGAATAAAATATGAATATATAATTGGCAATGGCATTGAATGTAATTATTAATTGAGACAAAAACAGAGGATTTCTCCTCTCTCTTCCTCGTGTGGGCGGCTATGCACGGTTGGTAGCGAGAGTCGACGAGGAGGTGCACCTCAACGAGGGCTACGCAACAGCGGTGACGTAGCGGCCGGAGGTGGTCGGCGGCATCCGGGCGGAGGAGAAGGGCTGTCGGCCTGTTGGCTGTTGGAAGAAGACAGCCACGCGTGGATGTGCGGGTGGCCTGCTGCTGCAGCGTGCTGGGCGCGTGCGAGGCATGCTGGGCGATGGCACAGGTGCATGCCTGTAGAGGACGCGCAAGGGAGGTGAGCGCCTACAGGGAGCGGTGCAGCACCTGCGGTGAGTGGTGCAGTGCCTACGGTGAAGGAAGGTTGGCTTGCAGAGGGCGCGTAAGGCACTGGAGGTGGAAGGTAAAGGCGCGGGCACACCTGCAGGCGGTGATGGTGTTGGAGTGGGGGGGTGCATGCAGGGAGCGCCTGCATTGGAGAGGGAATGGCTGATAAATGCCAGTTTATCATCATTCTTATGCACTAAAGCAAACCTAGCTCTTAGGATTTTACTCCGCAAACTGATTTTTGGGCTGCATTTAGGCATTAACTATGTTAAGCATGCATTGCATTTTCTTTTGTTGTTTGAATGTGTTTTTGTGAGTGTTAGGGATGAACAGATATACAGATCCCTAAAACCCTAGCACTCAAGAAGGCAATTGGTGAAGGAGTTCAGACTAGCTGGAACTCAGCTTGATCTAGCTCACTACAGCTGGAACCTAGCTCACTTGAATTAGGGTTAGCTCATCCCAGCTCCATTCAGCTAATCTCAACTAAATGGCAGCTCAAGAGAGTTCATCTTCGCTCACCCTAGCTCAAGTCAGCTTAGATCCAACTCAACTTAGCTGAGACTAGCTCATCTTGGCTCCCACTAGTCCACAGGGAGCTCTAGCTAGCTTAGCTGAGTTGACAGGAGTTCACCCCAGCTCAGATCCAGCTACATCCAGCTCCACTCAACTCTAGCCAGCTGAAGAAGAACTCATCCCAACTCAGGAAGCTTAAGTCCAGCTCCTGGGGACCCAGCTTAGCTCAAGCTAATTGAGCTAAGCTACCTTAGCTGTCTCAACCAGCTCAATCCTCCTTGGGAGCACCAAACCCAGCTCACCTCAGCTCCATTCAACAGAAGCCAGATCACTTTAGCTTGGCTTAGTAGCTAGCAAAGAACTAGCAAGCTAAACCAGCTAGAGTAGCCTCATGTTGACCTCTTCAGCAGCTGCCTGCTCCATTTCAGCTCCAGATTCTTCAGAACCAGCTCCTCCCTCCAAACCCTAGCTCCAACACCTCCTCCTCTACTCCTCCATTAGCTAAGCTAGCTTATCTTAGCTATGCTTCAACTTCCTTGGCTTGTACCACCCAAAAACCCTACCTAACAACTCCACCCAACTAGCTCCACCTAAGCTCCACATAAGCTAACCTACTTGGTGCCAACCTAGTCTACCCACCACCTCCAAAAGACACCTAAAAGTGGTGCGAAATCCACCCTAAGTACCCCCTTGTTGGCGCCACTTTTCCCTCCAATAATCCCCTTCATCTCCACCACACATCTCCCCTTAAACCCATCTCCACCATCCACGTAACCCCTCCTTCTAGAACCTTTCTTGGCGCCACCTAAGACCCCCTTCTAGAAGCTATTTTGGCACCAACTTCAAGGGGTGCCACCACCCATAACCACCCCCTAGGAGTCCCTTGGGTTGGCGCCAATTGCCCTTAGCCATAGGATCCCTAACGACCTCCATCTTCCTATCTTAGCCTTCCATTTCAAGAGGCACCTTAACCCCTCATCCTACCTTATAAAAAGACCACTACCCACCACCATTCAAACCATCCTTGGCTATCAAATTCACTCTCATATTCTACCTAGAAGCCCACGCCCAAGAGAAGAAGAAGAAGATTATGGGGATATTCTGTCCCCTTGGTGCCTTCTCCTCTTCCCTTCTCTCTTGTGCCCACGCCAGCCAAAGGAGAAGCCAGGCAAGGAAGATCTTTGGAGGAGATCTTGAAGGTGGTCCATGCCACCTTGGAGGAGCTTTTGAGGGTGGTGCACGCCCACCCCTTGGAGGAGAGCATTGAAGGTGGTAGTACCCACCTTGGAGGAGCTCTCAAGGAAGGAAAAGGAGGCCCTCTTTTCAAGCCAAGGAGCAGCTAGGCTTGGAGCAAGAAGACTCCCTTCTTCACCAATTTTTGCAAGAGGATTTGTGTTTCTTTTATTGCTTTAAATTTTTTTTTTTATTTCTAGTAGAAGCATTCCCCTACTTGTCCTTGAAAAGAACATAAATTCTAGTTAATCAAATTGCCTTCTTTTTAGTTTTCTATTACAATTGTTACTGTTGTTCTAGCACTTATTCTACTTCCACTCCTCAATTACTCTAGGCCTCCACTTGCCTAGAGTGAGCTTAGGTAGTGGACTTTTTAATCTCTTAAGTTTCAGCTTAGCATTTTAGGTGTTAGCACTCTTTCGTCACAATTCGCACTTTGCCCGTATTATTTCAAAACACAAAAAAAAATATATATTTAAAATACCAAAAAGAAAGTTGAGATGTGTTTTTAGCAAGAGAATTGAATTGCAATTTTTTCCTTCTTGGACGACCCTAGATACTCCACTATCTAGGTTTATAAATTTAAGAGTGGATCGGTTTTGCACGTTACAACGACGTATTTTACAAACTGCATAAAATCCGTATCTCTTTTTGGTGCCGTTGCTAGGAAGGCATGGCTTTGCTTATTCTTTCTTCTCTTGCTTGAAGTGGATCTCATCCCCTTCTCTTTCTTTTCTTTTGTGTGTGCAGGAACTATTGCAGGAAGAAAGCGGGAATCTGGAAGCGAGAGCTCAAAAATCCTTTTCTTCCCATGAAATTCAGGTTGGTTCCCCATTTCTTGTCACATTTAGGCTAAAAGACTACCAAAAAAAAATACTAAACTTGGCTTTCAAAACCCTAAACACTTTAATTTAAGTGAAGTGGTGCCCATATAAAATCCATTGTTTGCTTGAATGTTTCTTTAACACCACTCCATTGCAAGTATTGGTGTTCTATTTTTCAGGTCCAGATTTCTGTCTGGACTTGAAAAATTGATTCCTAACACCACAAGCCTCATAAAATCATAAAATTTCATACAGTAATTCCAAATTGAGTTAAGAACATCCTTTCCAAATTTTAGATCAATTGACTTTGTATTTAATTTTTAAAAATTCTTGGACTATAGAGGGGTCACACCCTCTAATCTTCCTATTTTGCTACTGTCCGTGAATTTTTAGAATTTTTATACTCATCCAATTTTTGTGAAATTTAGTTTTTGGAATCCTTGTGAAATTTTACACATCATATAAAATCATCAAAATTTTTTGAGGTCTGTGGTAATACTGAAAAGTTCAAAATACCCACAAGTATCATTTTTGAACTTTGACACCAGTATAATTAAAAATTCAAAAAAAATATTAAATAAATTCTTAAAATCTTTTAAAAATATTTTCTGGAATCCTTGTTTGATTTCACATAAGGTAGTGGTGTTGGTTGCATTGTTTGGACCACTACCTATTCAGGAAGCCTAAAAAAAAATTCATTGGTAGTCATTTTTTGTATTAGGATTCAACTCCAATTAGGGTTTCTTTCTTGTTTTTTTTTCTAGTCCCACAATTTAAAGGAAATATACAATCACCCATACAACTTGTTTTTCCTTTGATTGTGGATTTTCAAACTTGTTTGAAAATTTAACAAAAGAAACCCTAAAACACATTCAATTAAATTGAATCCTAAAAGACATAAATACAAAAAATTGTGTGACAACTTGATTTTCATTGGAGCCACTCTCCAATTCCTGCACACACACAAAAAAAATCGAAATAATAGGGCAACAGCCCAATTAATACCCTTCACATTCCGTGTGCACTGTAGTATCCTAGACCTAATTAAAACTTGTAGCAACTTGACCCTTAAGGCTTCATCAACTTAGGCTTGCTATCTAGGTCTTAAGTTTTCTTTAGTTAGTACCAATTCTGTCATCTATATCTGGTGTTCAAGCTGAGGGGCCGTGTCAAACGACAGGCGTGGATTTGTACAAGCACCTGGGGTTTTCCCTAGGAAATGTTTGGGTCCAAACCTCCCCTTAAGCAACTTGGCTAGATTTGTTGACAGAACGGGTATTTACTATTGACTACTTATTTCCTACATAGACCAAGTCTTAGGTTTATTATTAGGGAGTCACATTTAAGTTAGGTCTAGTTTTGTTTGTTTGAATTGCACACTTTCTCTCATCTCTTTCTCTTCTCCTCCCCTCCAATTCTTCCCAAATAGTGCATGCACGGGCGACGGTCCCAAAAACCACATCTTGAGGGACCATCTTATTTGGCCCCTCGCAGTAGAAAATTATTGTTTTCTTCCCCCTCCTCTTCTAAAAAATGGAAAACCCAGGAAGCCATCAAAAAAATTCTGCTTCCACTTCTAACCCATCAGCCAACCCACAAGCTGACTTCACCCTCCCTCACCTCCCTAAGTTGGAGCAACTAGAAATACCAGCAGGGCTAGGTGGCCCTCCAATTATAACCCAAAATCCAAATCCCTTTGCATTAATGGTCAACCATTTGGTTCGACTACAACAAAATCAAGAAGATCTAGCTAGGACTGTCACAAACCTAGCTAATCAAGGACAAAATCCACCACCCCGCCAACAGCCTGTCATTCCTCTTAAGGATTTCTATGATCCTTCCAATTATGAGGAAAGACCAGGGGTGGTCATACCACAAGGGGATTTCGAGATCAAACCAACCATTCTAAACCTTATCAAGCATTTTCATGGTCTTTCAAGAGAGGACCCTTTTTGTCATCTCGAGGAATTAACTGTCCTCGCTCAAACCACTCGTTCCCGCAATGTGAAGAAAGACGTGTGGTTAATGAGACTTTTTCCTCTCTCTCTTAAAGGCAAAGCATCTCATTGGTTTAGAACGGTTGGGCACCCTATTACCACCTGGCCCCAATTAAAAAGCGCTTTTCTTAAAAAAAATTTTCCGATCGGTCGAACGAATGCGTTAAGAAGATCCATAACGACCTTTCAGCAAAAAATTGGTGAACCCCTCCACGAAGCTTGGGAAAGATTTCAAGAACTTCTAAGAAGTTGTCCCCACCATGAAATTCCACAATGGCAGTTAGTGCAGATCTTCTATCATGGATTAGAAGATCAATTGAAACGATTTGTGGATGCCTCATGTGGGGGCAATTTTCTTAACAAAGACGTCGAAAGTGACTATCTCCTCTTTGAAGAAATGAGTGAAAACTCATTTAACATGACTTCAATGGACACTTTTGGCAGATCACAAAACCCCAGACACGGAGTCCATGAAATTGACTCCAAATCCACCTCTGTTCCAGCCACTCAAGATGATCTATATATGTTAGCTCAACGACTGGACCAGATGCAAATTCACCAAAGGAAAATGGAAGAAAAGCTCATAAACAAATAAGCTCCACACGCTCACTCTCCACACACTAACCCCCCACACATTCTCCGAAGAGAAAATGTACACAACATTGATGCCACATCTGCTGGCCAGCAATTTTCAGCTGATTTCCCACAAGACTTGATCGGGAATTTTGATCAAAATATTTTTGATCCCACCTTGGAAAATATTTATGCTCTCCAGGAGCAATTTAGAAACCCCTCCAACACTTCCAATAAAAATTGGAGGACTAACTCGAATCCGATTCCTTTTCCCAAACAAAACTATTTTGGGAATTATGGGCAACCTATGTATCAACCTGGACCATCCCAGGATGATATTAATAATTAGGTCATGAAAACTCTGCAAGGAATGCAGACTCAAATGACAGAAGTAACCCGCATGATTACCAACTTGCAACACCAAGTTAAGGTTACTCTTGATCATCGACATATTGGGAATTTACCTTCCCAACCCATGCCCAACCCAAATAATCAAAGGAATCAGTTCCAAGGTGGATATCCCAGTCAACTCATTCAACCAGCATCTCAGCATCCACCGGGTTTCAATAATAGCTAGGCTTCCCATCCTCATCCTAGAAACAACTAGACTACAAATGTAGTTACCTTTTGGAATGGGAAAACCACTCACAATCCCCTTCCTGTTAAAGAAACCCGCTTGAATGAAACACAGATTAACTCTTCCCCTCCTATTGTTCAGGAACCAATTCATGCAAAATGGGGAAACCCTGCCCCATTTCCACAAGCCCTCCACTCTTCAAATAAGAAAAAGAAGAAATCAAGCCCATTTAGAAGGAATTAATGGATTTATTTGGGCAATTAGAAATTAATATCCCTCTCCTAGATGCCATTAAATATATCCCTGCCTATGCAAAATTCCTAAAAGATTTATGTACTCTGAAAAGGCAGCCTAGAAATTTAGGAAAAGTGATTCTTCCAGAGATAGTCAGCTCAGTTGTGCAGAGCTGACTGCCTCTTAAGAGAAAAGATCCTGGTGCCCCCCTAATTCAAGTTATCATTAATGATACCTCATTTGATCGCGCTTTGTTGGATCTTGGTGCCTCAATTAATCTTATCCCCATAGTTGTTTTTGAGGAATTTAAGATCGGTGAATTGAAGCCTGTTGAGGTTACTAGAAGCACTAAAGTTTGCCCCCATTATTCTTGGAAGACCATTCTTAGCCACTGCCCGCGCTAATATTGATTGTGATTCTGGAAAGATGAAGATCATGTGTGGCGGTGAATCTGTAACCCTAGACATTTTTCAAGCTTCTAGGCGGTTCCAAGAACCGGATTTCTTTGATGATTCCGATTTAGAAATAGAAAACATTGTGGAGGAAACTTTGCAGATTTCCCATTTAGGTTCCTGTTTTTCCATCAATTTGGTTCCTGAACAATCCACTTCTTCTCACCCTTCTACCCTAACCACACGTCTAGCTAACCTTCCAGCTGACCCGTTCACTCTCACCTCACCACTAACCCACAAAGCAGAAACTCTTTCAGAGCCAGGCCAACAATTGTAATTAAAACCTTTGCCCGACTCCCTTGAATATGTCTTCCTGGGTCCTAATTAGACCCTGCCCCTGATTATGAATTCTGGACTTATCGGGGCACAAGAGCACAAACTCCTCCAGGTTTTGAGTAAATATCGGAAAGCTATTGGTTGGACCCTTTCTGATCTTAAGGGTATTCATCCGTCCTATTATACGGATTGTATATATTTAGAGGACGATTCTCGCCCCTCTCGCCAACCACAAAGGTTCTTGAACCCTATTATGCAGGAGGTGGTAAAAAAGGAGATTATTAAGTGGCTGGATGCTGATATCATCTACCCATTTCTGACAGCTCCTGGGTTAGTCCAACACAAGTTGTGCCCAAAAAGGCTGGACTAACAGTTGTCACTAATGATAATGGGGAGAATGTAGCCACTCGAACCGCTTCTTGGCGCGTGTGTATCGCTTATCGAAAATTGAACACCACCACCAAGAATGACCATTTCTCGCTCCCCTTTATTGATCAAATCTTGGAGCCGTTAGCCGGAAGGGATTTTTACTATTTTCTGGACGATTATTCCGGCTATAATTAGGTAGCGGTTCATCCTAAGGACCAGGATAAAACAACTTTCACCTGCCCGTTTGGAACGTTTGCTTTTCGAAGGATGCCCTTCGATCTTTGCAATGCACCTGAAACTTTTCAAAGGTGTATGCTTGTAATATTTTCAGACCTGGTAGGTGAATGTTTAGAAGTCTTTATGGATGACTTCTCTATTTTTGGAGATTCTTTTGACCATTGTCTCAAAAATCTTGAAAGAACTCTCCAAAAATGCATAGAAGTCAATTTGGTTCTCAGTTGGGAAAAAAGTCATTTCATGGTCCAGGAAGGTATTGTCTTGGGCCATGTTATTTCAAAACATGGAATCGCGGTAGATAAAGAAAAAATAGATGCTATATCTAAGCTCCCACAGCCCACTACTATCAATAATCGTGGTGTTGAGGCCACCGGAGATTGGGTGAGGTGGTTACTGGGGTAAATTTCTTTCACCCCCTCATGTTCTTTTCCAACTTTATACCTACAACAACAAAACATAAAATCATTACATATTAAGTTATAGAATGCGATAAAATAGATGTAAACTTAAATAATGATGCATGCAAACATTCTATAACTTAATGTTGTTATTAACAAACCTAAAAGGTAAGATTAAAGTTAATTTAGGCGTAACAATAGTCTATTAAAATTGACTCATCAGATACCCCTATGCCTAAGATTTGCTAGTCCCTAGCAAAAATGAAAAATAATAAAAGTAATTAGAAGATTTCTTCTTTTCTTATTTCAAAACTTTAGAGATCTAGACAAATGTGAAGTGATGATAGCATAGGTAACAGATCCATGTGAAAAAGCCAATTCGCATGGGGAGTTCGTACTTCACCCTTGGTAAATATTACTGTCGGGATAGGCAACTACTTCCCTCGGGGATAAAGCAGAAGATAATAAGTAATTTGACCCCAGCGTTTGGCTTAGGTAGGAGATATTGAGTAGAATGGATTTGTATTTGGTGGCACACACTCATCTGGTGCTACATGTAGTCTAGTACTATAGACTCTAGATTTCTAGACTATTAGACAAGTCAACTTCGAGAGAGGCTAAACAACTGTGCTCTCTTGATGTTCCTGGGCGCTCACTCTTTTCTTTCTTTTCTTTCTGAGGTCACAAATCTTGCCAGATTTAGTAATTGTACTCACTATTTGGTGGCCTCACATGGCATCCACACTTCAATTAAAGTCCCAATAACTCTATAACTAAGTTAGAGTCCTCAACCAATATTTGGGCGATCAAAAATACTAAAAGGTTGGTATGGGTCATATTTGGTGGAACGCGATAGGTGTTTTGTTGCCTCAAAAATAATGTTACAACGATAACCCTGGACTCTTTTCTTTTACTTTTTTTTCTTTTTCTTTTCTCTCTCTCTCTCTCTCTTTCTCTCTTTTTTTTCCTTTTTTTTTAATTGTTTCTTCTTCTTCTTTTTCTTTTTCTTTTTCCTTTTCTTTTTTTATTAATCAACACAACACGATATAGACTTCTATTTATGAGGCATTATTAGGGATGATGATGGTCAAGAGGATATTGTGTGGCTTATTTGGTGGAAGTGTCTATTCTCGGCACCGGGAAGGAATGGATAGGACAGGTGTATTTCTGACCTTTGACGCTATTACCCTCCTTCAGCCGAGGACTCTATGAAGGACGTTCATAGCTTTATTAAGACTCCATCTCTATGTATCTGCCTTATTTGGTGACTCTCAGGAATTCACACAAAGTACACACACAGGAATAGAGAGCGAAAACTATGCATAACTCTGAAGTATCATCATCTAACTGTCCAAAACTTAAGAGTCCTTGCACTAGACTTAGCACACCAGTAATCTCTCTACTTTCTTCTCACAAATATGAGGTGGATCTACTAGAAGATAGTATGCCTAACTCCCTATGAACTGTCCAAGGGTTCAGTAGACTACAAATGCTTATTGGTTTTCTTCAAGGATCCATTACCAAGTCTACGTGCATATGAAATAAATGTACTGGATTCTAAACTTAAGAAATAATTCAAGAAGAAAAACCTCCAATGACAAAGGTATTCTGCTAGGGACTAACCCATTCAGCTCAAGAAAAGAGAATTTTTTTGTTATATGCTAACTTAAATGCATGAATACTTCCTAAAATGCAAATGCACCCCCCCATGCCTAAATCCTACAATGTCCCCATTGTAAAATTAAAACAGGAGGAGAAAGGAAAGAAATCACCTGATGATGGTGTTATTCAGACTGCTGGGTTGCCTCCCAACAAGCGCTGCATTTTCTGTCAGCAGCCAGACTTAGAAGGAACCTGTAAGTCTGGTTCCAGACAGAAAAGGTTAGGCCCTAAAAATATGCATAACAGTGCGGGCCTAGAAAATAGGTAGCCATGGATGTTGGCGAGCTGATGATGTAACGTAATCCCAAATGCTCGCTAGAAGATATGACAACGGAGAACCTCGTTGGCTACCTTGCGAGGTCTAGGAATAACAAAAGGAATATGAAAAGGGACCTCCCGAAATGGAATAAGTGGAGGATAACAAGGATCCTCCAAAGCAGGACGGGTTGTAAAAGATATAAACATTATTAGTTCAAACCCTTGAATGGCGAGAGTAAAAGTACAGGCATCAATCCACACTCACCATTCTACCCGAGGATGTACTGGCCTGATATGTTCTCCAGAAAGAATGTACATGAGTAGAGATCTGAGCTAAGGATCGGTTAGGGAGTATAAGGGTTGTTTGTAGTGTTGGAAGGTAATGGTTAAGTCCAATGAGGGCTTAGTCGGTGTCAGGTTCAATTCCAACAATGATTCAGATTGTGTATACTCCCTAACAGTTGTAGACAACTTCAGGTTACCCTGCCTAGCATTAATGATCGGAGTCATATTTGAATCAAGGGTAGACTTCAAATTAGAACTCTTTGATGGCAGGGTTAAAATATTAGAATCATTATCATTAAGCTCATCCCCGAATTCGTTTGGTTCACTCAAATTTTTGTCGGGGTGCATATGTGATTCATTAGGAGTTGAATCAGTATCCTCAATTATTCCTAAAGGAGGATCAGTCTTAATGTTTTGGAGCAAGCCTATATCACTGAATTCATTATTCTTCTCGAGGTATAAATCCTTAATTGACATGTTTTGTCCCCGAGAGTCTCCCCTAGGCTTCTCACTATTTTGTTTGTCCTCCTCTAATATCAACTCCTGTTTTGATGGAGGATGACTCTCAAAAGAAGGGAGGAATTTGGATTTCATCATATTGTTTATATCCTTTGGAGGTAAATCCTCAAATGATAAATAATTACCCTGTGATTCACTCCAGATTTTTAGTCCAGGTTCCTCTATTGGGGCATCCTCATCCTCCGAAATAGACTTTTCATATCTCTAAGACCAAAATTGATCTAATTCATCCTCCATTCCCTTAGGGTCACCTTCATTGGGTGCATTTAAATGCTCAGGATATTGAATGGTAGGTGTTGATTCCCTAAGTGGAGGGTCAGGAGTAGGCTCACTAAGGGTAGAATGAGATTCCACCAGATAATCAATAGGGGAAGTGATAGGAATAATACAACCTTGACCTAGGTTGGTAGGGGTAAGGAGAATACTATCATTGGGGTCAAGGTCCTTAAGAAGTACCATCTTCCCTTGCTTTTGACTCCAATATAGCTCGGGTGGATAATCACTATAATCATTTTCCTCTAGTGGCCGTGTCTCATTGGGAGAGTCTAAGTGATAGCTACATAAAACTGGATCCCTATTGGCATTGGTTTCCTCAGAATTATTTACATGATCATGGTTGTATGGGTAGGGATCAGAATTACTGGGAAGCGTGTAGCTAAGCTATCTTATTTCTTCATTTAACTATTGACTATTCCTCAACATCTCTCCCATGGATTCCATCATTTCCTTTTGTTGTTTTTGCATTTCTATCATAAAAGAGGAGAGGCTACTATTATCAGGTTGAGGAGGATAGTCAATTTCAAACCCTGGTTGCCTAGGGGTATCGGCCCAACCTTGATACGGAAAATCATAAAGGGTGGGAGGGTTGGGTGTTTGCATAGAAGTAGGGATTTCAGGGTTGGAAAATCCTGCTTCTAGTCTCTACTCAAAAGTGGGAGTTATCGAGCTAGTACTCCCAGGATAAGAATAAGAATGATCCCATGAATTGTCAATGTACCCATTAAAGGATGGATACGCTCGGGGCATGGGATCCTGATTAAAAGATGGGAAGTATTGACTCTGATAATCTAAATGATAGGAGTAAGGGTAATCCATTTCTTTAAGCAAAACAGTTTTAACTCTCTTAGGATTTAGAAGAATTCAGAACACGAGCAGAAACTTCCTAGAGAGTTCTACTGTCAAAGCAAATGCAAATTTTAGTAGGTTGTAGGTCTTAGAATTAAATGTTCAGTTGGTGGCCAAACAAGTTTTGCACAACTTACACTTCCTAGGCCAACCTTCGCTGGTGCCTACAACCTACTCGCAAGGGATGGAAGTCTCGAATCGAGCCCACACATGCGGAACCGAAGTAACTTGGTGGATAGGCTTGTTGATTTTCGACTAACTTCCCTTGTGGTGCAAAAGAGGAGAGGTAGAAATTTATCTAGTGACCTTATGTTTGAGGTGCACAGTGTCTTAGGTGTGCAAATATACGATTGTGTTTTGAGTTTTGAAATATCGCAAACAAGATCCTTTTGCACACAATTTTAAGTCACAGATTTTAAGGTCCAACCTCTTAACAGTCCCAATTTTTAAAGTGACCACTGAATTAATTCAATTCAAGCACTTTAGTGGTCTTAGATTTAGGTTCAATGCAGATGCATGACAGGTAATTGATGCTCAAGAGAAGATGTACCTTACTCTAGCTTTCTTCATGCAATAATGAATGCAATGCAGTAAAAATAAACTAGATGCTGCTCATTCAGTTCTAGATGGTCGTCCTATAGATATGCAGCTTCTAGCAGGTAGTTCACTTTTTTTTTAATAATAATGATAAGCAAACATATCTAATCTAACTAACTAACAAACATGCAGTTCAAATAATTCAAATAATCCTATAACCTAAATAAATGGGAACACGCTCCTGAAAATACGTTCCCGCATACAAGAGAGATAAGAAATAAAGAAGCACTGGGAACACGTTCCCAAAAATACCCGACAAGGGTCCCAAAAGACAGTAATTAAATTCTAATGTCTATCTAAACTAAATCTAAACTAAGTTCTACTGAATAAACCAAAAATAGGCTCCTCTGTAAGCCTATGTGCGTGGGATCAAGGCCCACATGTTCCTGTTGTTGGCCTCCAGGTAGCGTCAAGGTCCACAAAAAAGATTATCTCCGCCGTGCGCGTCGTTCAAGTTCAATGTCGTCGTGTCAGATTCCTCGCACAATAAAAAAAATGATCAGATAATTACGCAACTCAGAATATTCAAAAAATAATAACGTGAATCTATTGCGTCTGTTTCCTCTTCGACAACGGTGTGATTTTGACGGAGAGATTTTCGCTTTCTTATGATATCAATAGAGGATATGTCATAATTAATGTGGTGGAAATCTCTAAATCAAAACTAAATATCAATTTTAACCACAATAAAGATGTCGTATCCATAGGGAGGAATAGACCAATAAATTCACAAGAAGAGGAATATAATGTTCGCAGACACTTTCTCGACTTTAATGCGAGGAATATGCTGATTTAAACGGAGCTTGCAGGTTTCCTTAAAAGTTCAGGGTTAGTTATGCAATTTTCATGTCAGGAATTAAGCTCCAAAAATATGCATATGATGAATGTGTAATGTCATATCATATAAATTCAACTTGCATGCAAATTTGATTTGAAATTCAATGTAGAATCATGCACATAACACAAGTAACGTAATTTTAGGAAAGTTTGAGTGCATCAATGCAATGTGGCTTGAATAAAATATGAATATATAATTGGCAATGGCATTGAATGTAATTATTAATTGAGACAAAACAGAGGATTTCTCCTCTCTCTTCCTCGTGTGGGCGGCCGTGCACGGTTGGCGACGAGAGTCGACGGGGAGGTATACCTCGATGAGGGCTACGCAACAGCGATGACGCGGCGGCTGGAGGTGGCCGGCGGCGACTGGGCGGAGGAGAAGGGTCGTCGGCCTGTTGGCTGTTGGAAGAAGACAGCCACGCGTGGATGAGCGGGTGGTCTGCTGCTGCTGCGCGCTAGGTGTGCACGAGGCGTGCTGGGCGATGGCACAGGTGCGCGCGGGTGCGTGCCTGTAGAGG
This sequence comes from Thalassia testudinum, assembly GCA_037157565.1. Classification (NCBI taxonomy): domain Eukaryota; kingdom Viridiplantae; phylum Streptophyta; class Magnoliopsida; order Alismatales; family Hydrocharitaceae; genus Thalassia; species Thalassia testudinum. The sequence goes on along the minus strand of JAZHRO010000073.1, from coordinate 78,570,177 downwards.
ATGCCCAAGGACGGTGAGCGCCTGCGGGGAGCGGTGCAGTGCCTGTGGTGAGCGGTGCAGCGCCTACAGAGGGCGCGCAAGGCGTTGGAGGAGGAAGGCAATGGCGTGGGCACGCTTGCAGGCGATGATGGCACTGGAGAGGGGGGCACCTGCGGGGAGTACCTACAATGGAGAGGGCACGGCGCCTGTAGAGGGTGTGCAAGGGCAAGAGGAGGGTGACCTGTTGCTGCAGAGGGCGCGGGTTCGGGTGCGGCGCTCGCTGCTTCTTGCTGTTCAGTGCCTGCGGGGGCTGGTTGGAGGGAGTGGTGGACGGTGGGTGCGGCGCTCGGCGTAGGATTGAAGGGTGCGGTGTGGGCACGCCTGGCAGGTTGTGGGGGGGCGGTGATGGCGTGGTGTAGTGCAGACTGGAAGGGCATTTGCGTTGGGAGGCTTGGTGCATAGTGCAAGAACGGTTGCACAGGGCATGCAGCCTTCAATGGATATCCCCTCAATTTGGAGGAAGAAGATCTAAAGATCCAGATGCCCTTCCTCTCTTGTGCAAGTCCCTTCTTAACTCCTCTCCCCCACACCTCAAGGGATTTTCAAAAATCCTTTTCTAATTTTGGCTGGCAGCTGTTGGGGGTGTTGAGGCCACCGGAGATTGGGTGAGGCGGTTGTTGGGGTAAATTTCTTTCACCCCCTCCTGTTCTTTTCCAACTTTATACCTACAACAACAAAACATAAAATCATACATATTAAGTTATGGAATGCAATAAAATAGATGTAAACTTAAATAATGATGCATGCAAACATTCTATAACTTAATGTAGTTATTAACAAACCTAAAAGGTAAGATTAAAGTTAACTTAGGTGTAACAATAGCCCATTAAAATGGACTCATCACCTGCCCTACGAATTTCTCATCCCTTCTTCTCTTCTCTCACCCTTTCCAAAGCTCTAAGAGTTTGTCCTACACCCAGGATGCTCCTCTAGAGTAGAAATCTTAATTTTTCCACCTTCGTCCCCCTTTGTGGAGCATCCTGCAGTTGTCCTCTCTCTGCATTCGAGAAGCGAATCCTGCGACAACGACGTGCTGCTTTGTTCCCATTCCTCCCGCTTCATCCTCCTTCTTCCTGCTCCGTTCCACGTCTTCCAGGCATCGTCCCGTCCAGCTCATCCTCCAAGCAATCGTCGAGGAGGATATCTCTCTCTCCATTCTCTTTACTACTTTCTAGAGTAGATTTACTGCTTTCTAGTATAGATTTCCCACTTTCTAGTCGTAATGAGTAGTGTAATGAATAATTTCTGATAATGAAATCCATGTTTAATCTACATCCCTTTTGCTTTTATTTGTAGTATTCTCTTTCTCTCTTCTATTTATTATTTGTTAAATAGATAACTAGTTTTCGACCAGCTATTCTGTTTTGTGACAAACAAAATAAAATGCGTATTTTTAATTAAATGTCTACCTCCCTGTGTTCGACTTGGAACTTCTTTATGACTTTTCAGTATAAATTTTATTTGTTGAATGGATTTCTTCGTGACTCGAACTACAATAATGGGTTTTCAAAGTCAATTGCGAATGCATAGTTTTTCGCCATAACAAGCTGTCGCTGAAGATCTCGCCCCCATCGCTCATGCCCTCAGCTGTCCTCATGCCTACAGGCAATTAGTGATGGTTGCAAGCATCACTAAAGGCCTGCCCAGGCTATCGTTGAAGGTTGGCGCCAACCAAGCACACGCTCGCTCATAGCTGCTGGCACGCGCGTGCGCTGGCATGCGTTGGCTGCTGCTGCGCGTGGTCATGCTGCGAGCAGTCGTGCTATGTGCGTCGCCCTTGTGCGCGCATGCGGCTGTGCGCTGCTCCCTTGTGCGTGCGCTCGGCCATCTCTAATTGGCGAATTGGAGGGGCCACGAGGATTCGAACCCGTGCCCTTCCCTTAGAGTCCAACATCCCAACCAATGTGCTACAGCCAGGGATTATCACAAGAAGAAGTTCTTGAGGCTGCAACATGGAGGCTTCCTAACCATTGGATGATGATCCAACGGTTAGGATTCGAAGATGAAGATGGTGAGGGATGCTAGTAGCCGTTGATGGCCAATGTTAGGTGGCCTAGATGGCGCCATGTGGTGCTATCTGGGCCATCCATCTTCTTTCTGTTGCAAAGGGTGCCATGGTGCTTGGATTGAGGTGATTTTCACGTTGTCGGACTGCGATCGTTGCTTCGGATCCATCCATATGGTTGGATTTTTCATCCGAAGCCCGTAAGGATGTTGCATTGCCCTCCTGGCCATTGATCTTTCTCGGATCGCATAAGGTGATACGGGATTCCAATTAGGATGATCTCGGAGGTGTTGGACTATGATCATCATCCTGATCAGATCCGTACATTCGGATCTCAATCCGAGACCTCGACATGAATCTCCTTCCCTCTTGGCCATAAAAAGGACGTAATTAACCTAAAATAAACACAACTACTCTAAATGCAGGATGATGCATGATATGCAATCTTTATAACATGAAATGCAAATCTAAGCCTAGGAACATGCATGAATAGGCATTTTATCCTCAATAGTTGTGTCTACATCACCTAGTAACGCGAGAGGTCAGGTCCCTCCTCACTTCTACTCTCACACCTCAGCTACCTCCACACTCGGTAGCCCTGGTCACTCGGATCCCTGATTACCCGATTAGCTGCCCGGTTATTTGAGAGAGAAGGAAGAGAGGAGGAATTTATGAGAGAGCGGGGGAGGGTTTTTCTCTCATGGTCTTGTGTGTGGCTAACACTTAGCCGTGAGAAGAAGGAAGGTCTACAGGATTGGGTCCTCTGTGGAGGAAAGAAAGAAGGCTTAAGGAGAAGGCCTGAGAAGATGAAGGAGAAGACTCGAGAAGAAGATAAAGGAAAGTAGAAGAAGAAGAAGAAGAAATAATGATGAAGGCTTTGAGAGCCTTGTGCACTTTAAGTCGTCTGATTGACCAATCTGTCGTCTGATTGAGCATTACTTGAATTACTGTTGAACGATTTAAGTACTATAGTTTATAATTTGAATTTTGATTGAGTAATTGCATGCATGCTTAATTAAGAGGATTAGTGGTGATCTAAATCACCATTGTTTTTAACTCTCTTTTCTTTTTGTTTCATGCAATCTTTAAGATACATTGGATTTCATTGAATAACTAATGTGACAGATTATTATTCATTGAATATCTATTTGAATGCTTAATTACTTGTGCTCATTTATTTTGAACGCGATTAATGTTGTGAATTCCACATTTGCTCCTTGTGTTTGACCTTGGACTCCCTGTTTTCGAGCGATTTCGACTTGCAATGATGATTACATCCTTTAAAACATCGATCTTGCCTGTTTAACAGGTTGTCTCCATAGGAAGGCTTAAGCTAATAAACTCACAAATGTTTTCCAATCATATTTGCCCAATCATATTCGAAAATTCAAGGAAAAATTCATTGAAATAATAGAGAGACACGTAGAGAGAGAAATAGATAGCACGATAAATAGAGAGGAGAGGGGGCAAGTCCGCAAATGCAATAGAATAATATATTAATTAAAATAATAAGTAGCAATGGTAGGGAATGTAAATTTTAATTCATCTTTCACTGTAGCAAAATGGAGCATGTTGCTCTTCGCATTCTTGAGCATGGAGTGATTGTGCAACAATCATAGGACTTAATTAACCTGAATTGAGTTAGATCCTAGCTTAACTTAGGAATAATACATGCACAAGCTGCATATTTTGTATCATAACTGCTTTATGTAGCTATTCATAGAATAATGCTATTTTACCTTACTAATTAGTGAATAATTGTATTTGTTGATAATAAAAAGCTCAAGAGATGGCCTGAAGCTGAATAAAAGCTGGATAGAGGTTGGAGCTGTAGTGGAGTTGGAGCAGAAGCTTGGAACAAAGTTGGGAATAAAGAAGAGATGAAGACAGAGAGTAACAAGTTGGTATACTAGGTTACTTGTAGGAATAAATGTTGAAATTGAAGTAAAGAAGAACTTAGAATAACCCTTTCCCTAAGCTACCCTCCTATTAGGCTAATTTAGCCTAAAAACCAAAAACATGGATAGTGCTATCCATGTTCTTATCCACACTATCCCTACTCACATCCCCCACTTGGAATATCTCTATCCTAAACCCTAAATTCACTTTCCAACACACTTCTGGACGTTCAGACAGTATGTCTGGATGTCCAATCCTTGTAGAAACTCTAGCCAGAGCTCAACTCTAATGCTGTTATAGAATTAGACATCCAATCTATTCTTCAGACATCCAACTTTGAAGTATAAATCATCTGGCTACACTTTTGGACATTTGGAGGTCCTCCCTTGTTTCTATTTTTGGACTAGAAGCCCGAGCTTGCCTCCTTTGACGTAAAAACCCTGCCATACACTTTAGGAAACCTATTGAGAGACCTCCTGAGCTTAACCTAATTATGGTACACCCAAATCCTAATCCAAGAACCTAATTAGGTTCACACTAAACCTAGTTGACTCAATGTGAGTTAATTGGGCTAACCCTTTGATTAATTGGGCTCATGAAACCCAATTGGAGTCTACCTTTGTCAATTAGACTAAAATGAGTCTAATTAGAGTCAATTAAACCTAACCTAGTAAAGGTGCATACCTAGTTGATTGGTTGCACCCAAGTACAATTAAGTTCACACAAGACTTGATGGCAGGCAATTCCACCCATGCAAGTCTAATTGGATCCAATTAGAATCCAAATGACTCACCCACAACTTAATTAGGTTGATGAAGAACCTAATTAGGGATTTCCTAACCCAATCACACACACATACACCTAATTATACTAGGACACAACCAACTAGACCCAACCTACTAGACCCTAGGCTAACCCAACCCACTTAGGACTAAACCCAACGCAACCCACCTCTTCTCTCCACCAAAATTAGCCTCCCACTTAGTCCACACACACCCCCAACTTCTTGATAAATGCTAGTTTATAATTATTCTTATGCCCTAAAACATATCTAGCTCTTAGGGTTTTAACTTTGCAAGTGGATTTCTGGGCTGCATTTAGGCATTACTTAGGTTAGGCATGCATTGCTTTTCTTATTGTCTTTTCTATGCATTTACTTGAGTGTCAAGGATAGGCAGAGAGTCAGATCCCAAAAACCTTGGCACTCAGGAAGGTAGAAGATGAAGGAGAAGCTGAAATCAGCTGGATCTCAGTTGGATCCAGCTCATCTCAGCTGGGCCTAGCTCATTCTAGCTGGATAACCTTTCCTTAGCTCCATTCAACTCATCTCAGCTGGATGACATATTAAAATAGCTCAGGACAGTTGATCCCAGCTCCATTCTAGCTCCTCCTAGCTCAAGACAATTCACTAGAAGCTTTACCTGACTAGGACTAGCTACTACCATCAACAAGCTAAGTGATGTAAACATGTTTACACTACTTAAGATGTCTATTTATGCATGTTTTTAAGCATAGAATTGCATTGCATACTATAAATATTGCATAACATGCATCATCTTGCATTTAGATTAGTTTGAATAAAATGGAGGTTAATTGTCTCCCTTTATGTTCAGGGATAGGGCAAAATTTTTATCGGGGCCTCGGATCGAAGATCCAACCGTACAGATTTGATCAAGATGACGATTGGAGCCCAACGACTCCAAGATCGCCCTAATCAGACATCTGTAGCATCAGATAGAGATCGGGGAACCCTAGAAGATCAAGGGCTAAGATGATGTGAATCTACACTTCAAACAATAAATCTGACTGCACGGATGGATTCGGATCGACAATCGCAGCCTAACGACACAAAAATTGACTCAATCTGACACCCGTGGCACCATCTACATCATCCAGAAGATGGACGGCCAAGATGACACCACATTGTGCCATCTCGACCGCCCAAACTGGCCCAACTGATCTTGAAGACCACCGCACCCTTCCACCGCGCGTTAGATCTGGGACGTTGGATCGCCATCCAACGGCCATGGGCAGCCGCACCTCATGACACTCGCACGCCTATTTCCCCTCTGTAGTGCAATGGGTGGAAGCCTTATAGAGAGCAAGAGGCGCAGGTTCGAAACCCCACGAGCCTCAATTGAATGCAAGTGCTTGCGATGGCATTATTTGGACCGTCAAATCTTGGATGAGCGGCTGCGAGAGCGGAGACGTGGCATGCTCAGGGGCCGCACTGCGCGAACGCACGATTTCACGCAGAGGCACGATCAGATGAGGTGCGGTGGTTATCAAATCTTAGCCATTCGATCTCGTGATCGAACGGCCGAGATTTGATGGACGTGTGTGCGTTGCATGCGTGGGAAGAGAGCGGGCGACGCATGTCGCCCAAGATGGGGCTTTAGCGATGGTTTTATCCGTCACTAAAGACCCCTGATTTAATGTTTTGAGATGAAAAAGACCAAATTGCCTTCACTCCTTGCAACTATAAAAGGAGACCCCCTTCATACGAAATTCTCATCCCTTCCTTCTCTTCACTCCCTCTTTAAGCTCAATAGAAGCTTGTCCCACACCCGAGATGCTTCTCAAGAGATAAAGTTAAATTTTTGTCCCCTTTTCGGAAGCGGATCCCGCGACAACAACAACGTGCTGCCCTGTTCCCGTTCTTCCCGCTTTGTCCTCCTTCGTCCTGCTCCGTTCCCCGTCTTCCAGGCGTCGTCCCGTCTAGCTCGTCCTCGAAGCGACCGTCGAGGAGGATATCTCTCTACCCATTCTTTTTACTACTTTCTAGAGTAGATTTATTGCTTTCTAGTGTAATCATTTTCCCGCTTTCTAGTCGTAATGTTTAGTGTAACGAATAATCCCTTTGATAATGAATTCCATGTTCATTCTACATCTCTTTTTGGTTTTTGTTTGTAATATTCTCTCTCTCTGTCTTTCTCTTCTATTTAGTGTAAATAGATAGATAGTTTCTAGTCAATTAATTTACTTCGTGACAAATAAAATAAAAGTGTATTTTAAATCAAACATCCGCCTCCCTGAGTTCGACCTGGGATTTCTATTCCGGTATAAATTTTATTTGTTGAACACGAGTTCTTCGCTTTTAAACTACAATGACAGGTTTTTCAAAATCAAATACGTTAGCGTAGCAACTCGTAGCTTCAACATTTTGGCATCAATGCCAGGGAGGCGACGCTCTTTGATTTTTTTTTCACGTTTTAAAATTTACGAATCATTTACCTCACTTCTCTCCTTTCTTATTGTGATTGCAGGAACTCTTTTGAGACGAGCAAAAGTAGTAGATTGGAGCAAAGTGCTGTTGAAGGTTTTGTATGTTATCCTCACCCCCTACCCATTAGTTTTCATTTCACCATGTAATAACACAAACATCAATCAACCTAGGTGTTCTTAAAAACTCTAAGGTTAGTTTTTTGTTTGTTTGACACCCACACCCGCCTTAACCTTTAAAAAGAAAAAATAAATCTCACAGAGGTACACAACTTCATATGATTTTCAAACTCAATCGGTAAACAGATCTTTGGAGCCAGTACACACATCCAAACACATAATTGAGTAGAAATCAGATTAGGTAATCACTTGTGTGCCTAATTAAGTTGTGCAACAGGCCAATTGTTTGAGTTGATTGGGCTGCACCACTTCAATTAAAATCAACTCATCAAGCAGCTGCCGATTTGGTTCAACTCTTAGAGATTTACCAGGCACTCCACATTCTTTTAAGTTTTAAAGGAAAACATCTTCACTTGTGCTTTGAAAACCTGGTGTGCCAACAAAACTTGTTTGAAAATACCTAAAGTTGAATCCTAAAAGCTACTAAGCAAGATTTGAACCCTAAAATTCACCGTATCAAAAATAATCTTGCTTGAAAACCACTGGTTGTGTGCGCACACACAAATCAATCAATCATTAAGGGCACAACCCAGATAGAGGGCCCATCACATTCCAAAGCACATTCAAACCTAGCCCTAAATAAAATAAAGTAGACGTTAGCCTTAAGGATTTGACTCGCTCTTCGGAGCCTAGAATGAGATTATTTTCAATTAGTCTGTTTCTATTATTCAATCTGATGTCTAGCTAGGGGAGCAAAATCAAATGATCCCGGTTGGGGGGTACACCAGGAACTGGAGACGCAAGCCGAAGGAAGAACCTTCTCCCCAGTCCCTCCTTCTAACTGGTTGGATTGAACAGACAGAAGCAGATCAAATCGTTTCTCTATCTCAAGACAAGTTTTGGGAGTCTGTAGGTCTTTAGGCTAACCCACTTAAGGATAGGTTTGATTGCTTGTATTGCAGGGCACCTTTCTTCCTCCCGTCTCATATGAATCCTTCCACATATTATACGCATTCCTGCTCTTTCCCTTCTGTTTTGAATTATCCTCAACATGATGATTATCCCAACTCGTATTGTAATCAACCATCAGTTAGTTGGGATAACTCGGATTGGGGATATAGTTCCGGACCTCCGTGTTTAGGGTCTAACCCTAAACACTATGATCGTGATTTCTATCCTTCTCAGAGCCACATCGATTATAGATTGTCACCTTTTCATGGACAGCCTAATACAATCTACAATCAAGAAGGATACACTAAGTCTTACCCATCCTATGATTACATTGCCTTTAGGTCATCACCACCTTTTGAACAATCCAAAATGACCTATTATTAGGAAGGGTATAACGAATCTCAATTCGTTAACTCCTCTGCACTGACCCCAAACCCGTCCAACCCTAAACCAACTCATTTGGTTCAGGGTAACCAGGTTCAAGATAAGGTTCTGGCTAACTTGAGGAATATCATACAATCTTTAGAAGTTCAGCCAATACCTTGCATTGAAAGATTAGAGCCCCTGATTGAAATGATTGATGATTTGAATAAATATTTGTTGGATTGGCTCCAGGATGTTAAGGATAAGAACCCGGGTGAGTTTCTACTTGGGAAGTTAATGAAATTGAGAATGAGATTTGTGGTTTGCTTTGGTTCAATTGTGGGATGATTCCAAGGATGAACCCCCTTTAGGAGAGCCAAGGTCAGAACCCACTCAGGCACCTGTTGGGGGGCACACGTGTTACGAGGCTGACTAGATTGATTTAGAGCAACCAATTAAGGATGATCTGATTTCTTCACCTGAAATCCTTGAGCCAAGGAGTAAGGAAAGTATGTCTCCATGGACCAGAAAGTGATGGATGATTTTGAGACATACATTAATTCGGATTTTGATTTCTTTGATTCTGATGGTGAAGATTCAAGTTGTGAAGTCTCATGCGAGTTTACAGAACACGATTTATGTGAGATGATTGGGGCTAAGGAATCTGATAGATCATTTGATAGCCCAATAACTAAGGAAACTGATCTTATTAGGGCTCATATTACGGATCCAGAATCGCATTTTTTGGAGGATTCAATCCAATGCCCTGATTGTCAGTTACACCCCATTGAGCTTATCGATAACTCTATTCTTGAGATAACTAGACCCAAGTCAATTCTGATTCAGCCACATCTTTTAGACTTGGAAATTTCAGACGGGGTGATTAATATGCAGGAGGTCTCGGAATTTGACATTCTGAATGAGGAGGATAGGAGCTGGGAAATTTTGATTTGGGAAGCAAATTCTGGAGGAAGTAGAAGACTGCATCTAAGGGTTCCATTTCATCTGAAACCATCAAACCAAAAACCTTATGAAATTTGTTCTAAGGATGTTCAACCTAAGCATACATTCATTGATTATCCTTTCGATATCGAATTCTCTGTAACCCAACTTTTGGTCTTGGGTTGCATCCTCATAAATCGCAGGCCCGACCCCGCTTGCATACTGATTTTAGGTTTTGGGTAATTTTTATCTAGAACTTGAGATATTCTCGATTATGGGGTATGGGTCTGCACCACAATCTGGTCCACATCTGTGGACATCTGCTGGCAGGTCTGAGGTTTCATCTTTTTATTCTGATTCTGACCTGCACTTGTGAATTCTTTATTTCTCTTCTTTGTATAGTGTGCCTAGCTGAAGGCACTAAATTCAGCATGTATACAGTTCTTTTTAGTTTTTATCTCGGAGCAGACTCGACATTCACGCAATTCAAGTGCTTTCTACTCTATTCCATTTTGTTTGTCTTTTTAATATAATGAGGACATTGCATTAGATAGGCATGGGGAGGTGGATATTCATCTCTGAATTTATTTGTCAGCTCCGTAGATTTATTTTATTTTCTTTTATTTATATTAAATTTTTTTTTTGTGGAATTAGGAAATAGAACTTGGGTTTAAGAAAAATTTCAATCTTAGGAAATACTACATTATGATCTGAACACAAAGATCCTTCAGGTCTTTGGACTTAATCGGCCCATGTATCCATTAAAATGTGGATTTATTTTTCGAGTCCTCACTAGCCTTAATTCTGTTGTAATTGGAGTAAATAAGTTTGGATGATAAGTACACGACTTATCAACCCACTCTTTAATTTGAGGAAATTTTGAGTTTTAAGCATCTACACACTTTCTTTGCACTGACTCATTGTTCGGCAATTTTAATGGAAATTAGGTAGCTAATGAACCTTCTAAGGTGATATGACTGGCAAGTTATCATGGGTAACAACCCATAGGTAGGTTGTCCAGAGCCCAATCATTGGACCATTCTCTTTTTGCTGCCTTTAGGTAAATCTTAAACCAGGTAAGTCACCTACTTAAAAAAAAAAATTCAAAAAGAAAAGAAAAAGAAAAGGAGAAAAGAAAAGAAAACAAAAGAAATAAGTCACACTTCGCCGCACGAGTATGGCTGGGAAGTTGCCGGTGGTAACAGCTCATCGACCGACTGTCCAGAACCCAACTCAATAAATGCACCGATAATTCCCAAAACACTTAGGAAGAAGCGGAGAAGTAGAATAAACCGAGGAGATATACACTGGATTCACTCTTGTGTTGACCCCGTAAAAATAAAAGTAGGGAGAAAGCTACCGGTTGTAAAGATACACCTTTAGGTAGAATTCTCCTTTTAAGGTCACCTAGAGGCGTAGAAATCCGAAGTCTGTTTTTACTGTCGGTCAATGAGTCTATCACATCCACAATAAGATGCTTAGAACTTAGGGTTCTCATCAAATCTTGGGTGAGTTGAATGGCTATAGAAAGCCACTCCTAAACCCTAAAACTCGAAAATACAAAAAAATTAGAAAAGAAGAAAAAGAGAAAAAGAAAATTTTCCTTGAATAAGGCGAGGGCTTGAGGCAGTCTGCATTTTAGCAGATACCCGGGCACTGTTGTGTCTTTGAAAGTTTAGATCCTAAATAAATATTTTCTTAATGATTGAAAATAAATCATGCCTAAATAATCCAACTTGATTCTTTTATAAATAACATGTAGTTTTTGCTAGGGACTAGTAAAAGATAGGCATGCGGGTATGATGTAAACATGTTTACACTATTTAAGATGTCTATTTATGCATGTTCTTAAGCATAGAATTGCATTGCATACTATAAATATTGCATAACATGCATCATCTTGCATTTAGATTAGTTTTAATAAAATGGAGGTTAATTATTTCCTTTTATGTTAAGGGATAGGGCAAAATTTTTATCGGGGCCTCGGATCGAAGATCCAACCGTACAGATTTGATCAGGGTGACGATTGGAGTCCAACAACTCCAAGATCGCCCTAATCAGACATCTGTAGCATTAGAAAAGATCGGGGAACCCTAGAAGATCAAGGGCCAAGATGGTGTGAATCTACACTTTAAATGACAAATCTGATCACACTGATGGATTTGGATTGACGATCGCAGCCAACGACGCCAAAATCGACTCAATCCGACATCTGTGGCACCATCTACATCATCCAGAAGATGGATGGCCAAGATGGCGCCACGTGGCACCATCTCGGTTGCCCAAATTGGCCTAGTTGATCTTGAAGACCACCACACCCTTCCACCGCGCATTAGATTTGGGCCATTGGATCACCATCCAACAGCTATGGGCAGCCGCATCTCAAAACACCTGCGCGCCTATTTCCCCTCCGTAGCGCAGTGGATGGAAGCCTTATCGCGAGCGAGAGGCGCGGGTTCGAAACCCCATGAGCCTCAATTGAACGCAGGCGCTTGCGATGGCATTATTTGGACTGTTAGATCTTGGATGAGTGGCTGTGAGGGTAGAGACATGGTGCGCTTAGGGCCACGCTGCGTGAACGCATGATTTCACGCAGAGGTGCAATCGATGAGGTGCGATGGTTATCAAATCTTAGCCATTCGATCTCGCGATCGAACGACCGAGATTTGATGGACGTGTGCACACGTTGCATGTGTGGGAGGCGAGCGGGCGGCGCACGTCGCCCACGATGGGGCTTTAGTGACGATTTTATCCGTCACTAAAGACCCCTGATTTAATGTTTTGAGATTAAAAAGACCAAATTGCCTCACTCCTTGCAACTATAAAAGGAGACCCCCTCCATATGAAATTCTCATCCCTTCCTTCTCTTCTCTCCCTCTCCAAAGCTCAAGAGAAGCTTGTCCCACACCCGAGATGCTTCTCAGGAGATAAAGTCAAATTTTCGCCTCCTTTCGGAAGTGGATCCCGCGACGACGACGTGCTGCCCCATTCCTGTTCTTCCCAATTCATCCTCTTTTGTCCTACTCCGTTCCCCATCTTCCAGGCGTCGTCCCGTCCGGCTCGTCCTCCAAGCAACCATCGAGGAGGATATCTCTCTCCCCATTCCTTTTACTGCTTTCTAGAGTAGATTTACCACTTTCTAGAGTAGATTTACTGCTTTCTAGTGTAATCATTTTTCCGCTTTCTAGTCGTAATGTTTAGTGTAACGAACAATCCCTTTGATAATGAATTCCATGTTCATTCTACATCTCTTTTTGGTTTTTGTTTGTAATATTCTCTCTCTCTATCTTTCTCTTCTATTTAGTGTAAATAGATAGATAGTTTATAGTCAATTAATTTACTTCGTGACAAATAAAACAAACGCGTATTTTTAAATCAAACGTCCGCCTCCCTGAGTTCGACCTGGGATTTCTATTCCGGCATAAATTTTAATTGTTGAACAAGAGTTCTTTGCTTTCAAACTACAACGACAGGTTTTTCAAAACCAAATAAGTTAGCGTAGCAACTCGTAGCTTCAACACTAAGCCTAGTCAGCTGAAAATGTCCTCAACCAGCTTAGGCCAGCTCAAGTCTAGCTCCTAGAGACCTAACTCAGGCCAACTTGGTTGAGCTTAGCTACCTGACCTAAGCAGGTTACTCCAGCTAGCTAGGTAATCTCTGGGAAGACCACATTTAGCTTACCTTAGATCATATTAGCAGAAGTCAACACATCTTAGTTTGACTTAGTAGCTAACAAAGAATTAGCTAGCTAAGCTAGCTAATGAGCTATGATGCAGTGATAGAGATTTCACGCGGTTTGTTAAATACATCGTTGTAATGCGCAAAATCCGCTTTTGCTCTTAAATTTATATTCCTAGATAGGGGAGTATCTAGGGTCGTCCAAGGAGGCCAAATGTTTGCAATAGTGATTCTCTTGCTTGGAATACAATCTCAACTTTCTTTTTGGTATTTTTTCAATATATCATTTTTTTTGTTTTTAAGCTAAGGCAACATGCGAATTGGTGGTGGAAAAGGTGATTTACACTTCAATTTAAATACTACTTCTATGTGGCAAGTAGAGCCTCTCCCTAAGCTCACTTTAGGCAAGTGGAGGCCTAGAATAATTAGGGAGAGGGAGTGAAAAATGTTAAAAAAATAAAGCAAGTAGAAATGCAAAACAGAAAATTGCAAAGAAGGCAACTTGATTGATGAAAAGTGTTTTACAAAAAAAAACCTAGTAGAGGAATGCTTCTACTACTAGAAAAATTAAAATAAGAAAAGCAAACACAAATCCTCTAGATAGATGGTGAAGAAGAGGGCTTCTTGCTCCATGGTTGGTGGCTCCCAAGCTTGAAAAGAATCTTTCAACTCCTTCCTTGCAGAGCTCCGCCAAGGTAATGTCCTCCAAGGCAAGCCCTAAGGGGGCGTGCCCTAAGCTTCTCTCCAAGGGTGGACGTCCACCCTAGGTCCTTCTCCCTTGCCTGGCCATCCTCCTTGAAGTGGAAGAGTCCTCCTCCTTGGCGTGGCTCAAGTTGAAGAGAGTGGGGAGAAGAAGGCACCAAAAGGGCTGGTGATGTGCCCCTTTAATCTCCTTCTCTACTCCTTCTTCTTGGCCATAGGCATAGGTGGTTTAGGTAGCAAATTACACTAATGGAGGATGCTATAAAATGGTGGTAGGTGGTGGGTTTTTATAGAATAGGAAGGGGGCTAAGGTGTCCCTTGAAATGAAGGGCCAAGATGAAGAGATGGAGGTGGTTAAAGATCCTATGGCCAAGGTGAGTTGGCACCACCTTAAGGGACACCAAGGGGGTAGTTATGGGTGTTGACACCCCTTTATGTTGGCACCAAAAGGGGTTCTAGAAGGTGGTCTAAGTTGGCGCCAAGAGGGATTCTAGAAGGAGGGGTAGGTGGATGGCTAGGATGGCTTATGTGGGTAGGTGTAGGGTGGATTAAGGGCTGAAAGTTGGCGCCAATATAGAGGTGGTTAGGGGTACTTTTTGGCGCCAACTTAAGGTGTATTTTGGTGGTGATAATGGGGTGAAGGGATGGCTAGGAGGTGGCGCCAACTTGAGTAGGGTAGCTAGCTTATGTAGGCTTAAGTTGGTGGAGCTAGCTAGGGTTGACTTTGAAGGTGGTGGATGGCTAAGGAGCTGGTTGCTAGCTAAGCTAAGCTAAGCTAAGATAAGCTAGATTAGCTAATGGAGGAGTAGAGGAGAAGGTGTTGGAGCTAGGGTTTGGATGGAGGAGCTGAGGAGAAGTCAGGAGCTGAAACTGGAGCTAGCTGCTGCTGAAGAGGCTGGCATGGAGCTACTCTAGCTGGCTTAGCTTGCTAGTTCTTTGCTAGCTGCTAAGCCAAGATAAAGTGAGCTGGCTTCTACCACAATGAGCTAAGGTGAGCTGGGTCTGGTGCTCCCGGGGAGGGTCAAGTTGGTTGAGGCAGCTAAGGTAGCTTAGCTCAACTGAGTTGAACTAAGCTGAGTCCCCGGGAGCTGGACTTGAGCTTCCTGAGCTGGGATGAGTTCTTCTTCAGCTGGCTGGAGTTGAGTGGAGCTGGATGTAGCTGGATCTGAGGTGGGGTGAACTCCTGTCAACTCAGCTGAGCTAGCTAGAGCTCCTTGTGGACTAATGGGAGCTGAGATGAGCTAGACTCAGCTAAGTTGAGCTGGATCTGAGCTGACTTGAACTAGGGTGAGCTAAGATGAACTCTCTTGAGCTGCCATTCAGCTGAGATTAGCTGAATGGAGCTGGGATGTGATAACCCTAGTTCAAGTGAGCTAGGTTCCAGCTGCGGTGAGCTGGATCAAGCTGAGGTGAGCTGGATCAAGCTGAGGTGAGCTGGATCAGGCTGAGTTTCAGCTAGTCTGGGCTTCTCCTTCACCATTTCCTTCTTGAGTGCTAGGGTTTTAGGGATCTATATATCTGTACATCCCTAACACCCACAAAAACATATTAAAAAGACAATAAAAAATGCAATGCATGCCTAACCTATTTTATGCCTAAATGCAGCCCAAAAACCCATTTGCGGAGTAAAATCCTAAGAGCTAGGTTTGTTTTAATGCATAGGAATGATGATAAACTGGCATTTATCATGCAGCCTTCTTCAGCTTCAGCCAGCTTTAGTGTAACTCAATGCGGCTCCTTCTCAGCTCCTCCTCTCAAACCTTAGCTCCTTCCACCTCCTACTCCACTCATCTACTAGCTAAGATAGCTTAGCTAGCTTAGCTTAGCTAGTCCACCTCCATGGCATCCAATCCTAAACCTAAAACTCCACCTAACTAGCTTCACTAAATAAGCCTACCTAAGTCCACCTAAGCTTCCCTATTCCTACTCCACTTTGCGCCAACACTACACCTCCTTTCACCCCACCACCACTACCAAAAGGCACCTATAATTGGCACCAAAATACCCATAACCACCCTCCCCTCTTTTGGTGCCAAACCAACCCCTCATCTCAACCCTACATCTACCCCTCCAAGCCATCCCAACCATCCATTTTTGGCGCCACCTAAGATCCCTTCTAGAAGCCTCAAGTTGGCACCAATTTAGTGGTGTCCCTCCACCATCATAACCACCCCCATAGATCCCTTGGGTTGGCATCAACTTACCATGGCCATACAATCCCATAACCACCACCAAAAACCCAACTTAGCCCTCCATTTAGGTCACACCAACCACCACCTCTCCACTCTTATATCTACCCCCCATAACTACCACCATATGATTATCTTCTCCCCAAGTTAATTCCACCCATAGCCACCTACTACCTACGGCCAAGGAGAAGAAGAAGAGAAGAAGATCAAGGAGGCAACCAACTAACATTCGCTGGATGTGTTTGTGTTAAATCGTTCATTGTAGCGTGTTTTACAGCATCAATTTTAAATAAGAATAAATGGACGTGAGTCCGAGTGTCGAAAGAGCAATCTTCATTTTCGTTGAAAACTTTAGCATAAAATGTCGCATCGTTGTATTTCATTGCGTGGTAGAAAATCACTTTTAAAAAATATTTAATAATTCAAAACTGACCACGAAAATAGTTAGGTCGCCTTCACAGAGAAGAATTAGCCTATTACACTCATGAGTGGTGCCTTGTTTATTTGAGAATATCTATGGGTGTGCATGCTAACTAATGCAACTTATTTTCAACATAAGTTTTCATTCTAGACAATTAATCAATAATGTAAGGCTGCACATGCAAAATCACCACAACATAATATTTTGTTAACAAGTGAATAGTGATCTTGGCATATAGCAATCAATGTAAGTATTAATCTCCAATAGGATAAACCTCGTTTACTACCTCATCTTATGCTTTGAATCCTTCGTGAAAGTAATTCAAATAAACAAGAGTATATCCATGCAAATTACGTTTCATAATTTAATGCCTTAAATAAATGAATAGGAACATCTGCAATGGCATGGATGGTAATTAATAATGAGAGTAGAAACAGAGCATTCTCCCTCTTTCTTCCTCGCGTGCGATGCGGATCACGGTTGGCCGTGTGGTGGTTGGAGGACATAGAGGACATGGAGGGGTTTCCAATGACATTGGTCTCGCGGTGGGAGGTGGCCGGCCGAAGGAGGAGGACACCAGCGACATCGAGGTGGTGGTTTCGCATGCGTGGCCATGCATGGCCGTTCATGGCCTCTGTGGTTGGCGAGATGCTCAGCGGTGCTCGGCATTGAGTTTGGCAGTTGGAGGAGGCTCATAGGAGTGGCTACGTGAGGTGAAGGATTTGGGTTCTTTGGCGTGGAGTTGCAGGCGGGTTGAAGAAGAGAAAAATGACGAAGAATAAGAAGAAGAGGGAGTGGATGGTGTGGGGGTGGTGCGGCTTCTGTGGTGGCATGTGCGCAGTGCATGTGTGATGTTGGTTGTGCGCGTGCAAGGGCACGCTGCTACTATGTGGCTGAGCGTGCACGTAGGCTGGAGCATAGGTGCGTGTGGCGAGGAGATGTTGGGTTTTTAGTGAGGAAGGCGGTGGTCTTGGGTTGAGTTGCAGTGGGTTGGCTCTGTAGAAGTTGGAGAGTGATGGGTGCGGGTGGAGAAGATGGAGATAAAGAAGATGAAGAAGAAAGGGAAGAGGGCGATGGCAGTGCGTGGTGATGTGTGGTGGGAGGCCATGTGTTGTCACCACACGACCTTCGCAGCGAAGAAGGTGGAGAGTGGAGATCGCCTGAGCCACGATGCAAGCCAAATTCACAGGGTATGCTTCAGCCACAGTGTTTGCTCTAGCCACGGTGCGGTGGAGGGTGTGATGGATATCTTCTGCAGTGGGAAGGGAGATTCTTTTAAAAGTGCTCTATCCCTTTGTTCTACCGAGATCTCCTCAGTTTATTTCTTCTGCCAGATCCTCACGAGTGGTTGGAACGGTAGGATAGGCTATGACAGTTCTTCAACAGACGTCTGATCAGAGCATCAGACGTCTTAAAAAAATGTAATGCCTGTGATTTTGTGATAGTAGTTCCAAGCGTCCAATAAAAGCTCAAGATGTCTTATAGAAGCAAAAGTGGGTGTCTAACTCTTGTACTTAGCCTGCATTCATCAAATAAATTATATTGTCATAACATATGTTATTAAATGTAAAATTAGAGTATAAAATTAAATGCAGACTAAGGTAAATTGCCATTTAACTCCTACTCAATTAATAATTAAGGACAACTAATTAAAGAGTACTTAAGTCAAATAATGATCCACTAAGGTGGACTTATCTAGTGTTGAACACAGGGAGGCATGAAATCGGATCAAATACTCGCTTTGTGTCACAAAAATTCATCCTTTGTTTGCTTGCAAACCGATTTGAGAAAGAGGGAGAGGGAGAGAGAGAGAGTAGGGTTCGAGAATCTAAACATATGAGAATAATATATCAAAAGATGTATTATCTTGACTATCAAATGTTATGACTAACAAAAATATAAATGAATACTTGAAAAATAGATGAACTACAACTATTAACAATAAAAACTGAATGTAAGGTGGCGAATGGCATCGAGACAACCACAGCAGTAGAGGGGCTTCTAGAGCTCTATGAAGTGGTGGAAATCCGTGGAGGCAAGCTTGGTGCAAATGGGTGGGGTAGGACCCTTTTTATAAGTGAGGAGGGGGCTCAAATTCAAATCTGGGTCTTTATCGACAGCTGCAAGCGTCACTAAAGGACCCTGCATTGTCGCTGAAGATGCACCCACCGCTCATGCCCCACTGATGCGTGCCTCACACTCCTTGTTGCATGCGCATGCGCTGGCGCATGCTAGTCCGCGTGCATATGCCCATGAGCACTGCTCCGTGCACATGCACATGCTACTACCCACGTCGCTACGCTGCTGTGCTGCCTTGCTCCTGCGCACGTGCTACTGCTTGATGCGTGTCGTGCACCTTGTGTTGTTGGGGGTGTGAGGGGCGGCCTGGATGGCACCACGTGGTGCTATTGTAGAGGGTGCCACGGTGCTTAGATTGAGATGATTCCCATGCTGCCGGACTGCGATCGTTGCTCCGGATCCATCCATATGGTCAGATTTTTCATTTGAGGCCCTTAAGGATGTCACATTACCCCAGGCCGTTGATCTTTCTCGAGCTTGTTGTAGAAGCTACGGAGGTCGGATCGAAGTGATTTCGAGTCTGTTGGACTTTGTTCGTCGATCCGGATTCATTCGTACGGTCCGATCGCTCATCTAAGACTTATTTCAAAATGGACTTGTGCACATGGTCATTAAACATTGATTCTAAGTGATTAAAATGTAAAGATCGTGCAATATGCATGCAATGCTCCCAAGCCCATTATAATATGACATTATCGCAAAAGTACCCTTCAAATTGACTCTAATTGATGTCATTAACACTTGTAATTGTAGAGTCATCATACCCCCATGCCCACCCCTTGCTAGTCCCTAGCAAGGTTTGATTTAAATGCTTTTTTTTTTTTTTGAAACCAAAAGGAAAGCTATCGTCTTATGATAGCAATCCAAGAGGACAATTTATTGGTAAATGACTAAGAAAATTTGCAATTCAGATCCCCATCTATGTATGAGGGGCTAGCACTCATTTACAATTTGCTCACAGCAAACCGGTCTCTCCTGAAAAAGCCTCTCATTTCTTGCCCTCCACACACACCAGAGAGTTGCAGCCATACGCAGATGCAGCCTCCCCATCACTACAAAATTATGCCATAAGGAGTTCCACGAGGGGAGTGGTTTCTGGTAGGTCCTCCTCCAAATTACATCAGTAATCAGGCAAGAGGAGAAAATGTGGCTGAGGTTATCAGTGTGCATTCCACATAGGTGACATTCATGAAGAGTAGCTCCCATTCTTTTGTGCCTTAGATCACCTGTTATCAAACCCTCTCTCCTACATAGCCAAAGAAAAATTTGCACTTTGAGGGGGATCTTCAAGAGCCATATTTTTTTGTCAAAATAATCATAGCTCCCACCTCTGCCTCCTTCCATAAGCTTTCTATACCCACACTGCACTGTATATATCCCATCCCAAACATAGCTATCATCCACTCCAGGCCTGGGTTTAAATCTTTCCAGGTCGGAAATCATGTTCCTTCTTTCTTCCCACAGTCGGGTGCCCATCCTGGTGGACTCATCTTCCTTCAGCTGCTAGCAGTCCCTGATTTCCGACCAGTAGCAGCTGACAGTTCCTGCTTTGTCTCTTGCTGCAGCAAAGATCCTTGGGTAAGCCTCCTTCAAAGAACCCAGCAGAGACCAGTGTTCACTCCAGAAGTTGAAAGTTCTGCCATCTCCTAATATCGGCTGCAACAGGTGCCAATTGTTTTTCAATGCTCAAACCACAGACTTCCAAAAGGGTGATGGTTTGATAGGGTACAATCTCTTTAGCGCACTGTTGGATTGACCATATCTATCCTTAACCAATTCAGTCCAAGGTTTCTCTTCCCCTTACAGAATTTTAATGGTCCATTTGAGCAGCAAAGCCTCATTGAATTCTTTCAAGGATTTGATTCCCAAACCCCCACTTTCCTTGGGTTGACAGATTTGTTCCCATTTTAGAGGTTGCATAAATCTGCCTTCACGCTTGGGGCCTTTCCAAAAGAACCTCTTCCTCATTAAATCCATGCGCTTCCACATAGATTTTGGAGCCTTGAAAATAAAGAAATAGAAGACAGGGATGGAAGTAATAACAGAGTTTAGCAGAATGAGTCTGCCACCCTTAGAGAGAAATCTGTTAATCCATCCAGCCAGCTTCACTGAGATCTTGTCAAACAGGTTGTTCCAGTCCCTTTTTTTCATTCTTGAACATCTCAGGGGCAACCCTAGATATCTGATGGGGAGATTAATGCGAGGGTTCCCCAAAGTAGAAGAAATAGCTTCTTGCTCTGTCTCAGTTAATCCAAAACACACCAGATTGGACTTCTCTCTATTCAGACTCAGATCTTAGATGTCCCCAAATATGTTAACCATATGGCCAAGTTCACGGGCTTCATCTACTGATCCTTCCACAAAAAAGATCGTATCATCCGCATATTGAAGAATAGGGGCTATAGCACACCTGTTAGAGAGGGAGTATCCTCTGATAATTCCTACCTTAGCAAGTTTGCAAGCATACCTTGCTAAATTATCAACAGCAAGATTAAAAATCAAAGGTGCCAAAGGGCAACCTTGCCTCACCCCACATTGAGGTTGGATCTAGGCTCCACAAGACTTCCCATTGATCAAGGGAGTGAAAGAAGTAGTTGTAATGCACCTTTTCATCCATTGAATCCAGAGAGGGGGAAATCCTCTTCTCTTGAAAACTTCCCACAAGTAGGGCCAAGAAATAGAGTCATATGCTTTACGGAAATCAACTTTCCACATAAAAGCTCTGCACTTCCTTTTTTGCTAACCACACACTATCTCTTGGGCCATGATGAAAGACTCTTGTAGGGATCTGTTAGGAAGGAATGCATATTGAACTGGATGGATCACCTTCTGCAGGATTGGCCGTAGCTTGTTTGCCAAAACTTTGCTAATTACTAGATAGATAGAGTTCGAGAGAGCTATAGGTCTGAAGTCCTGAAATGTCTCTGCGCCTTGTGTCTTTGGCAACAAGAAGAGGAAGGACCTGATGATTTTATCAAAGCCAAAATTTCCCTCCTCAAACTTCTTAATCACATCCATTACCTCTTTGCCCACTACACCCCACATCTCTTTGTAGAAGAAGACTTGGATACCATCAGGACCAGGAGAACCTTCATTGTTTAGGTCTTTGATGGTAGTCACTGTTTCTTTCTTAGTAATGGTTGTAATTGGACTAGATACTTGTTCCCCAGATAATTTAGGTAAATCACTCGCTGCCATTCTCCATTGGCCTCTCCCTGCAGCCCTTGATGAGTCTCTAAAATACTTGATGGCCTTAGCTCTTATATCTGATATTGATGAAATTCTCTGCCCATCCTTGAGTATTGATGAGATTAAGTTGAACCTTCTACGAGAGCTGGCAGCCAAATGAAAAAATTTGGTATTGGCATCCCCCTCTTTAAGCCATAATTGTCTGGAACGTTCCCTCCAATCCATCTCCAATTTCAGATCTTTAGTCACCACATCCTGCCACCATCTTCTATTTTTGAGTTCCTGTTTTGTCAGCAAGCCAGTGGGCTCTTTTGAATCAAGGCCTTGGATTTCCAATAAAGCCTCATTGCGCCTCTAATGTCTCATAGCAGATACAACAACCCATATTCCTTTAGCATTTTTCGCATAGCTATCAGCTTGGAAGCAAGCTTGATAGTGGCAGTGACATCTACATGTTTGGCCCTCCACCATCCTTCAAGCATCTCTCTGAACCCTGGTTCTCTCAACCAAGATTTTTTAAACTTGAAATAAGAGCCGGCAAGCACTTGTTCTCCACTATCCCAAACCAAGGGTGTGTGATCAAAAAAGGGGCGTTCCAATCCACACACAGAGGATAATTGGAACACATCCAACAGCCCAGCATTACCAAAGAATCTGTCAATTTTGGACATTAGGCCACTACCATTCCTCCATGTGAATTCAGTGCCAGAGGAAGGGTACTCACTCAAGCCTAAAGTCTGAACCATTAGTTGGAATCCAGTTGTTTCACTGTCTACCAAGCCATTTGGTTTGTCACTCCCCATCAGTACATAGTTGAAGTCTCCTCCTATGACCTAAGCAGCCCCATTCACAAAGTCAGTAGCCACACTCCAGTCATCCCACAATTCTTGTCTTCTGTAAGGGTCACAGAGGCCATAGACTCCTGTAATGTATAGTTCACACCCCCCTGGGTTTGTTCAAACTTACAAGTCAACATGTGTCTAGCAATAGTGACCTCAGCCATTTGTAACACATTTTTCTTCCACCACATAGCAACACCCCCAAACCTGCCATGTGAATTAAGCATCACACAGTCATTCACATCCCCAGCCTTCATATCAACCCAAGCCCTATCATATTTACTTTCTATATGTGTCTCTTGAATAATGGCACAATCAATCTCCCATTCTCTCATATACCTCAGAAGAGAAGCCCTCGACTTCTATCGCGCAACCCACGCACATTCCAAGATAGAATCCTCATTTAGTTTCTTGGGTGCCCTCCTTTTTTGCAATCGAGACTCTGCTGACCTTCATCACAGCTGCAATGGCACTTTCATCAATTTTTTGTGAAGTGTTTTGTTTCCTCTGTCTAAGTTTATAGGGGGGTCTACCCACACTGGTCTTGGAGACTGTCCCTGAACCAAACTTCAGGCCCTCAACTGCAGGCAGGCTATTTTGCATATTCAAGGTGTTTGCAGAGATCTCTTGTAGCGCACATTGATCAGGAATATCGGCTCTTGGTACACCTACCTTCATATTCTCTGCCATACCACCATCTACCATTGCCACATCCATCCCTTCCTTCTCTTTCTATGCCATACCACCTTCTACCAAAGCTACATCCATCCCTTCCTCCATTTTCTCTGCCATACCATCCTCTACCAATGCCACTTCCATCTCTTTCTCCATTTCCTCAGTGCAGTGATGATCCTTGTGCTTTCTCGGCTTAGGTGCTCATCAGGTGTCACACGTTCAGGCTGCAATGTTGTTACCTCAGTTTGTAGCACCTTTGCATAAGACGGATTGTTATGATGTGAGCCCCCATCCATGCTGTCCACAGAAAAATTCAAGACCAACAACCAAGAGCTCCCCCCACAACGAAGGATCACCTTCTCTGGTACAGAACCTGCCCTAGACACATCAACCTAGACATGCATCACACTGCCATCTCCTTCAAGTATACCAACCTCAGCATCATCTGCCAATGTAGCAAACCCTGCTATCATAGCTGCCACCACCTCTTTTGATCTTAAATGCAATGGCAGACCCTTGATTCCTAGTTTGCCCAATCTTGAGGCTGCTCTCTGGGGCGGTCGCTCAGGAAGTGAGCAATCAAAAGGAGAAACCAACCTCCAAATCACCATCAGTCCACCCAAATCACTTGAGTGAAAGCGCAAATGCTCTACATCCATCATCCTCAAACTAAAGCACAAATCGCATAGGGGATAGGATGCAATCTTCCAACCATTTGTCGACAAAGATAAAGATCTTACCAGCTGATGAACCTTCTCTAAGGATGGGTTGCCCGTCATCACCTCTCCAATTAAGGCCCCTCATAGCACCATCTCCACCACCCTGATGTCCTCGTTAATAGGGATTTCCACAACCACTGTGTGTCCCCCATAAGTAGATGGAGGTAAAGGTGGAGGTGGTTGCATTTTAGCCCTCTTTGCCCTATTGCCCATGCTCGTCCTTCCCCTTGGTTGTCTGTTGTTGGCCATGCAGATGTCTCACTTGTGACCATGTCCTCGACAAGCCAGATAGACCAGAGGGAGGCGACACACCGACGCAATATGTCCTCGGCTCCAACACCGAAAGCACACAACTTCCCTATTGCTCCATGGTCTACCACTGTTAGCCCATCCACTGTCTACAGCCCTAGCTCCATCAACCACCAGAAAGCTTCTCTCCTTTCTCCTCCAAGACCTTGATCTCTAGGTCATCCACCCTCCATCGCCATGGATTCTCTGTCCTGTTGCCCTAGGGTTCGCCATCCTCCATCTATCTAAATGCTATTTACAACTAAAATTAGGAATTGATTGCTTAGGTAGAAGTTACTTGTCAATAGGAGGAAATTTCTACTAAGAACCTAATTTGCTAAGACTCAACAATGCCTGGGTTGCCTACCAAAATGCTGATCGCTTGAGTCCTCGCCTTATTCTAAATAGAAGCAAATACATATTTTTTCTTTTTTATCTTTTCTAATTTTTTTTTGAATTTTTGGTGTTGAGGATTTTAGGGTAACATTTTACGGCTACCCAACCCACCCAAGACTCGAAAAGGATTCTTAGTACTAAGCATCTTATTATGATAATGATAGACTCAATGGCAATTAAAATAGACTTTGGGTTTCTACGCCCCTAGGTGACCGGAAAGGAAAAAATGTTGCCTAAAGGTGTATCTATCTAACTGGTAGCTTTCTCCCTACTTTTTATTTTTTGTGGGGTCAACACAAGGGCGAACCCAGTGTATATCTCCTCGGATTACGCTACTTCCACGCTTCTTCCTTAGGTGTTTTGGAATTCTTTTGCATTTTATGAGCTGAGATCTGGACAACCTGCTAATGGACTGTTACCCATGACAACTTGCCAGCCATACTCGTGCGGTGAAGTGTGACTTATTTTTGTTTTTTTCTTTTCTCCTTTTCTATTTTCTTCTTTTTTTTTTCAAGTAGGTGGCTTTCTTGATCTAAGATTTACCTAAAGGAAGTAGTGAAAGAGAATGGTCCTGTGGCTAGGCTTTGGACAACCTACCAATGGGTTGTTACCCATGACAACTTGCTAGTCATACCACCCTAGAAGGTTCATTAGCTACCCAATTTCTGTTAGAACCACCGATGAGTGAGTTAGTGCAAAACGTGTGTAGTTGCTTAGACTAAAAATCCCCCCAAATTAGAGGGCGGGTTGAAAAGTCGTATACTTATCACCCTACTTTATTGACCAAATTAATAGATATTAAGCTGGCTAGGACTCAAGACCAAGTCCACATTTTAGTGGATACCTGGACTGATTAAGTCCGAAGACCTAAAGAGTGTAAGCGGTTAGGTCCCTAACGTATCATTTCTTAAAGTCGACAAGCTTCTAATACCTAAGTTTTCTTTTCCTAATTTTAATTTTAATTTCTTTTTTGATAAAAAGAAATAAAATTAGTTCAAGTTGACAAATGTCCTCATTGGAAAAATAAATGTATGCAAGGGAGTAGGGAAAGAAATCACCTGAGTTGTAATCGTGAATACGGTCAACTTGACACCTCTAGGTTGCCTCCTAGGAAGCTCTAAGTTTAGTGCCTTCAATTGGGCATGATGCACAAATAAGACTGGTCTGGGTCAAGGAGGTGAAAACAAAATCATCCAGACCCAGAGTTTGAAGTCCGCAGATGCGAACTAGGTTGTGGTGGAGTACCATCCCTAAGGGACAGGAACTCTGCAACCAATGTAACATGCATGCCCATGTTTGTTCCTCTCTTAGTCTGTGGGCATGCAGAGCAAAAGTTTGTGTAGACAGATGTAACCTTAATGCATAAAGTCGGACATTTAGATTGTTGGATGAAGTAGTTCTTGTCCTTAAAAAATTAGGTTTGATGTGATGATGAATCATAGGGTTTTTATTCCTCCCTGGATCTAAGTCATGAAGGTCATAGGGGTCCTGATAAAAGGTCGGTGGTTTGATCAACTCAGGACCCCTGTAGTCAATATTTCCTTCTTCGATTTTTTTGTCCTTAGGGGGGGTTGTTTCAGTGTCCCTCCACAAACTTGATTTCAACGAAATGTTCTCTTCTTCTGAAAGATTAGACTCCAAATGTTTAGCTGACTCCACATTGGTTACATTAATACTTTTGAGACTTTGGTTAGCTACAAAAGAATGTGTTTGATCAATCATGATTGATTCGAGTTGATCAAAGTGAAAATCCTCCCCTTCCTCAATCATGATTTCTTTGTCTAATTCCTCATCACCATCTCTTCCAAATCATATTCAATCATAAGGGAAGGACTTGTGATGGAGCTAATTTCATCATTCATTTCATTCCACAGTTCTTCCAGTCGCCTTTCCTTTAAATCCATGATGGGGTCTTTAAGTATTTCATAATCAAGGTGTTTAGAGTCAGATTCCCCATCCCTAAATCTTGATGTCCCTATTACTAAATCATTAAATTATGGGACATCGACCTCGATCTTATCATTCAAATTTTTAGATTCATCCTTGTTTTCTATGTGTTTATGTTCCAAAGGGTCCTCAATGCTTTCCAACATTATGGAAGTGTTGATTGTGGACTGCACCAATTTAGGGCAACTAGATGTGGTCCAATCAATTATCATGGGCCTTGTTCTGTTGTTTCTGAGAAAGAAGTTTCTTTCATCACTTTCTATTGACCCTTTTCATCTAATTGTTGGAACATATCCATCATGGCTTGTTACCCTTTACTCAATTCTTGATTCTGTCTTTGTAACTATTTAACATGTGAAATCAGTGTTTAAGATTGATATGTTGTAGTATAGACCGAAATTGCTCATCAACAAATACAATTTATAACTCGAATTTAAGGTTGACGTCGAACACATGGAGTAAGTATTACATGTTGGTGCTAAAGTACCACGATCATTTATTTTGATGATAACAAAACACGTGTTATTTAACATTTGCATTTGAAGTCTTATATTTCAGGATATTTGCAAATTGAGAGGTGTTTAGACAGAGTTCGAGCTCGCATCCATGGAGGATTGGAAGAGCTTGTTAAAGGAGAAGGAGCCTCGTGAGGAGCGAAAGCATGAAGAGAAGAATAGGATAGATTCTCTTTTCATGTATTTTGTTATTCTTTTTCTCTTTATTGTTTGTGTCTAGATCTTTTGCTAAAGAGCCTCAAAGAACCCTTAAAGTAGTCATAGGAACACTTGCACTACCCTAGGATACTTAGGTTTTTGGTAGAGAGCTTAGAAAACCAAAATAGGATTTTGATAGCCTATCAGACGTCTGATAGTGACTTTTAAGAGGTCTGACTGTTGACTCAGATATCCAATAACTTAGGCTGGACATAGTTTTGTCTGTTGAAATTAGACATCCAGACCTTAGTCCAGAAGTCTTAAAAGACATCCGATGATTGTGCCAAACGTCCAATTAGTGGAACATTGGCTAATCAAAGTAAACGTTGAGGGTTATGACTGTTAGGCTTATATCAAACGTCCGTAGAAGACCCTAGACGTCTGATATGTGACCGTTTTGCCTTGACTGACCCAAAATCACCTTTGTGAGATTTTCTAGCCGTTAACCTATCTTTCCAGACATCCAGACCTAGTGCTAGATGTCCTGCATGTCTTTGATGGCCTTACACTACAACCCTATTTAGTTTTGAACCAAGTCAGGAAGGAAACCCGCCTAGAATCAAACGTCTGACTTAGTTCCCAGATGTCTTAAATAAGTTTTCCAGACATTTGATACCTGGACCAGACGTTTAATGACCCTGTCAAAATCATAATTGATTCTGATTACAGCTTGTTTTGCCTTGGGTTCAACCCCAACAGCTATGGAATCTTTCTAAGGGCTTCCAAAGCCTTCCTAGGCCATCTATAAATAGAGAAGGACCCTTGCTTTGTAGACACACACCTTGAATAGCATTTCCACATCTTTTGTGTCCAAGTCAAATAGAAGAAGATGTTGCTCTCAATTTCGCCATTTCAAATCTAGAGAGCTTCAATCCAGTTGTGCACCCGCTCTCCTTCTACGATTACAAGAGCGACGAAGTGCCACTGCGTGGTTCATGCACCAGCATCGTCACATCGACGCACTTTCGCCAAAGAGAAGTTTCCTAACTCCTATAGAAGCTAGGTTTTAATATTTGTGGCTCTATAAGATTGTTGTACTTTTTTTTGGTCTTTGGTTTGAGTATTCGCTTTGCGAATTCTCGTCTCCATCGAGGGACAAAATACTCCTTGTGAAGGAGTGGTTTTGAGGTATGCTACCCTCAGGTATAAAGTAGCATGGTTGTACTGAGGTTGAACTACCCTCATTCTAAGTAGTTCGTTTAGTAGATTTGATCGACTTTGTCGATCGGGAAATCCTAACTTGAGAGGGTTAGGTGGTGGTTTTCACCCGATTTGGATTTCCACCTAAAAATACTTGTGCCATTTTGTGTTATTGCATTTTGTGTGAGATTGTTTACATTTCATTCTGCATTTTATTACGTCACACATATCTCACCTCCTTCCGTAGGGATTTACAATTGGTATCAGAGTAGGTTTCTGCTTTCTAGGAGTTATATCCATGGAAGATCCAATGGAGGGGAGCAGTTATGCGATCAGGATTTCCAAGGGTAGTCCACTATCCGTCCGCCTTTCTTCGATGGGAGCAACTACCCCTACTGGAAGCTGCAGATGAAGACTTGGCTACAAGCAACGACATTACCATCTAGGCCAGATGCGAGACGCCGTTCGACATCCCGGAGAGACCCGCCGCAGGATAATCGCAGCAGCAGATTTGGGAACTCTTGCTCAACGCGAAGATGATGAATGCTTTGTATTGCGTGCTTAGCTCGGAGGAGTTCAACCGAATCTCACAATGTGCCACCGCATATGAGATTTGGCATACATTTGAGTTAACTCACGAGGGTACCTCCAAGTTAAAGTCTTCAAAACTCAACTTACTTTCTCAAGAATTAGAATCTTTTTCTCTGAAGACTAATGAATCTTTAAGTGAGATGAACACTAGGTTCACTCTCATAGTGAACAATCTTAAGGCATTAGGAAAGACCTTCATCAAGGGGGAACTTCAAGGGAAGCTTCTTCGTTCCCTTGGATCGGAATGGGAGCAGAAGGTTATTGCCATTGAAGAGGCGAACAAGGTGGAGGAGCTCAACATGGAGGATCTCCTAGGTAATCTAATGGCCTACGAGACAAAGCTAAAGCAGAAGGACACACCGAAGCCAAAACTGAAAAAGACCCTCACATTCAGAGTTGTGTCAGATAGTGAGGTAAGTTTTGATGATGAAGATTTTAAATTTTTACTTAAAAAATTTTTCAAGTTTTATAGGGAATCAAAGAAAGACAAGGAGAAGGAAAAAGATAGCCCGAGACGTTGCTACCACTGTAATGAAAATGGTCATCTTCGACCTGAGTGCCCTCTTCTCAAGAAGGAGAAGAAGAAGGAGAAGGAGAAGTATAAGAAGGCATTCCAAGCAACTTGGGATGACTCAAGCTAGATGGAAGAAGAAGAGAATCCCGAGGAAGAAATCGCCTGCATGGGTTTCATGGTGACAGCGGGCGACGGCGAAAGCAACTCCGACAATGAGGTACATTCCGATTTACAAGATGTCTTTGATGAACTTTTTGAAATTAGTAAAGCATTAAAGGTAGAAAATAAACATATTAAAAAGAATCTTAGTTTCCTTAAAAATGAAAATGAAAGGTTAGAAATAAAACTTAAGGATCTAGAAGCTAGTCCTAAGGATAATATTTTGTTATTAGAAAACAAAGACTTAATAAACAAAAATAGTAAATTGATTGAGGAAAACACAAGTTTAAAAATTGAAATTTCTAGCTTAAAAACCAAGATGCATGCTATTGAAGATGAACTTGCATGTCTGAGGGAGAAATCAAATAATTTAATCAATAATGTAGAAAATTTATCTAGTCCTAAGATTGAGAAAGGATCTCCTTCAAGGAGACCCACTAACAGAACCAAATCCAAATTAATATGGATACCGAGGAAAGAACTAGATTCTTGTTTTGTAGGTCATAAAGATTACAACACAAAGGACTGGACCTACAAGCTCAAAAATGGTCAACTCGAGTTGGGAGGACCAAGGAGTAGACCTAGGAGGAGGATAAGAAGATTGACGAAATGACAAATAAATGATCAAATCGCTACACGTTGACCGCCTGATTGGAGACCAGTGCCGATGCCTGGACCTCCCTATGGATGGGAACCCCATCCAGTTTGGCATCCACCTCCATTTGGGCCATGTTATTGGCCATGGTAGGTGAGGTAACCCTTAAACCTATCTTTTTATCATTAGCATCTAGGTAGGGAGAGTTAAAATAAATGAGCTATTTATTCATCGTTAAAGGGGAGGTTTGAAAACTGACATAGCTATATTGCCTTTAGAAAGGGGGAGGTAATAACATAGCTATCTTAATGAAAATATGAAATTAGAAGGGCATGTTTTAAGGGGGGGTTTAGGATAATTACAAATTATAATACCTGTTTGATAATGTCAAAAAGGGGGAGGATTTTATGCATCATTATTTATGGTTTTGTCATCATCAAAAAGGGGGAGATTATTGGTGCTAAAGCACTATGATCGTTTATTATGATGATAACAAAACACGTGTTATTTAACATTTGCATTTAAAATCTTAGATTTTAGGATATTTGCAAATGGAGACGTGTTTAGACAGAGTTAGAGCTCTTATCCATGGCAGATTGGAAGAGCTTATTAGAGGAGGAGCTTCGTGAGGAGTGAAAGCGTGAAGAGAAGAATAGGATAGATTCTCTTTTCATGTATTCTTTTGTTATTCTTTTTCTCTTTATTCTTTATATTTAGATCTTTTGTTAAAGAGCCTTAAAGAACCCTTAAAGTAGTCCTAGGAACACTTGCACTACCTTAGGATACCTAGGTTTTCAGTAGAGAGCTTAGAAAACCAAAATAGGGTTCTGACAGCTTAATCAGATGTCTAATATGAAAATCAGATGTCTGACTGTTGACTCAAACGTCCAATAACTTAGGCTAGACTTAGTTCTGTCTGTTGAAATCAGACATCAAGACCTTAGTCCAGACATCTTAGAAGATGTCTGATGGTTGTGCTAGACATCCAATTAGTGGAACGCTGGTTAATCAAAGTAAACGTTGAGGGTTATGACCGTTAAGCTTATATCAGACGTTTGTAGAAGACCCCAGACGTCTGATATGTAACCGTTTTGCCTCGACTGACCCAAAATCACCTTTGTAAGATTTTCTAGTCATTAACCTATCTTGGGAATCCATTCCCACAGTACAATAGGTTTCTAGACGTCCAGACCTAGTGCTAGACATCCTGTACGTTGTCTGATGGCCTTATACTAGAACCCTATTTAGTTCTGAACCAAGTTAGGAAGGAAACCCGCCTAGAATTAGACGTCTGATACCTGGACCAGACGTCTGATGACCCTGTCAGAATCATAATTGATTCTGATTACGGACTGTTTTGCCTTGGGTTCAACCCCAATGGCTATGGAATCTTTCTAAGGGCTTCCAAAGCCTTCCTAGGCCCTCTATAAATAGAGGACCCTTGCCTTGTAGACACACACCTTGAATAACATTTCCACATCTTTTGTCTCCAAGTAAAATAGAAGAAGATCTTCTTGGGTCAAGTAGTGTGTCCACTCATCTTTTGTGTTCAAATCTAGAGAGCTTCAATCCAGTTGCGCACCCGCTCTCCTCTGATTACGAGAGAAACGAAGCATCGCCACGTGGTTCATGCACTTGCATCGTCACAGATGCACTTCCACCAAAAAGAAGTTTCCTAACTCCTATAGAAGCTAGGTTTTAATATTTGTGGCTCTATAGGATTGTTGTACTTTTTTTTTGGTCTTTGGTTTGAGTATTTGCTTTGTGAATTCTCGTCTCCATCAAGGGACAAAATACTTCTTGTGAAGAGGAGTGGTTTTGAGGTATGCTACCCTCGGGTATAAAGTAGCGTGGTTATACTGAGGTTGAACTACCCTCGTTCTAAGTAGTTCGTTTAGTGGATTTGATCGGCT
This sequence comes from Thalassia testudinum, assembly GCA_037157565.1. Lineage (NCBI taxonomy): Eukaryota > Viridiplantae > Streptophyta > Magnoliopsida > Alismatales > Hydrocharitaceae > Thalassia > Thalassia testudinum. Next base: position 78,537,889 of record JAZHRO010000073.1, on the reverse strand, counting down.
TTGTCGATCAGGAAATTTTAACTCGAGAGGGTTAGGTGGTGGTTTTCACCCGGTTTGGGTTCCCACCTAAAAATACTTGTGCCATTTTGTGTTATTGCATTTTGTGTGAGATTGTTTACATTTCATTCTGCATTTTATTACGTCATGCATATCTCACCTCCTTCTGTAGGGATTTACATTACATTCATGTGCTAATCTCAATAAATAATATAAATGAGTACAATTAATGATAATAATTACTCAAAACTAATATTCAATTGTTGCACATGAGTATCAAGAGTATAATAAGGCAAAAAGATATCTAAGGTAAAATAATGGTGATTTGAATAACCAATAATTGGCTTAGATACATATATAATAATTACTTGATGATCTAAATAAATGCACAATGCCTCAAATAATGCCACAGTGTTTTTAACCAAGTCAGACATCGGGTCAGATGACCAGACAACTTAATTTCTGCCCTGCTATAGTACCTCAAAGAGGCTTCTTCTTCTGTTCTTCCCTCATGCTTCTCTTCTTTAAGCCTTCTTCTTCAACCTCTTCTTTTCTTCTTTTGCCTTGGCTCTTCTCAGCTCCTCTCTTTCCTCTCTTCTTTCAAGCTCTCATGGCTAAGTGTCGATCCTCCTTCCTTCAGAGAAAAACCCCCCCTCCCTCGCTCTCTCTCTTCCTCCACTTCTCTTTCAAGTAATCGGGTATTTGAGTCAAGTGCATACCCAGGTCCAAAGCATAGGAGTGGTCGCAGTTGAGGAGTGAAGGAAGGTATATGGGTCGGGTTGGTGTATGCAGGTAAGGAGGATCTCACCCTTGTGTTCTGAGGCGACTAAGCACTAAGAGAAAAATAATATATGGGCATTGGCTCAGTACTGATTCCACGATGTGGCACTAATGCTACACTTGTTCTTCGTGCAGTCAGCAGCAGTAGGTGGTGTTCGATTGAAGCTCTTGGAGTGGTCAAAGCTCTCAATTGGAAATTGATTGCACAACAATCATGGGTCCTAATCAACCTAAATAATGTCTGAACCAAGCTTAAATTGTGGATGTTGCACTCATATCTTGCATATCATTCATTGCATCAGTCTATTTAGAATAAGATGAGATATCCTGCTAGTTAATGGTTTTTTATTGCTATTTGCAGATAATAAAGTGATCCAGGATGGAGATAGTGGAATAAAGCAATAAAGGAAGAAGAAGACTGACTCAGATAAGAGGAGTGAGGAGGATAGCCTTATCCCTACCCTTAGAAACCCTAGGACAGCCTTCCCAGACCCAAAACAACCTCCATTAGGGCACCTTAGCCCCAAAACCCAAACATGGATAGTACTATCCATGTTCTTATCCACCCTATCCCTCTCCCAAACACTTAAGAACCAAAACCAACCTTAGAAAACCTAAAACCCACTCTCCAACACATTTTAGGACGTCCAGACATCTGACTAGACGTCTAATTTCTGTAGAATAATAATCCAGGAAGCCAAAACTCATACTGACACAGAATTGGACGTCTAATTTAATGTCCAGACATCCAATTTTGTAGTATAAGATGTCTGACCACTATCCTAGACGTCTGATACTACTGTCTGGTTCCTGATTTTGGTGTTGGAAGCCCTAGCTTGCCTATTTTGACCTAGGAACCCCACCGGACACCCTAGGAAACCTAAGTAGAGACCTCCTAAGCCTAATCCACTATCCATAGCCCTACTTGTCATATCTCTAACCCAATTGAACCATCCCATACCTAATTGGGTGCATCTACAGTTGATTAGGTGCACCCGAGCCCAATTAGATCCACCCAGGATCTAATTGACTCATACCTATTAGGGTTACCCTAGCCTAATCACATGCACTCATCTAGTTAGACTTGACCTAGACCTAATTAGGTTCACTCCTACCCAATTAGACTTTCCTAAGCCTAATCAGGTCCACATCCACTTAATCTAGATTGACCCAACCTATTTAGCACCTAATCCTACCAAAACCCACAACCTAGCCCTACGAAAAATACACACCCACACACACACCTTCCCATTTTACTCCCACCAAACCCATGCACACTCTCTTGGAAACCCTAAAAACTTGTGTGTCAAACCTAGATCCAAAAAATGTGGCATTGTCTATTTTTGGAGCCACCAAAAGTGGCAACCAAATGGAGCCTTCCATAAGGGCAAAGAGAGAGCCACGAAATGGGACTGTCACCATACACTCTCCCATCCATACTCTCCACTCTAAAACTTGCTTCCACCCTCCAAAACCTTAAGGTCATCCTCATCCTCCTCCAAGGCTCCATGGACGGCTAGCTAGAGAAGCTTCTCTCTAAAGCTTCAAGGACAGCCATTGGTAGAGAAAGGGAGCAACACCCTCCTCTCTCCACTTGGGTGCACTCACCCCCATCTTCTTCTTCTTCTTGGACGGCCATGAAGGCTCACCCATAGCCTCTTGTGGCCGGTCATCTCTTTTGGTAGGCATGTAGACGGGTTTGCATACCCAAGGTCTAGCTTACACCCTCACACAAGGTCGATGGCCCTAATGGAAACTTTTCGGCATGAGGGATTTTCTTCTATTTATATGCTTTCTAGTGTAGATGATATGTGATAATCTTTTATGCATAAATAATTTCATGATGTTTCTGTGATTGATTGTCCTCATGTTTGCTTGCCTATATGACACTTTGGTTTGTTCACACCATGCACGGCCACCATGGCTTCATTTAAATGCACATAGTCACTTAGGCTTTTTCTAGCTTATCTAGATCTAGGTTTCAATTCTCTTTTCAAAATAAAAAATCAAAAACACAAACAGACAAAAATAGTAGCTTAGGTTAGATTTAGGTTATAAAAGCCGATCCAAATCTCGATTCGTTTTCACGCCTCCCAAAGACGAATGATCGGGACTCAAGTTCTAAAAAGAATAAAGATCTATGCGAGTTTCGTTATCACAAATATCTTTGACGAGTGGTTTTTGTGGCTATACTATGATTTCCAACGATTTCAAAATACGCGATTTCCGCGCTCGTCAGAAACTGAGATGCGTTCCTAGGGATAGTCCACACTGCTTGGGGCCAAGACCTGGAGCAAATGCGACCGGAGAACGCAAGATGTGTCGGAGAACTCAAGGGCGACGACGAAGCTTCGGTTGGACCTGAAATAAAGGAATACGACCTCTCGGCCACATTAAAATTGTTCAATAGCTTCGTCGGAGAGCATGGAGTGAGGTGGCGGTGATTTCGTTGCGTGGTGGTCGGACGGAGTCGAGGTAGGATGTGCGGCAATGGGTTGTTCGGAGGCATGCTTGGATGGTCGAGAGAGTGGAATAAGTGAGGGGTTTTGTTCGTGGTGTTGTGGAGAAGGTTGTGGACTTGTTGGAAAGGTGTGTGGTGGCCTGTGGAGGTGGAGTAGACTCGCCGGAGGAGTGGCTGGAGGTGGGAGAGATGACGGATGGTGGTTAGGTCAAGGGTTGATTTTTGCATTTTTGGGGATAAATAAAACCTAAGGAAGGAAAGGAGTTGAGAGGACCTAAATTAAGGACGAAATGAGGGAGATTCCCATGTCGGTGTGATTGCTGGACGTGGGGAGGACGAACCCTCCATGAGGGAGACAACAGTGAAGAGAGAGAGAGAGAATGCTCTCGTGGAGGCTGGAGAGGTGAGGAGGAAGATGGGGAAGGTCACTGCGCTTCCAATTTGGCCGTTGGAGACTTGGAGGGAGGTCGAGAAGGCCATCGGAGTCACGGTGGAGGTGGTCGGGGGAAGAGGAAAATTAAGGAATTTTAAGGCCAAATCGGACTAAGGAGGACACCTAGGCATCATGGGACCTTATATAGGGCAAAGGAGGTCTTCCCAAGCTTGGAAAGAAGCTTCCAAGCTTGGGAGGCTCACGCAAAAAGGAAACTTGAACCTTTGAATGGTTCACATGACCTTTGGAGTAGGAATCAGAGCCTTGTGCATGGCTCAAATGGAAGGCAACTTCCTTAGGAATTCCCCTTTCTAATTTGGGAGAGTTTCGTCAATCAATCAAGGAGATTTCTTCAATCAAAGGTCGCCGATGAAGTAGGTTTAGGATTTGAAGGTGGCAAGGACCTGTTGGTGGAGAAGAAGACAAAGTTGGGGGGCTATTTGCAAATAATTTGAAAGTTAGGAGCATGTGTGTGAGAGAAAAGATTCAGATTGGACCAAAATGCAAACTAGGCCAAGATAATCTCTGATTGGGCCCAAAATTGGGTACAAACCTAATTTGGACCCAAGGAATCTGATGGTGAAGTCAGATTTAGGTTTTGACCAAGTTTGGTTGGGTAAATTGCGTAGTGACCTAAATTAGGGCAACTGTCTATCTGAGACTCTATTTTAGGTCAAAATGGGTTCATATGGTCAAATCAAGGATGCCAAACCCTAGAGAATATTTTTTTATGATTTTTAGAAAGTTTAAGTGAATTTTATTCTGACCAAAACCTCGATGAATTAAGCAGGTCTGTTGTTAGGGTTTTAGATGTTCATTAATTCTTGAAATGCGTGAAAACTTGTTTCTATTTGCATGAACCCACTTATTATACATTTATGATTATTTGACCTTTAATTAACTCTTGAGAAACCCCGTGGTTGTTCTGCATTCATGATAGCATGGTAAAATTGTAGTTTTAACCCTGGTTTCTTGTTATTCTCTTAGAAAGGATGTGCAATGAATTACGATCCTTTGGTGGTTATGTAGGAGCATTTAATGATGGAATATGACTAAATAAAGCTAGATATGACTGATGATGACGTTATCATCAAACCCCCATGCCTAACTTTTGCAAGTCCCTTAGCAAGATCTCATAGAATTAACTCAAATTCTAGACTAAGCCTTGATGTTCAAAGTCCTGATTCTTTCTTCTTTTTAGAAATTAGATCAGAATGCTAATAATAGGCCTATAGGTACTCAAGTACCAATCAAGATCCAGACCTGACTAGCTTTAGCCTCAGTCTGTTGCGAAGGTTTCTAAGGCCCACAGAAACTAACCTAAGGTTTGTCGGATCCAGTGGTTAAGCACCCGTGTTTGTAACATGGTTAGTCCAGGTTTAGTTTGCAGTGCATTTTTTGTAAGAGAGAGGGATAGAAGAATATTTGTATTTTTGGAGAGTTTTCTCTCTCTCTTTTTCTTTATTTCTAACTTCGGATTGGCTCAAAAACATGTTCTGTATCAGATTCCTTATCCCTACCATCAATCCTCGTAGGGTCCCTGGCAATCGATGCTTCGAGATAACACCGCCCATGACAACCTTCAGAACCCTGGCTTTTGACATTTCGTGATAATGCCGCCCATGGTACCTGAATCAACACAAGGTGCATACGTGCCCTTGGTAGGATATTTAGATATCCTAGGAGACAAGCACCGAGGAGATGGTAAGTTACTGCGCATCTTTGAGGGGAATTTCCCTCCTCTCCGTGCTAGGAACTTGTCCAAATCAACTTGTGTTGATAAGCTACTCCTAATCTAGGTAGCTTTTTCAGAACAGAATTAACGCATTTGCGTGATTTTGATATTAAGCGCACTGAACCAGACTATGTGTGGATTAGGGTGCTTAGGTTACCGAGTCCCATAAACCAGAGGTTAGTTAGCGAGGTCTAATAATCCTTAAGCCTTAGTCCTAATACTTAAGCTTCGCATTTTCCTCAACCTCTTGAGGATTATCCAGATCTTAACGGATACATGAATTTTTAAGCCCTAAAACAAGTCCAAGAGGCCTAAGATCAGTAGTCATACTATTCTCTTTGTCTCTGTTATTCTAGGAATTAATTTTTTTTCTTTTGATTTGGTCTAGAACTTAAGTAGATTCCATAATCTTTTACTAATGATTAATTTTTTTGTTTCAAATTGTAGTTCCTTTTTGACATTTTAAAATCACCTACTCTTTTCCTCCAAATGATATGTAATTAATCTCACAAAATTTTCTCCCCTTTCTCCATTTTTCTTATTTTTTCAATTTTTTTGATTTTTTGGAATATGTAATTTTTTTGTGAGAACCCTTTAGAAATTTGAATTTTTATGTGTTTGCACTTTAATACCCCCCATGCCTATGTTTTGAAATGTCATTATAAACTAGAGGGTACGAAATTAGTTTGGTTTAGGGACTAGAACAGGATACACGGGTGGGCGAATGGGTTGGGATGATTATTGCGGACAATTTCGAGCTCTGGTACAAGTACCAGAGGTGGAGTCTACTGTTCTAAAATTGAACTCAAAGTGCAGTAGACGTGAAGTACAAAAAGATAATCAGAAGGGTCTCAATTTTTTGAAATGACGGGTTGCCTCCCGTTAAGTGCTAAATTCAATGCCTTCAGCTGAGCAGAAAATGGTCATGGAGGAGTGGTTAAATCAAATGAACTTGTAGAACAAGCACCTTGATCAATAGCCTAGCTGGTCCAACTAGGTGCTTGTTCATATTGATAGGCTGATGATGCAGCCCAAACCCAATTAGTTTGGTGGGTTGATGAGTATGGATCAAGAGGTGTGGTGCCCACTAGATGCTTTGTGACTTAGAAGGATGTGGAAATGAAAATCCAAGATTTGGCTGAGTCTAATCAGCCTGGTCAGAGTAGGGATCTTCAAAAGAGAATGGATCTATGGAGGATGTGAGATCCCTACGAGGGTGATCAGAGAAGGATGAGGTATTTTGGGTACTTAGGTCCTAGATTAAGTCCCTGACTACGTGGTTGGTTATCCTAAGTAAACTATGGATACAACCCACTTGGGTTAGCATATAAATCATGTTGGGGATAGTTTGGAAATGAAGGATAGGCATTGAAATCCATGATTTGGAAGAAGTAGAGGGATGAGCGAATTAAGTGTGCACAATTGGGTGCAAGGACACAATGCCAAAACAAATGTTCTTTCACAGGCAAGATTAAGATGTGTGATTTTTAGGATTTAAATCTTGCTTTAATGGCTTTTAAAGTTCTCACTTGTTTACACCTTCAAACACGGCACAAATGTATAGGCACACGGTTGGTGAAAATTGATTTTCTTTAAGGCCTTTTGTGTGACTATATAAAATCAAAACTCCATAGTGTAGATGATCCTAGGGTGTGCAGCTTCTATTCAATGAATCCTTTTTAAGATTTTTTTTTAAGAAGAGTCCAATCAAAATAATCAATGACCCTATCTTGACTAAAATCGCATGAACTTTTCAAAAAAACTAATTTCAGAAATTTTTTCGGGTGATAGAGCACTTAAATTCACATTTTTTCAAGAGGAAGTCAATCTGTCCAGAACTTCTAGATCAGTGCACAAGTTTAATGTGTTGATCAGAACAAGCACTACTCAATTTCAAATGCAAAAGTGTTCTTCAAATAAAGTGTAGAGAATTTCAAGATATTTATAGAAATATAAATCTCTCGCAAATCCAAGTTGCGTGGAGTTCGCAACAGTGAGAACACTCTACAGACCTCCAGAACTTAGGACAACCTTGCGCACTTCCAATAGCGAATTTCTCAGAACCAAACCACAAGAATTTTGGCTCTAAAAATTGAAGGGGAGTTCGCCTACTAGAAGGGGCACCTCTGATATTTTTCTCAAAATTTTTAGAGGTGTAGAGTGTCCATTAATCGTGTCCTTAACTCGAGTATAGAAAATGATTTTTTTTTTGAAGTTAACGGGTTGAGGACTTAGTGGTGGTGTTTTTCTTTGACAAGCAAAAGAGAATTTTTTTTGTAACACCACCATTTCTTGGTCCAAGGATGTAAAGTTACCTTTGGATCATGGGAAGACAAGATCAAGCCTTCAGGTCGATGGTGATCATCTTATGCTTCCTTTTGATCCAACTAGACTCATTCTCCTCCCATTGACGATGCACAAGGTTCCTGCAACCACAAGAAGAGAGAGAAGAGAAAGTTAGCTAACACAAGTATAAATAATGACCAAGAAAATGAAGCGAATAAGAGATCCATTGCCACCCCGGCAATGGTGCCAAAAATTGACGTTCGTTGGACGCATTTGCGTTAAATCGTTCATTGTAGCGCATTTTATGACATCAATTTTAAATAAGAATAAACGGACATGAGTCTGAGTGTCAAACACTGGGAGGTGTGAAATTGGATCAAACACTCGCTTTGTGTCACAAAAATTCATCATTTGTTTGCTTGCAAACCAATTTGAGAAAGAGGGAGAGGGAGAGACAGATAGAGAGAGTAGGGTTTGAGAATCTAAACATATGAGAATAATATATCAAAAGATGTATTATCTTAACTATCAAATGTTATGACCAACAAAAATATAGATGAATGCTTGAAAAATAGATGAACTACAACTATCAACAATAAAAACTGAATGTAAGGTGGTGAATGGCATTGAGATAGCCACGACGGAAGAGGGGCTTCCGTTGGTGACTTGGCATCTTCACAACCTTACTTGGGATCTCTATGAAGTGGTGGAAATTCGTGGAGGCAAGCTTGGCGCAAATGGGTGGGGTAGGACCCTTTTTATAAGTGCGGAGAGGGCTCAAATTCAAATTCGGGGCTTTAGTGATAGTTGCAAGTGTCACTAAAGGCCCCTTCAGCTGTTGCTAAAGATGCACCGATCACTCATGCCTCGCTAGCGCGCGCCTCACACTCCTTGTCACGCGTGCATGTGCTGGCGCATGCTAATCTGTGTGCATATGCCCACGTGTGATGCTCCGCGCGTACATGCATGCACCACCGCGCCGCTATGTTGCTACACCGCCTTGCTCTCGCACGCGCGCTACGTGCCTTGTGCTACTGGGGGTGTGAGGGTGGCCTGGATGGCACCACATGGCACCATTTGGGCCGTCCATCTTCTTTCTATTGTAGAGGGTGACACGGTGCTCAGATCGAGATGATTCCCACGCTGCTGGACTGCGATTGTCGCTTTAGATCCATTCATATAGTCAGATTTTTCATTTGAGGCCTGTAAGGATGTCGCATTGCCCCCTAGCCATTGATCTTTCTCTACCTTGTTGTGGGAGCTACGGAGGTCAGATGGAAGTGATTTTGAGTTCGTTGTACTCCGTTAGTCGATCTGGATCCATCCATACGGTTCGATCACTCATCTGAGACCTCTTTCAAAATGAACTTGTGCACATGGTCATTAAACATTGATTCTAAGAGATTAAAATGTAAAGATCATGCAATATCAGAGCCCTTCCACATCCAAAATACCCAAGTCGAATAATAGAAACCTTGCCCCACCCAAGTGCGCTACCTTCCACCCTTGAGAGGACAAAGACAAAGATCTTACCAGGTTGAGAATCCGCTTACGCTCATACCTTCCCACCATAATCTCGCCGATGAGGGCCCCCGTATCACCATCTTCGCAGCCATGACCTCCTCCAATTGTGAAACTTCGACATTATACATCTGCCCTAGCTCCGTCGGGGGTGGCAGTGGTACAACACCACTCGCTTCTTGGACCCTGGCTTGTCCACCATTTTGCTGCATCACCCTCCCCTTTGTTTTTCACTCCGCCTTCTTGTGTCCCCAGCCCCCACTGGCCAAGCAAAGGGTCGGTGACTTGCACACCGCCGGCATGTGCCCTCGTCTTCGACACCGATAACACACAATATCTGCATTTCCCCCTCTCCTACTCCTCCAAAATCCACCCACACCTTGGGCTACTTCCATTCTTTCTCTTTGTCGCAGTGTCCTAAACCGTTAGACCCTCCATTCGTTGTCTCCTTCCCAAACCCTAGCACCCCCTTTCCTCTCCATCCCTCTTGAGACAAAGTTGGTCGATCAAAATGGAGGCCAGATCTAATGATAATCTTGATGTCGAAAGTTGGTAGAAGCTATGGCAGGGCTAAATGTAGAGGGCTCATCGGGGCCAAATGAATTCCAAGTGCTATTTTATAAGGAGTTTTGGAGTGTGGTCAAAGGAGATGTCATGGAGGTGATAGCAAAATTTCAAAGGGGAAATGTTGGAGTTGAGAGAATAAACAAGTCGTACCTTTTTTGCTACCAAAGTGTATTGGGGTAGAGACTTTGACAGAGTTCAGGCCCATTGCGCTTTCGAATTTGATTTATCTAATCATTAGCAAAGTGCTTGCTAATCATCTGAAGTGTGCTCTATCTGATTTAATCAGCCCAATGCAGTCGGCTTTTCTCCCCAATAGATTGTTGCAAGAGTTTTTCATTGTGGCACAAGAGGTGGTTGCGGGGTGGAGCAGGAGAAAGAGCAAAGCCTTAATGTGGAAGGTAGATTTTAGTAAAGCATATGACTCGGATGAGTGGTCATATCTATGGGAGATTATGAAGAGGAGAGGTTTTCCATCTATATGGATACAATGGATGAAGAGATGCATTGTTACCTCCTCCTTTTCCCCTATTGTGAATGGGAGGCCATGTGGGGTGTGGATTCAAACTCAACGTGGGGTGAGCCAAGGATGCCCTTTGGCTCCTCTTATTTTTAACCTGGAAGTAGACACATTGGCACATTTTATGTGCAGCCTGGCAGAAGTAGGGATGATTAAGGGGTATTCGTTATTGAATGCAAGAGCTCTGGCACCAATTTTACAATATGCAGACGACACTGTGTTCTTTGTAGAAGGAGGATAGAATGAAGTTGAAATCCTTTTCTCTATGATGTCATCTCTGGTGTGTTTTGGTATGTCAGCTCAGGAAGGGGAGACAATGGCTGCCACCGTACACTCTTCATCTACAACCCTCCCTATGAGATATCTAGGTTTACCTTTAATTGATAAGAAACTCAAGAAGAGTGATTGGGCATCCTTATTTGAGAAAGTGAACACCAAGTTGGAATCTTGGAGCAACAGATTTCTCTCTAAGGGTGGAAGATTGATTCTACTTAATTCGGTCATCACCTCGATATCGGTCTTCTTCTTGATTTTTAGATCACCGAAGGCAATATGGAAAAGGTTGGATGTAATGAGGAAGAGATTTTTTTGGAAAGGAGTGAAGGTAGAGGGCAGGTTCTTGCATCTGGTGAAGTGGGGGCAGCTTTCTAGGCCTCGATCGAAGGGAGGGATGGGCATTTGTTCCTTGAAATATTTTAATGATACTATGTTACTGAAGTGGGCCATTAAATTGACCACAGATGAGGGGAAGATGTGGGCTCAATTAGTTAAAGAGGCATATGGTCCCAACTTAGTGCAGCTATGGAAGAACCTGCCAAGAAGGCCTTCCCCTTTCTGGACATTGGTTAAGTGAGCAGTCTAAGATCACTGGTTTGACTTTGTTCCAGAATTGGGGGACGACAGACATTTCTTATTCTGGTCAGATGTGTGGTCTGAACTGAGCCAATTATCTATGAATTATTCGAGAGTCTTTACTGTCGCTGTGGACAGTGAAGCCTCAGTTAAGGATTACTAGGATGCTGAGAATAGCACCTGGGTTGTTCCTGCAGTTGGCACATGTGAGGGAGGATGCACATAGCAGAAGCATGCTCGGCTGATTGCAGACTTGAAGGCATTCCAGCTGATTGGGGATGTGGACTGTTTTATGTGGAAACATGGCTTATTTACTCCATCCAAGGCATACAAAGGACTGATGGATGCTGGGGAGGCAGTCTGCACATCTGAAGACTGTGATTGCAGCAAAGTCTGGAAGTTGAAAATTCCACTTAAAATTAAGATATTCTTATGGCTTTGTAGACGTGACGGACTCGTTATAGGAAAAATGAGGAGCAGAAGGCTTTGTGCTTTAGTACAAAATTGCCCACTTTGTAACCTCCCCACAGATAGCAAGGAACATTTATTTGCATCATGTTTGGTGATGGATCAAATTTGGAGGGGACTTTGTGGGGAACCCCTACCTACTTGGGAGGAACTCTGGAGGAATCTTTGGACACATAGGAGTGTGCAGGTGAAGAAGGTGACGGTTATGTCGAGTGTGTGGTGTGCTCGTAATGAGCGTTTGTTTAAAGGGGAATCCATCATTGTGGGAAATATTGCAACGGAATGCTGGGGCCATGTGAAAGAGTGGGAGAACCTCATGTAATGCTCTATTTTCTATATAAATAAAAGGATCCTGATTTGTACCGTCCTCGGTAGCATTCCTCATCATTTGAAAAAAAAAGAAAAAAATGTAAAGATCATGCAATATGCATGCAATGATCCCAAGCCCATTATAATATGACATTATTGCATAAGTACCCTCAAAATTGACTCTAATTGATGTTATTAACACTTGTAATTATAGAGTCATCACCTACCCTCCCCCTTGGTGCCTTATTCCTCTATATTCCTCTCCCTTGGGCCACACCAAGGAGGAGATCTTCTTCACAAAGGGGAGATGGCTAGGCATTGAGGAGGAGCAAGGTGGTTGACGCCCACCTTGGAGGACAACTTGAAGAAGAAGCCAAGGAGAAGCCTTTTTAAGTGGGGGAGCAACCGCACTTGAAGCATGGCTATCCAAAGCTCTACCATAGGTTCCATTCTCTTCTTTATCTTTATATTTTCTTGTATTAGCTAGTGTTTTCTTATCTTTTATGCAACAAGCATTCAGCTACATTTCATCTAGTTTGCTAGTAATATAAGTTCCAATTTTGCCTTCCAATTCCATGCTTTCTGCTTAGTGTGTTTTTCATGTTGTTGGTAGTTTAGTGCACCACACGCTCTTCTAATTACCCTAGGCACACTTGCCTAGGGTGAGCTTAGAAGAAAGGGTTTCTTCTTATCACATAGGTGTAGGTTTAGCGTAGTTCTACTCACTTTTCAGGTACCCGTTATTTCAAAATTATAAAAACAACAAAATCAAAAATACAAAATACAAAGTGTGGATCTGAGAGGTGAGAGAGAGAACAAAATTTTGCGACTAACAAATTGGCCTCCTTAGATGACCCTAGATACTCCACTATCTAGGTTTACAAATTGAAGAGTTGATTGTGGATTTATGAGCACAACGACACTATTTCGCATATTTAACAAAACGCATATTTCTCGCATCACTTCTCCCCCAAAAAGTGGATCTAAGAAGACCACTTCCCCCTCCTAAAGTTGGTGCCTAAGGCCCCCACTCTGGATCCTTCCAACACCAACCCAAACCCCCCCTCCCCATCCTTATAAAAACCCTTCCCATTTTGGCTGCCCATCATCTTCATCATCCACACTCCATAGCCGTCGCTTCCTCCTCCACTAGAGTACTCCACCTCTAAGAGGCCGACCACCACCACCTTGTGGCTATCCTCCACCCTCCCTCCACCTCCAAGACACACGGCCACCAAGGACCACCTTTGGTGCCTGTTACTTCTAGTAATAGTTGTTTTTCTATTGCTTTATATTTCACATTTATTTTTGCAAGTAGCTAGTATATTCTCCATCTTTGTGGCACACCTAGACTTTCCTTGGGCTATAAGTGTGCTCCTCTCTGTGTGGTCTAGATGGGTCTCCATGCCCATGGTCTAGCCACCACCATCCTCTACTGTTGGTGGCTCCCTAAGCATTCCCAGTGGGATGGCTTTCTAGTAGCTTAGCAGTAGTTAGATTAGACTTCCTTCCTTTGTAAAAAGCATTCCTCTAGTTTCATTTTTCTGTAACCATGGCTTATTCATGAAATGAAAAGCTGATATCTTATTTTGGATCATTCTTTCTTTATTCAAAAATCACAAAAAAAATAATATCATGGTAGTGTCGGAACACATAAATTATTTAGCACTTGATGTAAGCATGGTTGGTAGTATTTGCATTGTAGAGATTGTGCATTTGGACACACACATTCATGTTCATCATCTTCCTTACTCATGTGCACGTTGTTTGCATTAATAACACTACTGGCAAGATGTATTTACATAATCTGGAAATCAGACCACAATTCTAGGTAGATTTGTAAGCAAGAGAAATCAGAATCGTTTCACTATTTTCCCCTCCCTGAATCAACCGTGACTCACCACAAGTCTCATTATTATTTTTTTTAGGTCTAATTTCACATCTATACTACGACAAAAACAATCATTTTCGTGAATCTTAGGCTTAACAATGAGAAGCCACAGTCGATGGCTTGTTTGCTGGTGGTGGAGCTTCGCGTTGAAGGTGATGGCACGGCCATTGGAGGCTGTGGTGGTCGGCCGGTGAGAACGATTGCCAGTGATGAGGCCGTGGGTGGTGATCACGGTGCCTGTTGAGGACGTGAAGGTCAACGTTGAGTTGCCGGCATCACGTAGGTGCACACAGGGATGTCCGAAGCTAGTAGCAGTGTTCCGTGACATGGCCAAAGTTGGATGAAGTTGATGGGTTCTTCTTAGCATGTGGCCGTGGAAGAGGTTGAGGAAGAGGAGCATGGTGGCAGTCTGTTGGTTTGTGGCATGGCCGTGGGAGGAGATAAAGGTGATGGATGGAAAAGGCCTGAAGGTGGAGGTAGATCGATGGAAAGTAGTGGAGGTGGTGAAGGTGATGGTGGGGGGTTCTTCGTGGGAAGGAGGTGAACAGATGGAAGGAGAAGAAATAGAGTGCATGGGGAAGATGGAGGTGAAGGGGAAGGAGTGTGATTAGCGTTGATGATGGTGATGGAGGTGGTGCTGGTAGTGGTGCTCTCTATCACCGAGCACCACCACGTTGAGGGCGAGCAAGGATGGTTGTCCACAATGCACACTTGAAGCACAAGGTCCACTCTTCAGTCCACTGTGGAGAAGATGGAAGGTGGAAGAAGAGGGGATCCTCCCTTGTGGTGTTCTCCCTCATTTTTAAATGTGATCGAGTCACTGCCGTCTCCATGCCTCGACTCTCTCTCCAAATCCACTTCTTTTGCCAAGAGACTCGGATGACACAATGACGTATGGTGAAAGCGATGGCTTTGGAGGATTTGCAAGCGTACACCTACACATAACATAAAAACATGTGACAAGGCATATCTATCAACTAAAATAAACTAACACTTAGTTCTAGATAATTAAAATCTAAGGGGATGTGTGTAAAATATACTTAGGCTAATTAAATGGCCAATATATTGGACTCATCAAAAGGTATGCTCAAAAGTTGCATTCTAGTGCACTTAGTCTTTGATATTTCCATTTAGTGCAATTGATGGAGAATGATGTCCACATTTCTTATCTACCTCTAACATATATTTAATAGGGCACTTGAGGAGGCATTTTTTTCTCATGCTCCTGCCATTGGATTTTGGCGTGGGGTAAATTACTCATGTAGAAATTTCTTTAATATGCTTTTTTTCCCTAATGAATAAAGATGGAAAATGTCTTACCGTAGAGATTTGATTTTAGGGAAATTGTTAATTGAAGATATTATGCATTAAATCCTTAGATCGAGTTTATGCAGGTAATGAGGAAACACAACCCTTCAATTGCACATTGTAGAACTCTTATGACCTTTTTTACTGCTTCATGATATGATCATTGATTTCATATGAATGGTCACTATTCTCTATTTAAAGCATTTCAGAGTACCAAGAAACTCCCAATGAACTATTCTTGTCACTCCAACAAAACTTGATGGGTACTTTGGGTACAATCAGATAGCAATTTTTCTTGACAACCAAGGGAGGATGACATTCATGAGTCCTTTTGGTACTTTGGCTTTCAGGAGAATGCCATTTGGATTGTGTAATGCACCCGCTATGTTCCAAAGATGCATGATATCCATCTTCTGTAATATGATAGATGACTTCCTAGAGGTTTTTATGGGTGACTTCTTTATTTTTGGAACTTCTTTAGCCAGTGTCTCCTTAATTTAACCAAAGTTCTGATAAGGTGTAAGGAGACCAATCTAGTGTTGAGTTGAGAGAAGAGACATTTCATGGTGCAACATGGAATTGTGCTCATCTATATTATCTCTGTGAAGGGGATTGAAGTAGATAAGGCTAAAGTGGAGACCATCTCTAAACTACCACCCCCTTCTAGTGTTAAACAAGTGTGATGGTTCCTAGGCCATGTTGGGTTCTATAGGAGATTCATTAAAGACTTTAGCAAAGTGTCATGACCTTTGTGTGAACTCCTTATTGAAGGCAACTTTTGCCTTTGATGGGAAATGCGAGAAGGCCTATTAGTACCTTAAGTCTGCCCTTATCTCTACTTCCATTATTTAGCCTCCTGATTGGACTTTTCCCTTTGAACTCATGTGTGATGCTTTTGATTAAGCCATAGAGGTAGTCCTTGGTTGAAGAAGGGATAAGAAGCCTCATGTGATTTATTATGCTAGCAAGATCTTATTTAAGAGTCAGCAAAACTACATAATAACTGAGAAAGAATTATTAGCTATAGTATTTGCCATAGAGAAGTTTAGGTCTTACCTTTTGATATTAAAGGTTGTGGTGTACGTTGACCATTCTTCCCTCAAACATCTCTTGACTAAGAAAGACACTAAGCCTAGATTGATTGGATGGATTCTGCTATTACAAGAGTTTGATCTTGAGAATAAGAACAAAAAGGGAGTAAAAATTGTAGTAGTAGATCACCTTTCTAGGATCCCTCATGAGGAATCTATCCTGAAAGAAGAAATCAATGAAACCTTCCTTGATGAGGCCTTATTTTTTTTCACCCAATTCTCACCTTGGTATGTGGACATTGTTAATTACTTGGTCATTGGAAAGATCCTAGTAGACTAGAACAAATAGAAGAGAGATAGATTCCTATCTCAAGTCAAAAGCTACTGCTAGGAGGACCCTAAACTTTTTAAATTTTCCTTTAACCAAGTAATAAGAATGTGTTTTCCTGAGATTGAACAAAAAAGGATCCTGAACTTCTCTCATTCCCTATATTATGGTGGCAATTTTAGTGGTAGGAAGACTACAACAAAGGTTTTGTAGTATGGATTTTATTGGCGGAAAGACCGTAGCAAAGGTATTGTAGTCTACATTTTATTGGTAGAAAGACCGCAGCAAAGGTATTGTAGTATGGATTTTATTAGTAGGGAGATTGCAACAAAGGTATTGTAGTTTGGATTTTATTGGCCTACGCTTTTCCGAGATGCTCCCCATTTTGCTAAGGCATTTGATGCTAGAAGACTGGAACTCTTGGAAAAGGGAATGAAATGCCCTTAAACCCAATACTACCTATAGAGATTTTTGATGTTTGGGCCATTGATTTCATAGGACCTTTTCCTCTATCCTTTGGACATGAGTACATATTGGCTGCAGTGGATTACATATCCAAGTGGGTTGAAAACATCCCCTCAAGAACTAATGATCACTCTGTGGTACTTAAGTTTATCAAATACAGACTATTATTAGTGCTGGAGGCCCACACTTTAAGAACTACCACTTTATGTTGCTTTGGAAAAAGTTTGTGTAACTCATAAGGTGGCTACACCTTATCATCCTCAAGCAAGCAGACAAGTAGAGGTTTCCAATAGGGAGGTCAAATCTATCTTAGAGAAAATTGTAAGGCCTGATAGGAAGGACTGCTCTTTGAGGTTAGCGGATGCTTTATGGGCCTACAGAATGGCTTATAAGACTCCCATTGGTATGTCCTCCCATCGATTGGTTTTTGGGAAAGTGTGTCACTTGTTGAGTTGGAATACTATGCCCTTTGGGCTATCAAGGCACTGAATTTTGATTTAGACAAGGCTAGAAAGGAATAGAAGTTACAACTTAGTGTGCTTGAGGAATTAAAAAAGGATGCTTATGAGAGCTCTTGACTTTATAAATATTGCAGCAAACCCTCCCATGATAGTCATATCCTTAGAAAACATTCGAACACAACCAAAGAGTCTGGCTTTTCAACTCCCAGCTCAAATTGTATCTCAGGAGGTTGAAGTCACATTGGGATCGACCCTTTATTGTGGTGTGTGTCTTTCCTCATGGAGCAATGGAGATTGATGCGCAAAAACTGCTTAAGTAATAATCATTTGTTGTAGTGCATTTTTCATGATAAAAAATAATAACTGGAACTCTGCTGAATCCTTGATTGAACTCAGTAGGGCAAGGAAATCACATCTAACTTAAATGCGAAAAGGAAACTAAATGCAAACTATTTCTTTTTGTATTTTTATATAAAGAGAGATGGTGAGTGACGGGTTGAATTTTGCTTACAAAGATAATTAAAATGACTTGTTATATTTCTAAGTAGTGGAAAATCGACTAATCAAAGTATTGAATTAAAATTAAACCACTCAAGACAGAGCGGGTTATGTCCACAGGGAGGCAATGGCTATTACAAACTCACAATAATTAAATGTTATTGTTCACGAATGATCTCCTCAAGAAATTATGTCGAAAACCACATAGATATGAGTTTAAATAAAAGCACAAGTTGAAATTGCATTTAAGCCAAATAGGAGGGGGTTCCATGTAATGTCTGCCATAATAAAATTAGAATAAAATCCTCACAATGGCGCTTAAATGTAAATAAGAATTAAACTCCCCCTATAGCAACATTCTTCCAAGAATTAAATGAAAACTCACTTAGATTTAGGTTAAGAAATTGATTTGCTAAATAAGCTAAACAATGAAGGGGGTTCTCATAAAATCACTACAATAATGAAATCAAAAAAATGAAGTGGTAATGGCATATGTTGTAATAATTAATAGAGGATGAAACAGGGGAGTACACTTTGTTTGGCCATGCACACAGGAGGAGAGATGGGCATCGAGGCTTTAGCCGGAGATCACCCCGCTAGGGCCGCACTCGATGGTGGTGACAACATGACAGATGGTAGCTGTGGTGGCTGCAACAAGGAGAGGAAGGTGGTGAGTGGCAGTTCTACTCACTTCTGTTGAGTGCACGAAGGCATGGTTGAGGGCTGTGTGCGCGCGGTGGGGTTGCAGTGAGGGGAGTCGGGCGACGAAGGGCTTATGTGCGGAGGTCATGTGTGGTTGGAGCAGAGGGTGCGTTGGGGGCATGCACATGTGGTGGCGGTGCGGGGACTGCCTGTGCTGTTGTTGAAGGAGCATGCTCTATAGCGAGTGGGTGGAGGTGCGATGAGGGGAGGGGCATGCTGTTGGTCACGCATGGAAGTGCACTGCTGGCCTACTGGAGGTGCATGCGGGCATGTGCGTTGGCATGGCGGAGGGGGTGCTGGTTGCGTATAGGCTGGAGGTGCAGCGAGGAGTTGGTGGAGATGGTTTTGTTATGAAAATAGAGGAAGAAGAAGAAAAAGAAGTAGTAGAAGAAGAAAGGGGGTGCTTTGTGTAACATGGAATGGAGGTGGTGCTGTAGGGGCTTCAGACTTCTGGGAACATTCCCAGACGTGTTAAATGTGCATGGATGGCTATTCGTGCGTGGTTGTGGTGGTGTTGATAGTGGACAGGGGAGGGTGCACAGTGGTGAAGCACGGTGATGGTTGCGTGGTCGTCGGAGACACCCGCACGGTGTTGGCACAAGTCCATCGGCTTGGCATGGCGAGCTGTCACCTCGTCGGCCCACGGTGTGGTGGAGCTCGGCCTTGGAGATGCACGGTGGTGGTGATGGAGGTGAGCTCGAAGCTCTTCCTAATGGTGGAGTCGGGGTGGAGTCTCCACGAGCCCAGTTGAGGCTCTCTCTTTCTTATAGCAACAGGGGAAGATGAAGAAGAAGATGGAGCGTGGAGAAAGGTCAGCGAGATTCGCATCCTTCGCTCCTCTTCATTGCCACGTTCATTGCCTGATCTGGCCATAAATGGCTTATCGGGGAGGAATAGTTGCTACTACATGAAGAAATATATAAAAACATATGTGGATTATTTATATACAAAGCCTTTATATTTCTAACTATTTAATGCATGTAATGTATGCATGCAAACTAAATGATGCTAAATAATTTGTATACGAATGTAATGCATGCAAACAAATATGTTTAAACTATAATATTTACATCTTAATACATGCAATGTATAAGTTAATATTACTCTAATGTCTAGGAATTTAAGTAACTAATTAGCCCATAATTATGGGCTCATCAAATGCCCCCATGCCTAGTTTTTGCTAGGCCTTAGCAAATTCAAGCAATAACCCAACTTTTCAAGTAGACCAGCCAACCAAGTCGATCTTCCTTTAGAAACATGTTAAGTTTAGACTTTAGACCTAAGGTTCCCCAGTAGTTGCTAAGTTACAGACTAGGTCAGCTAAAGACGAGTTGTAGGCACAGGTTTCCCTGATTTCTAACTTTACCCTAGAGTTTATTATCCCAGAGAGTAAATCATCCGTGCATGTACATTGGTCTGAGTTATTTGAGGTTGGTATGATTTCCAACCTAGAAAGAGAGTAGGAACAATTTCTTTTTTGTAATATATATATTTTTGTTTGATTCCTCTAAGTTTAACCTTGGATCAACTATCAACACAGTCAGTGTCGGATTCATTGTCTCCATCACCGAACCTCGAAGGGTGCTTGGCTTTCGATGCTTTGAGATAGCACCGCCCATAGTGACCCCAAGAACTCTTGGCAATCGACACTTTGAGATAGTATCACCCATGGATTTCTTAAGCGAATTCAAGCCTGTGGCAATCGGCACTTCGAGATAGGGCCGCCCATGGTACCTAAACTACACAATGTGCTTACATGCCCTAGTAGGATAGATATCCTAAGAGACAAGCACCAAGGACGTGACATGTTATCATCGCATCATCAAGGTGAGTATATACCCCACCTCTCCTGCGATAGGAACTTGTCCAATCAAATTGTGTTTTCAAGCTTCTCCTAAGTCAGAACTAAGAGAAGCAATTAAGGTGATCATTACTTATACAAGGCCAAGTGTATGTGAAATGTGGATGCTTAGGTTACAAGGACCTGCAAACCAAAAGGTAGCAAAAGACATTAGGTACTACTTAACCTTTAACTCAATCCCTAGCTTTCCTTTCTCAACCTCTTAAGGAATGGTCTGCAACTTAACTCCTACTTAAGTTTTTAAGTCCACAAAGGACCCCAAGGGTCTAAAGCTAGTAGCTCAACTTAGCTTCTAAAGTCTGACACCTAGAGTCAACTTAGTCTAACCTAAAGTTTTGGTCTTTTGCCTAAGAATGCGGGGTCTAGCCAGTTAAGCTCTATTTAATTATATGCCTAAATGCAATTTTTTTTTTAAATCAATGCAAATGTATGCAATGCAGAATGTTTTTACTAAATGCATGAATGCACTATGTATAAATGCTATGTATATCCCTAAGTACACTCCCCCATGCCTAAAATCTGCAATGTCCCCATTGCATAGAAGGATATTACTTGGGTTAGAGATGGTCTGCCGTTATTTTGTTAGTAGCCGAGTAACCAAAGAACCTACAAATCAGGTTCAAGGATCACAGAAATAGGCCCTAAAAAAGAGTAAAGTAATGCTGGCCTAGAAAATAGGTAACCTAGGATGTTGGCGAGTTGATAATGAATCCCAATAGCAAATGCTCACCCAACCAGGATGGGAATGAAATCATCCCAGGTAACTAGAGGAGGTTCTAAAGGATAAACTGGCATAACAACCTCCAAAGGGGAAGGGGAAGGATGACAAGGTTCCTCCAAAAGGAATGGGGAAGGAATGGTGCAGAAATAAACCCCCAGGGTGATGGACTGACCATAGAAAGCATCAATCCATACCCGGTACCCCATTACTAGAGATATTGGTCTGTTAAGCCCCTCGGTCAAAATAGTAGTAAGCATGTCTTTAAGCCAGGGATCTTCTAGGGCGTCCAAGTTTTGAGGTTGCAGGATGGTCATAAGATCTAGGTTGGGTTTAGTTGGCTCGGTATCCCTCCCTAACAATCTTTCCAATTCCTCAATTACATCCCTAGCATCCCTTATACTATCACAAGTATTCTCCTGCACTTCATCAGTGATCATTTCAAGGTATGGAGTCAAAATTTCACCTTCAGACATTGGCGAATCAAAGGATGACTCCGAATCAAATGAAGGCAGGTTGGAAGCAACAAATTTAGGGATTACCCTATCAATCTCATCCCTAGGTTCTTATTCTTTTCTCAAATCCTCCCCGAAGTCTATATGTGAATCCACATAAATCTCAGAAGTTGCTTCCACATTTTCCATTATTTCATCATGAGGAGAGATATTATCAATGGGTGTGCTAAGGAAACCTAATTTGGTCAAATTTGTGACATCCTTAGGGGCTAATTCTTCAAATAAGACATAAACACCTTTAGTGTCACTCCAAATCTTGAATGTAGGTTCCTCATAAAATTCATCCTTCTCCTCATTATATGATTCATCATATACCCGAGGTCTAGAATCATCTAAAATCTTAGTAGATCCCCTATGACACTCTATCTGGGGTACATGGTTTACACTGGTAACATTGGACTCCTCAGATAGGTGAATTTCTTTACGGTTAGCTTCCCTAAGGGTGGGCTTGAGTTCCATCTCATGATCAGAAGGGAGGGTGGGATTAACAACATGATTTTGACTCACTTCATCAAATGTCATGAAAATACTGTCATCTGGGCCGAGGTCTTCCAATGGTACCATCATTCCCTTCTTTTGACTCCAATATAATTCAGGTGGATACTCAACATGATCATCTTCCTCAGGTTGCCACCTTTCTTCATCCAATGCATAGCTACTTTCATACATATTCTCCTCCCACTTAAGTCATGGACTTCTCAAGGAAGTGTCATCTAGCGTGGAGGTTTCAAAATCAATCCTTGAAAAGTAGCTATTCTCCCTTAAATAATCCCCAAAATTCCCCTCCAACTTAGGGTGTGGCTCTCCCACAGGAGATGCATCTAGCGTAGAGGGGTGCACTTCATCCTCAATGGGGTAGATTGGGTGGCTAATTTCTTCTAATTTCTTCTTTTTCTTGTTGGCCTGCACTCAAAGATTCTCCTAATAATTCAATCATTCTGTCTTGCATTTTCTGTATTTCCATCTTCAAGGAGGAGAGATCATCATTACTATCAGGAGAGAAGTCAGGCTCAGGCTTATAATTCTTAGGAGTTTCTGTCCAACCATTATAATCATTTAGGGAGGGTGGGTTGGCCATTTGTATGGTGTGTGGGATATTGGGCAAGGCAAATCGCACTCCTAGGTTTTGCTCACTGATCTAGGGCTTAACCATGCCAATACTCCTATAATAGGAGTAAAAAGGATCCCACTGGTTGTCATTTTGTCCATCAAAAAAGGAACCATCTTGGCGTATGGGATCGAAGATTACAGGATGGGGGTAAGGGTGTGGGCAAGATGTGAAAGGATGAATGTTTCAAAAAAAAATGTGAAAGGATGAAAGTCAACGTGGTCCATTCTAACTCACACCACAATCAGATTCCTTCCAATAAACACAAATAAGAGGACTTTTTAGGTCTTTAATCAGTTAGGCATCTGAGATTTAAGTCCACTTGTAGGTGACAAATCAATTTGTTCAATCAATTTATGCGCCTATTGTCGACCTACGAAATGCCTAAAAAGACCTAGTTGGAGCTTAGGTGCTCTTCCCTACAGCTCAAATGGAAGAGTAACTCCAAAGATGGAAGATCGAGGGATGTAAGTAGGCCTAAGCCTTCCTTTGAAGCTTTGCTTTTGCAGTGCTTCTTAACTACCCTAAAAAATGTGACAGGGTATCCTCCTCCTTGGGGTTACAAAACCTTTGATCTTAAGTTCTGAACACTTCATAATCCAACGATAGGAGGGTTCTTTACTTAGAAACTCAAAAACCTAGGAGTGTCTAAATGCGTGCTTTGGTGCAAAGATCAAACAAGTGTGCATACACCGTAAAAGTTTTGAGTTTGAATTTTGAACCGTAGCACAATGTCTTAAATCAACTCCTTAAGTTTTAATGTTCCTCCAGTAGTTAGTCCTTTTCAGAAGATTTACAGTGACCACTTGTTAGATTGATTCAAATCAAACTTGGTGGTCTTTGAAATTAAGGTCCACATGCAATGCATGAACAAATATGGATGTAAAGTCAAGAAAACGTACCTTGCCTCCTGCAATCAGCAATGATATGCACGCAAATGCAAGCAAAATAAATCTAGAGGTTGCTCATTCACACCTAAATGGTCATCCTAAGGCAGGCAGCTTTTAGCAGGCAACTTGTGTTTTGTCTTTTATGTCTTTATCTAACCTAGTTATGCACAAACAAGAAAAAAAAATAAAATCAATCCACGACAGAAAATAAAAACCTAAGTCTAAATAAATGGGAATAGACTCCCACAAAAATTACCCAACATGGGCCTAAAAGAAATTCGAGGAATAAACCCCTAAAATGTACCCCAGAACAAGGGTCTCAAACCAAATGAATATGAAGTCAACTAAATCTAAGCTAATCTAATATATTATCTATTCTATCTATTTAGAAGGGAGGAGTTGATGCTTATAGCTTCCTCAAAATGTTCTCCTTCGAATTGTGGCTCAAGGTCCACCTCAATTGTGTGCATGGCGGCTATGTTGCTTCTAATGTGCATCCAACGGATGATGTCGAGGGTCGCCTGATCTCTGAGGTTGGTGCTGTAAGATGTAGAAGATATGGGTTACCTCGCACCAAAAAGATCGAAGTTAAATATGCCTAAAAAATAATGTGTGAACAAATAAAAAGATAAATGCGAGTTTAACAAGCCTGTTACCTTCCTGGCAGCGGTGCCATTTGACGGGTCAAATTTTGCTTACAAAGGTGATAATTAAAATGATTTGTCGTTGTATTTCTAAGTGGTGGAAAATTGACTAATCAAAGTATTGAATTAAAATTAAACAACTCAAGAGAGAGCAGGTCGTGTCCACAGGGAGGTGATATAGACACATCTATTTAGGTTAAAATGGCTATTTATGCATGTTCCTAGGCTTAGATTTGCATTCCATATTATAAATATTGCATAGCATGCATCATTCTGCATTTAGAGTAGTTGTGTATGTTTTAGGTTAATTGCGTCCTTTTTGTGGTCAGGAGAGGAGATTTATTTTGGAGCCTTGAATTGACGATCCAATCGTACAGATTTGACCAAGACGACGACCGAAGTCAAACACCTCCAAAATCACCTTGATCAGAGTCCCGTAGCACCATATGCAGTCCGAGGAAGATCAACGGCCAAGGGACTAGGTGACACAATTCGAAGCTTTAAACGACAAATCCGACCACGCGAATGGATTCAAGTCAACGATCGCAGTCCAATGGCACAAAAATCAACTCAATTCAACCTCTGTAGTAGTCCCTACAACGAAAAGAAGATGGATGGCCCAGATCGTGCCACATGGCGCAACCCAGGCAGCCCATGTGCATGCACGTGTCACCGCACACGTGCGCAGCGGCAACGCAAGTAGGTGCGTAGCTCGTGGAGGCACGCGACACGGAGTGCGCCATCACAGCAGCAGCATGGGTACGTGGGCTGTCTTCAGCGACATTTGCGGAGGATCTTCAACGACGTTTATGGCCATCACTAAATGTCCTGTATACGAATTTGATTCTTTCCTCCACTATAAAAGGACCCCTACCCCTCCTATTTTTTTTCATCTCTTCCTTTCTTCACCTCATCACCTCCAAGGCTCTAGAGAGAGCTTGTCCTAAGCCTGGGATGCTCCTCTAGAGTAAAACCAAATAGTTTTGCCTCCCCTCATCCCCATTCGTGAAACATCCCATGGTCGTCCTCTCACCACCCTTCGGGAAGAAGATCCTCGCCGTGACGCCGTCCTACCCCATCCTCCATCCTCCAGCTACGTCCTCCTTTGTCCCGCTCCTCACCACCTTCATCCAGTTGACGTTAGAGCGAGTCATCCTCCGAGCAACCGTCGAGGGGGATTTCTCTCGCCTCTCTCTATTTTTCGCTTTCATAGTGTAGATTTTCCGCTTTCGTAGTTGTAACAAACAATTGTTCATGAATGGATGACTGTCTCTCTCTCTCTTATATTTTTGCAAGTAGATTAGCTAGAATTCATCGATCTGATCACTTACTTGCTAAAAACCAAAAAGAAAAGAAAAGATAAAAATGACCAAAAACAAATAAAAGCGAAACATGGATTTTCAAAACCAAACATTCGCCTCCCTGTGTTCGACCCGGGACTCATCTCGAGTTTTGGTTATAACTTTTATCTGATAGACGCGTTTTGCGAGCTACAGTGACGGATCCTCCAAACCCAAATTTGAATTCACGAAACACGCCCGATCATTTTGGCGTCGTTGTCGGGGAGGCAACGCTCTTTGGTTTTTCTCGCATTTTTTTTCCGCTTTACCTAACTTTTATCTCAATTTTTCTCTGATCTTACTATGATTGTAGGTACTCTTCCTAGGCAGGCCAAAGCGGTTAGATCAGAGAAAAGTGTGGATGAAGGTTTTGTAAGTTTATCCCCACCACCCCCACCCACTAGTTAATTTCACCACACTAATAACTCAAACCCAAATCAACTTAGGTTCTTTTTATAAACCCTAGGATAGATTTGGTTGTTTGTTTGCCACCTCCACTCATCTCACCCCTGCATATATAAAAAAGTACTCTTCTCTTATGGGATTTTCTAAAAGCTATACACTTAACACCCACAACTTCACAACCTAAGGTGCATAATCACATCGATTCTACCACTTAACCAGGATCTAACCTGTGGACCCGGTAAACTTAACTCAACACACAAATAAGTGAGTAGAAATCTGAATAGGTCAAACATTCTTGTGTGCCTTAACTAAGTGGTGCAATAGGCCAGTTGCTTGAGTTGTTTGGGCCACACCACTCAATTTAAAACTGATCCATCAAGTAGCTTGCCTCTTAGGGTTGATTTTTAGGGTTGAACCAGGCACTCCAGATTTTTTCTGATTTCTAAAGGAATATATCATCACTAGTGCTTTCAAAACTTGGAGTGTTGTATTGAACCTTGATTGAATATACCTAAAGATTAAACCCTAAAAGCTACTAAACAAGGTTGAACCCTAAAAGACACATCATCAAATAACCTTGTTTGAAAACCCTGGTTGTGCACGCACACACATTTTAACTGATTATTAAGGGCACAACCCATCTAAAGGGCCCATCACATTCCTGAAGCACCATTGTCCCAAGCCTAACTAAAATTGATTAGACATTATCCCTACGAATTGGTTCGCTCGTCGGGATCCAGATTGAGATTGCTCACGATTAGCCTGCTTATACTAGTCAATCTGATGTCTAGCTAGGGGAGTAGCGTCAAACGACCACGACTGGGGGGTACACTAGGAACCGGAGGTGCAAGCCAAAGGAAGAACCTTCTCCCTAGTCCCTCCTTCTAACTGGATGGATTACCTGGACATAAGTAGAGTAAATTGTCCATAATCTTAGGACGGATTCTAAGAGTTTGTAGACCTTTAGGCTACCCAACCTAAGGACAGGCTTGTATTTTTGTATTGCAGGGCTCCTTTCTCTTCTGATTTCCCTTCCTATTCTACCATGTATCCTTCCACATCCTACACACATTTTACATCCTATCCTCCTACCACCACTTATCCCTAAGATGATTACTATTCCGACTTGACTTTGATTGGGGATATGAATCCGGACCTCAGTGTCCAGGGCCTAATCTTGGACAACATGACTATGATTACCATCCTTCCCAAAGCTACAATGATTATAGATCTCCACCCTTTGATGATCAACCTAACTAGATCTACAACCATGAAGAATATGCTGATTATAACACTTACCCTCCCTAGAATTATGCTGAATATAGGTCACCACCATTCTTTGAACAACCTGAGATGACCTACTATCAGGGAGGGACCCGAGAACCTCGACATCTTGACTCCCCTAGATTTAACCCAAAGCCACCCAAACCTAAATCGAACTAGTCAGTTCAGGTGAACCAGATCCAGGATAGGGTGTTGGCTAATTTGATGAACATTATACAATCTTTAGAAGCTCAGCCAACACCATGCACTGAAGCATTGGACCTATGATCAAAATGATTGAACTTAAGAGTTCTCTTTTGTATTTGCTCCAAAATGTTAGGGATAGGGACCTGGGTGAGTTTCTTCTTGGGAAATTATTGAGGTTGAGGATGAAATTTGTGGTTGCCCTAGTCAAATCTTGGGATGATTCTCAAGATGAACCCCCTTCAGGAGAGCCAATGTCAGAACCCGCTCAAGCGCCTGTCGGGGAGGATACATATTTTGAGATTAGAGATGACCGGGTTGGGCTAAAGCAACTCATTAAGGATGAAGCAATTCATTCACCCGAGATCCCTGAGCCAGGGAGCGAGAAAAATATATCTCTTTGAACTAAGAAATGGCAATTGATTTTGAGACATATATACATGAGGATCATGAATTCTTTGACTCTGAGGGTGAAGAATCTTTTGGTGAAGTCTCACTTGAACTTAAGAGGATTTTAGTGAGACAAATGGGCTTGAGGAATCTGACGAACTAGTTGATAGCCTAACTATTGAAGATTTGGATTCGGTTGGGGCTAACTTGGAGGATTCGAATCCTCATTTACTAGAAGATTCAATCAATAGCCCCATTCCTCATCCGCATCCTGAGGAGCTGACTTCTGAGATCATTGTGCCCAAGTTAATGTTGATTCAGCCATGATTTCTTGACTTGGGAAAATCATATGGGGTGAATGATATGCTAAAGGTCCCTGAGCCTGAGCTTGATGTTGGAGGATAGAATTGTTGAAATAAAAACTTGGGAGGTTAATTCTGAGGGAACTACAATTTTGGATCTAAGGGTACCTATTGACCTAAAACCACCTACCTTCTATCACGACCCTTATGATATCTTTCACGTGCAACCCAAGCCTGGAATAATTGACTATCTTCCTGAGCTGAACTATAAGTGGACACCCGATTTTAATGAATCAAATCAACCCATTGTCTGACACTTTGGTCTTGGGTTGCACACGACAAAACTGTAGTCCGGACCCTGCAAACACAATAATCTTAGGTTCTAGGTGATTTTCATCCAGAACCTTAGAACCACTCGACCCTAGGGTATGGGTCTGCATCATAATTTAGTCCACATCTGTGGACATCTTTTGTTAGTGGGTTCTAGGATCAATATTTTTATTTTGATTCTGACCCGCACTTGTGAATTCTCAATTTCTTCTTTGTATGTATATTATGCCTACTGAAGGCATTAAATTTAGCGCGTGTATACTCTCTTCTCTCTACGAAGCTGATCGAATTTTCACAATACTCAGGTGATATTCTATTTACTCCACCCTTTTCATGTCTCTATTTTACAATGAGGACATTGCATCATTTAGGCATGGGGGGTTGGATACTTTATCTTGAAATTATTTTGTTAACTTCGTAGAATTTCTTTTAGTTTCTTTTTAAAAACATTCAAAAATTCCAAAAAAAAAAGAAAATAGAATTAGGAGAAGAGAACTTAGGCTTTTAGGCATTATTAAATTTAGGAAATGATACAATAAGACCTAGACACTTAGACTCTTCAGGTCTTCGGGCATAATTAGCCTGGGTATCCACTCGAATGTGGACTTAGTCTTGAGTCGCCAATTCAAATTCATTTTTAATTTGGCTAATAAATTGGGATGATAAATATGTGACTTATCAACCCGCCCTCTGATTTGAGGGGATTTTAAGTCTAAGCATCTACACATTATTCGCACTGACTCACTTTTCAGTGGTTTCATCGGAAATTGGGTAGCTAATGAATTATCTAGGGTGGTATGGCTGGCAAGTTGTCGGTGGTAACAACTCATCGGTTGATTGTCCAGAGCCCAGCCACAAGACCATTTTTATCGTACTGCCTTTAGGTAAATCTTAGATCAGGGAAGCCACCTACTTAAAAAAAAAGAAAAAGAAAAAGAAAAAAATAGAAAAAAAATAGAAAAAAGAGAAAATAAATAAAATAAATAAATAAAACCACACTTCACTACACGAGTATGGCTGGCAAGTTGCCGTGGGTAATAACCCATTGGCTGGTTGTCCAGAGCTTAGCTCACAAAAATGCACAATAATTCCCAAAACACTTAGGGAAAAAGCAGGGAAGTAGAATAAACCGAGGAGATATACACTGGGTTCACCCTTGTGTTGACCCCATAAATAAAAGTAAGGAGAAAGCTACCGTTTGAAAATATAAACCTCTATGCAAGGTCACCTAGGGTCGTAGAAACTTGAAGTCCATTTTAACCGCTACGTAGTGAGTCTTTCACTCTTTTCACTAGATGCTTAGCACTTAGAGTCCTTTTCGAGTTTTGGACGGGTTGGGTACTTGATGGGAAAACCATCATGAGCCCTAACTAGCTCATTTTGACCCAGAAAAGAGAACAAAAGCTCCTACATAACGAACTGGAGGACTTAACTCACTGAATAACCATTCTGAGAGAAAAAGCAAGAAACAAGGGGAAAAACTGCAATTTTACCATTGTAGTACAACAACGGATTTTCTCATGGGCCAAACATAGGTCAAATGATCTTAACAAGATAAAAAGTGGGCTGGTTTAGACAGAAAAGGGTTCATGTGAATTCTAGGAATTAAATGACTTCTTGTAATCCTAAAATAGATCCACTTAATTTAAAAAGGTTCTGTTCAGGATAAAATTTGCCTAAACCCTCTAAAAATCATGGAAAAATATTCTCTATGGTTTATAACCTTTACTTTGGCCTTTAGAACCTATTTTGACCTTAATTGGGGTCTTAGTCAAATATTCACCCTAAATTGGGTTTTTATGTAAATTACCTAGTCAAATGTGGTAAAACCTAAAATCCAACTTCACCATTGGATTCCTTAGGTCTAAATTAGGTGTGTACCAAGATTTGGACCTAAAGGGAATTCACCTTGACCTACTTTGCAAATAGGTCCAGCCCAATTACATTTCTTCCCCTAACTTTTAAAAACCTCTGCAGAAACCCTCCTATATTTACCTTCATTCTTTGCAATTAGGTCCCTCCACCAATATAGCGGAGGGAATCCTACTCCGGCGAAGAATCAAAGGCAATATCTCTCTAATTTCTCAGAGAATCCCCTTCAAAATTGAAAGGGAGATTCTTTGAGAAATCTCCTCTAGTTTGAACACAATCAGAGGCCTCATTTGGCACCCAATCTCTCATGCGAAACCATGAGATATTTGGGTCTCATTCGACCTTCCATCTCCGGCAAGGTTGCCATGCTTGGAAGCTTGGCTTCCAAGCACAAGACCTTCTGCCAGGGCCTATAAAAGCACACCCAGATCAACCCGCAACCTTTGAGCTTGAAATTGGCCTGAGAAACCTTCTATTTCCTCTTTTCCCCCTCCAGTCAGTAACTCAGCAAGGTCTGGAGACCCCATCTCTCTCTCTTGTCGCTCTACTAGAATACCCGTGGTAGGGTTCTCTTTCTCCTCTTCATCCGCGTCGCACCGCACCAGCCGATGCCCTTGCAGCCCTTTCATCGTCGTTGTCCTCCTCCACTAAGTATTTCATCTCTGGCGATGGCAATACGAGCCGGCCGCCTCCTCTGCATCGACTTTTGTCTATCCACACTCAGCTAAGTCCTCTCTCCCTTCTAAACATTTTTCTATCTTTTATTCTTGCAAACAAGCCTCGACACCACAAGTCTCCACCCCACCACCTTCTCCACCTTCGGCCAGACCTCTGGCGAGGTGTTCCTGCCGCTCCACGCCTCCATTTGCCTCGCCAACCACCCCACAAGCACCGCCACACCTCACTAACCACAAACCCTCACTCCACTCATCATACCAAGCCCCCAAAACTCCCCCCAAATAGACCCACTTTCGCACACACAGGGTGACCTAGGCACGCACGCTCCGGCGACCCCACACCACGCCGACCCTCGCACTACCTTTGTCGTGTCTAGGAAAAGTTGTTTGAACCTTCTAACGAGGCCGTAAGGCCATTTTCCTATTGACAGGTGTTGATGGTCTCCATCGCCATTGACACAGCAAGGAGCTTGCTTGGGAGCTTCACCTAGGTGTCCTTGCTCCAGGCTACAGGTCCCAGGTCTCGCGGACTCTCTTTGCGCACAGCCTCGGCCAAGTAATTGGCACTGATGCCCCACACAGATGCTACAATTAGGAGACATTTGCTGCGGGCATTCGTGAAGGAAGGTGGGACAACATAGTCCCACCTCGAAAGTGAGTGAGCATGCGCTGTGAGATAAATTTCAAAGTGACAGAGGCTTATCGCCTCCTGACCACGAGGTGAGGTCCCTCTCACCTACCATTGCCTCGTCCATGACCCATTGCTCGCGGACCTGGCCCTGACCCGTATACCCGACCTGCACTCCTCGCCCACCACGCACGCCGGTGGGCCTGGTTTTGGGCACGTGTACTCGACCCGATTACCCGAGAAGGCTCTGGGAGAGCGAGCCTAAGAGAGAAAGAAGAAGAGAGATCGCGGGGGTAGGTTGGGGTAGGTTTTGCTCTCTCACAGGGAATGAGAAGAAGAGAAAGCCAAGGAAGAAAAGGGTTGAAGCCAGCGAATGCCAAGGAAGGAGAAGGCAAAGACTAAAGAGGAAGAAGCTGAAGAAGGGCTAAAGAGAAGGAAAGAAAGAAGAAGAAGAAGAAGCCAAGAAGAAGGAGGAGCTGCAGAGACAGAAGGAAAAGGAGAAGAAGCGAAAGGTAGAAAGGCAAAGGCACGAGAATAGAAGAAAGAAAAGAGCAGAAGAAGAAGGAAGCGGCCAGAGACAAATTAGAGAAGAGAGAAAAAGAAGAAATAAAGCACTATAGCATCTATAAGTTTAAGACGTCTGATTCACAAATGAGATGTCCGTTTTCTTTTGTGCTTGTCTTCATATATTGACTTCTTGATTCTCTTGTGCTTACATTTCTTGCAATATAACTTTGATTTTTCAGTGCATATTATATTCAATTTGAAAGCTGTGTTCTTGATTTTTAAACCCCTATTTGCTCCCTGTGTTCGACCTCGGATTTACAATTTCGAGCAAAAAAATTCATTTATTTTTGAGCGATTTCAACTATACTACGACTCATTGATTTTAAACATTGATCTCGCCTCGATAAACATTTTGGTGTCGTTGCCGGGGGCAATGGATGATTTAGAAATCTCAACCACAATCTCTAATTTGGTACTAACTTGATACATCTCTTTCATTGTGATTGTTTCATGGGAAAAGATTCAAAGGTAGATGGCCGCACAACAAACACACCCAGGGAAGGTAATCCCTGATTAGCCCTTTCTCTTAATCCCCTCATTCTGAAAAGGAAAAACAAAGATAAAAATCAATTTAGGGCTACCTGCTTTCCATATTTAGTTAAGTCACCAAAGTTGCCTGATTTTGATTTCAATAAATATTGATTTGTGCATCCATTTAAGGTAACTAGGGCTACCACCTTCTTGATTGAGCCCTAGATACCATATTTTTGGCAACTAAATTGGACCAAAATTAGAGCCAACTTAAGGAGTCCAATTTAGGGTTTTATAGACACATCTTTCTAAGCAAGAATCAACTATTCCAAAAAGAGGTGTGCCTAAACCTTGATTGAAAAGACTTATTCAAGAGAAACCCTAAAAATTCAAGCTCTTAATTTCACTTGAGCCCTATAAGAAAGGACCTAAAGCTTCTCAAAGGACAAATAGGTGAAGTTAACCCTCTTGTTGGGTCAACCAACCTTGAAATTAGGTGACTTTTGCACTCAATACATCTAAAGTTCAAGTGGAATCCTAAGCACCTTTGATCTTGCATAAAAGTTGTAGACTTAAGAGGTCAAGGTCCCCATTCTGGTCTACCTGGAATCTCAGTGACAAGAGAGGTCAGGTGGGGAAAACCCTGTAACTTGTGGGGACGCTCTTCCGTGTAGGGGTCTTTGCGGGACTCTCCCTCTCTGGCTACCCAGGTATTTCTCAGGTGGATGCTTTTGTGACTAAGGGGTATCATCCACCTCGACTCTATATAGTCATCCAAATTTTTTGGTGTCTTGATTGGGTCCAGCACATTCTAATCTCGTCTTAACCATCAGTGCATGTTTGGTAGGAGGTCCTTAAGACCATCCTTAAGACCTCCTTTAGCAATCCACTCCCGTTGAGTCCAAGCCTCGACGTCCGTGTTTATGCAGCAACCCCACCACATACACATCTCCTCTCATTCATCAGAACCGAATTCTCCTTCTTCCATCATCATGGCACAACTAGTTGAAGAAGAGAACAATCTTGAACACCAACTCTAGGGCCTGAATGATCTATTTCAAAACTTTGTAAACCCGCCACAACGTCCTATGATGCGAGATCACTATAATCCTGCTATGGTGGCGATCAAACCTCGAGTCCAATTCCTTGCTAGAGGTCCTGATTCTGAACTCAGGCCCAACATGATTCATGCTATTCCAAAGTTTCATGGGCTTAATTTCGGGGATCCCTTCCAGCACATCAAACAACTCAAACATCTGGCCCAGACCTTCGGGTCAGATGTACAAAATCGGGATATCCTTCTTATGAGGATGTTTTCCTTCTCTCTCATGGACAAGGTAGCTCATTGGTATTAGACTCAGACGCATCCAACCAACACATGGGTTGAACTGCAATCCAAATTTTTGAAAACGTTCTTCCCCGTTGGTCGAACGAATGCCTTGCGCCACTAGATCACACACTTCACTCAGCAATCTAGAGAACCTCTTCATGAGGCATGGGACCGTTTCTTAGATCTCATGCGAAAGTGCCCCTATCACGGAGTTCCTAAATGGGAACAAGTCCAGTCTTTTTACTAGGGACTCCGTGAAGATATCCGCTTATTCGTCAATGCAACCTACATAGGAAATATCATGGGTCAACACGAAGACATTGTCTAGGAGATTCTCGAAAATATGGGCGAGAACTCCATCAATAATGACTCCATGGGCTTATTCGACCGGACGAATGCCCGCGCATCGACGAATCCAAGGGGAGCACATGAGATGCATGGCCTGTTCGCATCCGTCGACTTGGAACTGATGGCCAGTTGGTTGGACAAGGTCTCTATCATAGAGAAGAAGGTGGATGAGCAGACTTGACATCTGCAGTGAGCCACCTCTGTGCAAAACCCGTTTGCACAGCCACCTCTTGGGAGGGAAGCTGTGCATAACATCTATCACCGATCTTCTCAAAGGATGGACCTGTATCCACCCTTATTTGACTCCAGGACCAGAGGAAACTCCGATCCGACGTACTCTAGTTGGGGGAACTTTAAACCCTCATATTCTGACTTTCCTGAGGTTCCTCAGACCTGCGAGGACCTCAACACCATCCAGAATGACCCATTCTCTGATACCTATAACCTTGGATGGCGGAATCATCCCAACTTCCTGTGGGTGGTAAATAATCAGAATCAATGACCATCTTATCAACCCCGTCCACAAGCTCCTTGTCCATATCAGCCCCTCATTCTCGACCCAACCCCACCTATCAATCTGGGCCAAACCAAGCATATCAAATGACTCTTATCCTTCAGAATCTGGCTGAAATTCAGAAGACGAATGCGGCTATGCAAAAACAGCACAAGGACGAGATCACAGAGGTTCGTAATCAACTCTCCCAGATGGTGAATTCCCACCAACCTGGCACACTCCCTTCGCAACCTCTGCCAAATCCAAATAACATGCCAAACTAGAGACGTGTTATGAACCCAAATCCAGGCCAAGCCCACATGAATTATCAGGCCCCCTTTGTTCCATCACCCGATGGGATGGAAGCTTTGACATCTTATACAGGATTTCAATAGTAGCCACCTATTTTACCAACCCCGAACCAAAACCAGGTAG
This sequence comes from Thalassia testudinum, assembly GCA_037157565.1. Taxonomy (NCBI): domain Eukaryota; kingdom Viridiplantae; phylum Streptophyta; class Magnoliopsida; order Alismatales; family Hydrocharitaceae; genus Thalassia; species Thalassia testudinum. The sequence goes on along the minus strand of JAZHRO010000073.1, from coordinate 78,502,488 downwards.
GACTAAATTTTGTCACAACCCGTAGTGGCAAAGCAACACAAGACCCACCTTATCCAAGCCACTCTGAGCCTGGTAATAGCCCAAGCCCTAGGATAGTTATCTAGGACACCCTTGTCCCTGACCAAGAACCTGAACCTATTCTAGAGGACCAACCAAGGTTCCATTTCCTGAGGCCTTGACCGAGGGAAGGAGAACAAACAAACTCGTGGCTCTTGAGGAGGATCTGGTCAAGCTCTTTGAACAGGTCCATATAAACATCCCCTTGATGGATGCAATCTGCCACGTACCAGCTTACGCATAATTTTTGAAGGAGGTGTGTACACCCAAGCGTATGCCACGAACCAAAAGTGGGAGTCCGATCATACTGTCAGAGCAAGCCAGCTCTGTAATTTTGAGTAAACTCCCACCTAAGGAAAAAGACCCAGGTACTCCCTTGATTTCATGTATCATTGGTGATACCCAATTCGACAAAGCCTTATTAGATTTAGGTGCCTCCATAAATCTAATACCTATATCCTTCCTTGACCACCTTGAAGAATGTGAGCTTAAACTGACAGAGGTGACATTGCAGTTAGCTGACCGATCTGTTAAGTCACCTAAAGGAGTTCTCGAGGATGTCATCGTTAGGGTACGGGATTTCTATTTCCCGGTGGATTTCGTAGTCTTGGATATGGATGCACCTGAAAACCCAAGGGATACACCAATTATACTAGGGAGACCCTTTTTGGCCACTGCTAGGGCTAATATAAACTGTGAGGAGGGCCAAATTGAACTGAAATTTGGGAACCAAACACTGAAAATTGACATCTTTAAGGCCCAAGGGATTAATTGCAGTGTTATAGGACAAATATGTGATATTAAGATCGTGGTTGATGAATCGTATATTGAGGACAACCTAATTACTTCTGATCAGCCACAAGAAGATCAAAACCCGCAATCAGAGGAGTTTGAATCTGACTTAGATACACCCATAACTCCTTCCCTTGCTCCTGACACACACCCTGAACCGCCCGCTGCTGATGATAACCCCATTCTGGAACTCAAGCCTCTTCCCAATCATCTGAAGTACGTCTTTTTGGGTTCCAATCAGATGTTTCCTGTGATTATCAACTCCAGACTCACACCTGACCAGGAATCCCATCTGATTACTATTCTCCAGCAACATCGTAGACACATTGGATGGACTCTCGATGATTTGACTGGTATCAGCCCCTCTTACTACACACACCGTATCTACACCAAAGAGGGCACACGACCTTCCCATGAAATGCAGAGACATTTGAATCCTAATCTGCAGGAGGTCGTGAAAAAGGAGATCATCAAGTGGTTAGATGCAGGGATCATCTACCCGATCTCCGACAGTCGGTGGGTGAGTCCCATCTAGGTTGTGCCTAAGAAGGTAGGACTCACCGTTATCACGATTGAAACCGAAGAAGTCATACCAACCCATGTGGCAAACTCGTGGAGAGTCTGCATTGATTACAAAAGACTCAATTCCTCCACGAAGAAAGATCATTTCCCACTACATTTATTGATCAGATCTTCGAGAAACTAGCGGAAAATAGGTTCCTCTACTTTTTGGATGGGTACTTCGATTATAACCAGGTGGAAATCCATCCTGAGGACCAAGAAAAGACCACTTTCACCTGCCCCTTTAGAACGTACATGTTTCGAAGGATGTCTTTCGGTCTCTGCAATGCACCTGCTACTTTTCAGCGGTGCATGCTTGCCATATTCTCAGATATGGTAGGTGATTATCTGGAAGTCTTCATGGATGACTTTTCAGTATTCGGAGAATCATTTGACGATTGTCTCCTACACTTGGTCCAAATCCTCAGGTGGTGCATTGATGTGAATCTGGTTCTTTCCTGGGAAAAGAACCATTTCATGGTGCCTGAAGGAATTGTTCTAGGACATCTCATTTCAGAAAAAGTCATCCAAGTCGATCGAGCCAAGGTGAACTTGATTTTCAAACTCCCTATGCCTAGCTCGATCAAGGACATCCGATCTTTTCTGGGGCACATCAGTTTTTACCGTTGATTCATTCCTGATTTCTCAAAGATCACGAGCCCCCTAACCACTCTACTTTCTAACGATGTACCTTTTGGAATCTCCAAGGAATGCACTCAAGCATTTGAAATCCTCCGTGATCGAGTTACCCAAGCCCCGATCCTACAGTCCCCTGATTGGTCTCAACCCTTTGAGATCATATGCGATGCATCTGATTTTGCTGTAGGAGCGGTACTTGGGCAGAAAATTGACGGGAAACCTGTGGTCATCTACTACACTAGCAAGACACTTGGCGAGGCTCAGCGTAACTACATAGTTACTGAGAAAGAGTTGCTAGCCATAGTATTTGCCCTGGAAAAATTTATATCTTATCTCCTGGGTTCCCGTGTTATCATTTACTCGAATCACACAGCTGTGAGGCATCTTCTTACGAAGAAGGATGCGAAACCTCGATTAATCCGATGGATCTTGCTGTTGCAAGAGTTTAACCTTGAGATTCGTGACAAAGTGGGAAAATAGAACGTGGTAGCTGATCACTTGTCTCGCCTTCCTTCTGAGATCATCGACCCTTCTGGACCCATCACGGAACATTTCCCTGAAGAGCACCTTCTGACTATCAATACAGGGCTTCCATGGTTTGCTGATATAGTAAACTACTTGGCATCACATCAGATCCCATCCGATTAGTCGAAGGCCAAGAAGGACAAATTGTTTTTCGATGCCAAGTATTACTTCTGGAAAGACCCGTATCTTTTTCGCATCGGTGCTGATCAGATTATTCGTCAATGTGTGGCAGAAGTGGAAATTCAAGACATATTGTCTTTCTGCCATGACCAGGCATGCGGTGGACATTTTTCGGGTCATAAAATCGTAGTGAAAGTCCTCCAATGCAACTTCTATTGGCCCACAATTTTCAAAGACGCGTACAATCACTGTAGGGCACGCACTCGTTGCCAGACCTTAGGCAACATGAGCCACCGTGATATGATTCCTTTACAGCCGATTCTGGTATGCGAAATCTTTGACATATGGGGGATTGATTTTATGGGACCCTTCCCTGTTTTAGACGGCTTCGAGTACATTTTAAACGCTGTTGACTATGTGTCCAAATGGATTGAAGCCATTCCGACCCGAACCAATGATTATAAAGTGGTTATCAAATTCATTCATCAGAACATCTTTTCATGGTTCGGGATTCCACGTTTTATAATTTCTAACTGAGGGACCCATTTCACTAACGCTCAGTTCAGGTCACTGATGAACAAATACAAGGTGTCACACTGAATCTCTATTCCATACCACCCCTAAACTAATGGTCTAGCTGAGCTATCGAATCAGGAGATTAAGAAAATTCTCTAGGTTACTGTTCGACCTGACAAGAAAGATTGGTCATCCCGACTTTCGGAAGCTTTGTGGGCTTATAGGATCGCCCACAAAACCCAATTAGGTATGTCTCCCTTCATGTTGGTGTATGGGAAGGCATGTCACCTCCCCATCGAGTTGGAGCACAAAGCCTATTGGGCAGTACGGAACTGCAACCTAGATCTTTCTAAGGCAGGAACCCACAGAAAGCTTCAAATGAGCGAGATCGATGAATTACGTCATGACGCATATGAGAACTCATGAATTTACAAAGGACGTGTTAAGGCCTTTCACGACAAGCACATATCCAGAAAGATCTTCCATCCTGGTCAAAAAGTTCTACTCTTTGATGCCAAGCTTAAACTATTCCCAGGAAAGCTACGATCAAAATGGATCAGACCCTACGTCGTCCGATGAATCTTTGGAAACAGAGCCATTGAGATCACTCCACTCAGCCATGATTTAGAACCTTCGTCGTGAACGGTCAGAGACTCAAACCATTCATTGACTTGACCGATACAAATTTGGCTGAGATATCCTTTACCCTCCATTCTCCCTGAGCTCATTGTGCCCAGCTGATGGCGTAAAACTCAGTGATTAACGGGCGGCAACTCATCATTCTTGAAAAAATCGAAACCTTTCTTGACATTCTTATGCTGAATTCATATTGCACTTTAGTGTTCATCCATTAGAACAACCGACCCCACCTCAGGTACCTGTACCCGAGTTTAGAAATCATTCGCAACAGTCACCTCGACCCGTTCGCCCACCCAAAACCTGTTCTAATGAATGATCTAAGTTAAACTCCAACCCACCTAATTTACAATGGGGACATTTCAAATCATAGGCATGGGGGTTATGAAAGTGCAAAACACCATGAAAACTCATCTTAAAAGAAAAGGTTTCAACAAAAAAAATCACCTATTACAAAAATGCTAAAAAAATAATAATAAATGGTGAAAAAGAACAAAAAATTGGAGGAGAAAAGAAAATTTTGAGGCCATACAAATCATGAGGAGAAAATGAGGAGGAAAAGTGAAAAATGTCAAAAAAGGAGCACAAAATGAAAAATAAAAAAAAGAGAGATAGTCATTAGTAAGAAATTAAGGGATTAACTAAAGATCTTGACCAGATCAAGAAAAAGAAAAATGAAGAAAAAGTGCTAATGAGACACAGAAGAGATTAGTAGGAACGCTAATCTTAGGCCTCTTGGGCTAGACTCTTAGGCTTAAAAATTCAAGTATCTGCTAAGATCTGGATAGTCCTCAAGAGGTTGGGGAAAGTGCGAAGCTTAAGTTTTAGGTCTAAGGCTTAGGGAGTATTCAGCCTCGTCAACTGACCTTTGGTTTGCGGGACTCGGTAACCTAAGTACCCCAATCCACACATAGTCTGGTTCAATGCGCATAATTATCAAAATCACGCAAAAGCGTTTAAATGTTTTGAAAAAGTCACCTAGATTAGGAGCAGCTGATCAACACAAGTTGATTTGGACGAGTTTCTGGCATGGAGAGGCAGGAAATTCCCCTCGAAGATGCGCAATAACATATCGTCTCCTCGATGCTTGTCTCCTAGGATATTTACATATCCTATCGGGGGCACGTAAGCACGCTGTGCTGGTTCAGATGCCATGGGTGGCATTATCATGAAATGTCGATTGCCAGGGTTTGGATTTAGCTACAGAATGCCATGGGTAGGATTATCTAAAAATCTCGAAAGCCAGGGTTCTGGGGGTTGCCATGGGTAGTGCTATCATGAAGCATCGATTGCCAGGGACCTTTCGAGGATTGATGATGGGGACAAGGAATCTGATATAGACTATGCTGAGAAGCCAATCCAAAGCTAGAAATAAAAAGAAAAGAGGGAGAAAACTCTCCAAACAAAGAAAATCCTCTGTCTCTCTCTTACAAAAAATGCACTGCAAACTGATCCAAGGCTAAAATACATTTCAAGCACGGGTGCTTTAACCGTAGAGTCCAATGAACCTTAGGATAGTTCCTGTGGGAATTAAAAACCTTCGCAGAGGATCGAGGCTAGAGCTGGTCAGGTTTGGATCTTGGTCGATACTTGAGTACCTCTAGGCCTACTATCAGCATTCTAACCTAATCAAAAAGAAAAGAAAAAAAGCACTCATCATAATCTCTGAACATCAAGGAATTCAAGGTCTAGAATAGAAGTTAAAACCTTAAAATTTTGCTAAGGGACTAGCAAAAGCTAGGCATGGGGGTATGATGGGAACACCATCATGAGCCCTAACTTGCTCATTTTGACCCAAAAAAGAGAACAAAAGCTCCTACATAACCAATTGGAGGACTTAACTCATTGAATAATTATTCTGAGAGAAAAAGTAAGAAACAAGGGGTAAAACTGTAATTTTACCGTTGCAGTACAACAACGGATTTTCTCATGGGCTAAACACAAGTCAAATGATCTTAATAAGATTAAAAGTGGGTTGGTTCAGACAGAAAAGGGTTCATGTGAATTCTAGGAATTAAATGACTTGTTGTAACCTTAAAACAGACCCACTTATTTTAACAAGGTTCTGGCCAGGATAAAATTCACCTAAACCCTCTAAAAATCATGGAAAAATATTATCTAGGGTTAGAACCTTCAATTTGACCCTTATAACCTATTTTGACCTAAATTGGGGTCTTAGTCAAATGTTTGCCCTAAATTGGGTTTTTGTATAAATTATAGAGTCAAACGTGATCAAACCTAAAATCCAACTTCACCATTGGATTCTTTAGGTCCAAATTAGGTGTGTACCAAAATTTGGACCTAAGGGGAATTCACCTTGACCTACTTTGCAAACAGGTCCAGCCTAATTTCATTTCTACCCCTAACTTTTGAAAATCTCTGCAGAAATCCCCTATCTTTATCTTCATTCTTTGCAATTAGGTCCCTTCACCATTATAGCAGAAGGAATCTTACTCCGACGAAGAATCGAAGGCAAGATCTCTCTGATTTCTCAGACAAACCCCTTCAAAATTGAAAGGGAGATTCTCTGAGAAATCTCCTCTAGTTTGAACATAATCAGAGGCCCCATTTGGTACCCAATCTCTCATGCGAATGCATGAGAGATTTGGGTCTCATTCGACCTTCCATCTTCGGTGAGGTTGCCGTGCTTGGAAGCTTAGCTTCCAAGCACAAGACCTTTTGCCAAGGCCTATGAAAGCACGCTCAGATCAACCTGCAACCTCTAAGCTTGAAATTGGCTTGAGAAACCTTCTATTTTCTCTCTTCCCCCTCTGGTCAGTAACTCAGCAAGCTATGGTGACCCCCATCTCTCTCTCTTGTCGCTTTACCACAATACCAATGGCAGGGTTCTCTTTCTCCTCTTCGTCCGCGTCGCGCCGCACCAACCGACGCCCCTACAGCCCTTTCATCGTCGTCGCCCTCCACTAAGTATTTCGTCTTCAACGACAGCAATACGAGCCGACCGCCTCCTCTACATCCCCCTTCGTTTATCCACATTCAGCTATGTCCTCGCTCCCTTCTAAACATTTTTCTATCTTTTATTCTTGCAAACACGCCTCGACGCCACAAGTCACCACCACCTTCTCCACCTCCAGCTAGACCTCCGGCGAGGTGTTCTCGCCACTCCACACCTCCATCCACCTTGCCAACCAGCCCATAAGCACCGCCACACCTCACTGACCACAAACCCTCACTCCACTCACCGTGCCAAGCCCCCAAAACTCCCCCCGAACACACCCACTTTCGCACACATAGGGTGACCTAGGCACGCACGCTCCAGCCACCCCACGCCATGCTGACCCTCGCACTACCTTAGTTGTGTCTAGGCGAAGCTGTCTGAACCTTCTGATGAGGCCGCAAGGCCATTTTCCTATTGATAGGTGTTGAAGGTCTCCATCGATATTAACGTAGCAAGGAGCTTTCTTGGGAGATTCACCCAGGTCGCGCGGACTCTCTTCGCGCACAGCCTCAACCAAGCAATTGGCACTGATGCCCCATGCAGCTGCTGCGATCAGGAGACATTTGTTGCAGGTGTTCGTGAAGGAAGGTGGGACAACATAGTCCCACCTCAGAAGTGAGTGAGTAGGCGCTGTGAGATAAATTGCAAAAGTGACAGAGGCTTATCGCCTCCTGACCACGGGGTGAGGTCCCTCTCACCTACCACTACCTCATCCGTGACCCACTACCCGCAGACCTGGCCCTGACTTGTATACCCGACCTGCACTGCTCGCCCACCACGCACGCTGGTGGGCCTAGTCTCGGGCACGTGTACCCGACCCGATTACCCGAGAAGGCTCTGGGAGAGAAAGCCTAAGAGAGAAAGAAGAAGGGAGAGCGCGGGGGCGGGTAGGGGTAGGTTTTGCTCTCTCGCAGGGAAGGAGAAGAAGAGAAAGCCAAGGAAGAAGAGGGCTAAAGCCAGCGAATGCTAAGGAGAAGGCAAGGACTGAAGAGGAAGAAGCTGAAGAAGGGATGAAGAGAAGGAAAGAAAGAAGAAGAAGAAGAAGCCAAGAAGAAGGAGGAGCCATAGAGATAGAAGGAAAAGGAGAAGAAGCGAAAGGCAGAAAGGAAAAGGTAGGAGAACAGAAGAAAGGGAAGAAGAAGAAGGAAGCGGCCAGAGACAGATCAGAGAAGTGAGAGAAAGAAGAAATAAAGCACTGTAGCATCTATAAGTTTAAGATGTCTGATTCACAAATTAGATGCCCATTTTCTTTTGTGCTTGTCTTCATATATTGACTTCTTGATTCTCTTGTGCTTACATTTCTTGCATTACAACTCTAATTTTTTAGTGCATATTATATTCAATTTGAAAGTTGTGTTCTTGATTTTTAAACCCCTATTTGCTCCCTGTGTTCGACCTCGGATTTACAATTTCGTGTAAAAGAATTCATTTATTTTTGAGCGATTTCAACTATACTACGACGCATTGATTTTAAACATTGATCTCACCTTGCTAAATAGTAGCCGTAAAAAGTTATTCCGGAACTCTCAAACTCCAAAAATATAAAAAAATAGAAAAGAAGAAAAATAAAAAAAATGTATCTTCCCTTTTCAAATAAGGCGAGGACTTGGGCGGTCTACATTCTGGTAAGCACCTGAGTACTGTTGAGTTTTCGTTGTTTAGATCTTAGTTGAAATTTTCTATTGTTAATAAATGACTTAGGCCTAAGTGATCTAATCCTAATTTTGATTTTATACATAGCATGTAGTTTAATTTTGCTAGAGACTAGCAAAAAATAGGCATGGGGGTATGATATAGACACATCTATTTAGGTTAACATGACTATTTATGCATGTTCCTAGGCTTAGATTTGCATTCCATACTATAAATATTGCATAGCATGCATCATTATGCATTTAGAGTAGTTGTGTATATTTTAGGTTAATTGCATCCTTTTTGTAGTTAGGAGAGGAGATTTATTTCAGAGCCTCGGATTGACAATCCGACTGTACAGATCTGACCAGGACGACGATCGGAGTCCAACGCCTCTGAAACCACCTTGATTGGAGTCCCATAGCACCATATGCAGTCCGAGGGAGATCAATGGCCTAGGGACTAGGTGACATGATTCAGAGCTTCAAATGACAAATCCGATCGCGCGGATGGATTTGGGTCGACAATCACAGCCCAACGGCGTGAAAATCGACTCAATTTGACCTCTGTAGTAGCCCCTATAACAAAAAGAAGATGGATGGCCCAGATCGTGCCACATGGCGCAATCCAAGCTGCCCATGCACAAGCACGTGTGACCACATGCGCAGAGCATGCGGGCGCGTGCGCACGTGCAGCGGCAGCGCACGCAGGCATGTAACGAGCGGAGGTGCACGACATGGCGCGCGGAGCACGCTCCAACGCAGCAGTAGTGTGGGCATATGGGCTGTCTTCAGCGACATTTGCAGTGGATCTTCAGTGACCTTTTTGGCCATCACTAAATGTCTTGTATACGAATTTGATTCTTTCCTCCACTATAAAAGGACCCTTACCCCTCCTATTTTTCTTCATCTCTTCCTTTCTTCACCTCACCACCTCCAAGGCTCTAGAGAGAGCTTGTCCCAAGCCTGGGATGCTCCTCTAGAGTAAAACCAAATGGTTTTCCCTCCCCTCATCCCCATTCGTGGAACATCCCGTGGCCATCCTCTCACCGCCCTTCAGGAAGAAGATCCTCGCCGCGACGCCGTCCTACCCCATCCTCCGTCCTCCGGCTATGTCCTCTTTCGTCTTGCTCCTCACCACCTTCCTCCAAGTGACCGTCGAGGGAAATTTCTCTCACCTCTCTCTATTCTTCACTTTCGTAGTGTAGATTTTCCACTTTCATAGTTGTAACAAGCAGTTCTTCATGAATGGATGATTGTCTCTCTCTCTCTTATATTTTTGCAGGTAGATTAGCTAGAATTCATTGACCTGATCTCGTGCTTGCTAAAAACAAAAAAAAAAAGAAAAGATAAAAATGACCAAAAATTAATAAAAGTGGAACACGAATTTTCAAAACCAAACATTTACCTCCCCGTGTTTAACCCAGGACTCATCTCAAGTTTTGGTTATAAATTTTATCTGATAGACGCATTTTGCGAGCTACGATGACGAGTCCTCCAAACCCAAATTTGAATTCGCGAAACATGCCAAATCAGGAGGCAATGGCTATTATAAACTCACAATAATTAAATGTTATTGTTCATGAATGATCTCAAGAAATTGTGTCGAAAATCGCATAGATATGAGTTTAAATAAAAGCACAAGTTGAAATTGAAATTAAGCCAAATAGGAGGCGGTTCCATCTAATGTCTACCACAATAAAATAAAAATAAAATCCTCACAATGGCGCTTAAATGTAAATATGAATTAAGCTTCCCTATAGCAAGATTCTTCCAAGAATTGAATGAAAACCCACTTAGATTTAGGTTAAGAAATTGATTTGCTAAATAAGTTAAACATTGAAGGGGGTTCTCATAGAATCACTACAATAATGAACTCAAAAAAATGAAGTGGCAATGGCATATGTTGTAATAACTAATTGATGTGCATACATCTGATTAACCTAAAATGCCTATTAATGCATGTTCTTAGTGTCACATTAGCATCATACATTGTAAATAGTGCATAACATGCATAATCATACATTTAGATCAAGTTGTATAAATTATATAATAATTGTCTCCTTTTTATGGTCAAGGACAGGGCGACTTTTTATCAGGGCCTCGGATCGAAGATCCAATCGTACGGATCTGATCAGAGCGATGATTGGAGTTCAACGACTCCAAGATCGCCCTAATCGGACATCCGTATCACCAGATAGAGACCGAGGAACCTTAAAGAGCAGGTGCCAAGATGGTGTTAATTCTCACCTCAGATGACAAATCCGACTGCACGGATGGATTCGGATTGATGATCGCAGCCTAATGGCATGAAAATCAGTCCAATCCACACCCGTGGCACCATCTACATCACTTAGAAGATGGACAGCCTAGATGGCACCACGTGGCACCATCATAGCTGCCCAATACCGGCCACAGCTCTCCTTCACCTGCTCGACGAATCTCAGCCGTTGGATGCCCATCCAACGGCCAAGATCGCACCATGCCACCGCTCATCCAATGCTATCCTCTTCTGAAGGCACATGCTACGTTTGATCATGACCATTGGATGAAGATCCAACGGCCGAGATTAGCCGTGCGCAAAACACGCCACGCGACACAAAGCTACGCATAGCACAACGGTCGAGCGCGTGACGCGCATTCAAGCTCGTATTCGCTGCGAGCGCACACATGATTGGAGCCAAGCGATGAATATCCAATGGTGTTGATTGATCAATAGCGCCCACGCGTGATCAGACGTGCGGCGCTTACGCGTGATCGCACGTGGGCACGCAACGTGGGTGTAGGCAAATTAAGGACGGTTGAGAGCATGTGAACGTGCACGTGCATTGAAGGGCACAGAGGCGAGAGGGCGCGTGAGTGGCGCGCATGTCGGCCACGTTTAGGCCTTTGGTGACGGATAAATCCGTCACTAAAGGTCATGAATTAATGTTTTTCAAGTTGTAATGTCCAAAATGCCCCCACTCCTTGCAACTATAAAAGGAGACCCCCTCCATACGGATTTCTCATCCCTTCCTTCTCTTCTCTCCCTCTCCAAAGCTCAAGAGAAGCTTGTCCCACACCCGTGATGCTCCTTAAGAGCTAAAATCAAGTTTTCGCCCTTGTTTTGAAAGCGGATCCCGTGACGACGATGTGCTGCCTCATTCCCGTTCCTCCTGCGTCAACCTCCTTCTTCCTGTTATGATCCTCGTCTTCCAGGCATTGTCTCATTCGGCTCATCCTCCAAGCGATCGTTGAGGAGGATAACTTCTATCTCCCATTCTTTTTCCTACTTTCTAGAGTAGAATTTTCCTGCTTTCTAGTTGTAATAATTTTTCGCTTTCTAGTGTAATCTTTTCTCGCTTTCTTAGTTGTAAAAATTTTTTTTAATATCAAGTGAATGTTTTCTCTCTCTCTCTCTCCCATTGTCTATAGTGATTCCATTTCATTGTGATTATTCCACCCTTTAAACAAAAACACAAAAATATAATTGCGAATCTTGATTGACGTAGCCTCCCTGAGTTTGACCTGGGATTTCTTTATAGATTTTTTGGTATAAATTTTATTTATTGAATATAATTTTTCACTACTCAAAGTACAATGATAGGTTTTCAAAACCAACTCCGATAGCGTAGTCTTTCGACATTCAACATTTTGGCATCGTTGCCAGGGAGGCAACAATTTTCCAATCTTCTTTTTGCATTTCATGCACCTTACTGTCTTCTAACTTGCTTTATCTCGTGTCTATTGTTTTGCAAATACCTCTATCAGGGAATCATCAAGCGGTAGATCGGAGTAAAGTGCAGTTGAAGACGATTATAAGTGCTCCCTATTCTTCCCTTCTCCATAGATTTCATTTCATAACATTAAATTCAAATTCCAATTAACCTAGGTGTTTGCATAAATCTTAGGATTAGTTTGGTTGTTTAAATTTCCACCCACATTCATTTCACCCTTGCATATAAAAAAAAAATAAAAAGATATTTTTGTGGGATAATTCAACATACACACAACATACACCCACATTCAAGGCACTTAACCTAATTGATTTTCTTCTACTCAACCGGATTCTGATCTGTGGAACCGGTACACACAAATCAACACATAAAAGAGTAGAAATCATTCTAGGTTAATCATTTTTGTGTGCCTAACTCAGTGGTGCAATTGTGGCCAATTGTTTGAGTTGTTTGGGCTGCACCACTCAACCTAAAATCAACTCACCAAATAGCTTCCTCTTAGGTTCATACTAGGCACTCCACTTTATTTTTGATTTAAAAGGAAAGCAATCTTCACCCGTGCTTGAAAACCTGGTTTGCCTCAAACTTGATTGAATTCAACCTAATTCTAAACCCTAAAAGCTACTTAAGCAATATTTGAACATTAAAATCTACTCATCACAAATAATCTTGCCTGAAAACCCTGGTTGTGCACGCACTTACACATACTTATTTTAAGGGCACAACCCATTTTAAGGGCCCACCATATTCCATAAGCACTACAATCTCCGGCCTCAATAAAATTGAGTAGACGTTGGCCTTAAAAATTGATTCTCTCTTTGGGGCCTAGTCTAAGATTGTTTATGATTAACCTACTTGTACTGATCAATCTGATGTCAAGCTAGGGGAGTAGTGTCAAATGACCGCGGCTGGGGGTACACTAGGAACTGGAGGCGCAAGCCGAGGGAAGAACCCTCTCCCTAGTCCCTCCTTCTAACTGGTTGGATTGAGAAGACACAAGTAGAGTAAATTGCTTATAATCTTAAGGCAGGTTCTGAGAGTCTGTAGATCCTTAAACTACCCCACCTAAGGACAGGCTTGTTTTGTTATGCTGCAGAGTTCTTATCCCCAGCCCTTCTGACCTTTTCCTAGTTTATGCTGGGAAGAAGGTCATTAACTCCCCGATTGGAAGGACCACTAGAGTATTCTAGGAGGCGTAGATTGGATTTTGGCCAAATTGATCCCATGGCCGATCAACAGCCTCCTCTGCCCCAGGATCCACAGGAGGTATTTCGAAGGTAGCTGGAATAAATGCAAAGAATGTAAGAATGGTTTCACAGAATGCAGGGCGCTCAGCCCTTGAAGAATTTTTATGATCTTTCAAATTACGGTGAATGTCCCGGTGTCCAGATTCCTACTGAAGATGTAGAAATCAAGCCCCAAGTGTTAAGCTTGATCAAACATTTCCATGGGCTTGGCTCTGAAGACTTATTTCAGCACTTGGAGGACTTGACCACTTTGGTCCAGACCACCAAGGCGCAAAACGTGAATGAGGAGCAAATGATCATGAGGCTCTTCCTCCACTCTCTTAGGGATAAAGCCGCTCATTGGTACAGGACTATAGGAAGACTAATTGCAACTTGGAATGAGTTGAAATTGACCTTTCTGAAGAAATTCTTCCCTGTCGGACGTACTAATGCTTTGAGATGGGCAATTACTACCTTTACCCAGTGGCTGGGGGAGCAGTTTCATGTTGCATGGGAGCGATTCCAGGACCTATTGCAGAGGTGTCCACACCACAAGGTGTCGAAATGGCAACTCGTGCAGATATTCTACCATTAGTTGACTAAGCAACTCAGAAATCACGTGGACGCTTCTTGCAGAGGCAATTTCCTCAACAAAGACACAGATAGAGCACATGATTTGTTTGAGGAGATGAGCTAGAATTTGATCAATCATGCCTCCATGGATACTTTTAACTGGTCCCAGTAGCCTAGATCGAATGTTAATGTAGTCCACGACTCTCATTCATTCGATATGGAATTGATTTGTAATAAACTTGATAAGGTGGACTTGGGTGCTAAGAGAATGGAGGAGTGGATGGCTAGGAACTCAATGAACAACTCTCAATCCACTCAATCACAGAATTTAGGATTCCATTCATTGCGATCTCCTTCTGGATGAGAGTTCGTGATTCAACTTGATGCGGCTCAACCTGCGAGTCAGCATTATTCGGAACCCCATAGGTTCCAAACTGGGGCCTTTGATCCTAGTTTCTCTGATCCTTCCCTTTCTTTCTCTCCATCCTCACCCTATGAGGATGTTTATGCTGTACAGGAGAATGTTAGATCCAACCCCTACTCTAATGGTTATAATCCGGGTTGGAGAAACCACCCTAACTTCTCCTGGAAAAACCTGGGGTAGCAGACCCAATTCCGACCTAGCAACTATGCTCCGCAACGACCAATGGGTCAGGGTCATGTTTATACTTAGTTGCCCTCAAATCAGGTCAATCAGCCAGCTTGGAATGCCCGTCAACCCGTATGGCAAGCTGATTTGAACCGACAAATGGTAGAGATGCAAGGATCTATGCTCCAACTCATGCAGCAAATGAAAACCTCACTGGACAACTTGCAAACTAGGCTCGTAGCTAATTCTCGTCAACTCGGATCTCTACCATCTCAACCCGTACCCAACCCACGAAATATCCTGAATTTAGGCAATCAAGCCCATGGGTACAGAAATAAGAGGGACCCACAAGCACATCCTCAGGTGGTTGAGCAGGGTCCTTCCTCTTCTTCTTCTTCTGCAAATCAACGATTCTTTGCTAATGAAGCCCCTCCAATCTTTCCTAACCCTCCCCAAGACCCAAACTCGTATGCATCCACAAATTTTGTTACCTTGAGGAGTGGTAAACAAACTCAGGATCCATAACCACACTGTTCTGATTTACCGAATCCTGAAGAACTTGAGGAGAGAAAGGAGAATTCAGGAGAAGAAATCAAGGCTCAAGAACTTGATTTCGAAGATCCGACTCATGTTCCTTTTTCTGAGGCCTTGATCAGATCAAGGAAGAAGAAGTCTGTTGATAGTAATGAGGAGCTTCTGAATATTTTCAAGAATGTTGATATCAATATCCTGCTCCTCGACGCTATCAAACATATATCGGCTTACGTGAAAATTTTAAAGGATTTATGTACACAGAAGTGTAAGTTGAGAGAATCTATTCCGAGGAAGGTGGTACTCTCCGAGCAGGCTAGTTCTATTATCCTGCACCACCTCCTTTAGAAAAAGAGAGACCTAGGTGCTCCTTTGATTTGATGTGTCATCAGAGATTACACTTTTGATAGAGCACTGCTAAATCTGGGTGCATCCATCAACCTAATTCCGACTTCTCTTTACGAGAAGTTTGGATTAGGTGAACTTCGGCTGACTTCAGTAAAGCTGCAGTTAGTGGACTGTTCGCTCACAAATCCGTGAGGCATTATTGAAGATGTTATTATTAAGGTTAAGGATTTCTATTTTCCTGTAGATTTCCTTGTCCTTGACATGGATGTACCTGAAAATCTAAGGAACACACCCATCATTCTTGGCATCCGTTCCTAACTACTACCAAGGCCAACATTAACTGTGAAAGCGGTAGCATGGAAATCGCCTTTGGGGATCAAAGAATGAAATTGGATGTTTTTAAGGCGATTAATAAATTCGAGGATTGTGGATTTATTGAGGAACTTGAGGACAATAATGTGAATATTAAAACTTGTATGATGGTTTCTATATTTGAAGGTTCCTCCTCAGATGATGAGTTGGACCTGCAGTCCTCTATGGAAAACCCACCATCTTCTGAAGTGGTTATTAATTTTGTTCACTATCAGCCTCTTCCCCTTGTTGAGTTTTCATTAGCATCTTCCTTATCTTCAATCATCAACCGCCGCAGCTTGAACTAAAACCATAGCCTAAGAATATGAAATATCAGTTTTTAGGACCACATAAGATGCTCCCTGTGATTATCAGTGCTAAATTAACAAAGAAACAGGAGATTAAACTGATTAAGGCTTTGAAGGAACACAGGGAGGCAATTGGTTGGACCATTCATGACCTTAGGGGGATCGAGACATCTTGTTGCAATCATAGAATATTTTTGGAAGATGGATCTTGCCCCTCTCGCTAGATGCAAAGGAGATTAAATCCAAATATACGAGAAGTGGTCAAGAAGGAGATTATTAAGTGGCTCGATGTAGGAATCATTTATGCATTCTCTGATAGTCCTTGGGTAAGTCCCGTGTACATTGTTTCCAAGAAAGCTAGGATTACTGTTATGACCACGAGTTTTGCAACTACAACGACGGGTTACTTGTAGCCCTAATTTCAAACTCGCGAAACCCATGCGATCAGTCATGTAATCTCTAAATGGGGAATTGAAGTTGACAAAGCTAAGGTTGATGCTATCTCTAAACTTCCTCCACCCACATCTGTCAAACAAATTCAATCATTTCTTAGTTATGTGGGATTTTATAGGAGGTTCATCAAGGACTTCTCTAAGGTTGCTCGCCCTCTGAGCAACCTTCTCGCCAAAGATACGCCGTTTGATTTCAACGAATCATGCCGTAAGGCATTTGATTTTCTTAAAATAGCAATCACTTGTGCTCTGGTGTTGCAACCACCAGTTTGGACAACCCCTTTTGAGATCATGATCGATGCTTCTGATTACGTGGTCGAGGCTATTTTGTGTCAGAAAGTTGATAGGAAGACCTCTGTTATTTACTATGCTAGTAAAACTCTGGATGAGGCCCAGCGGAATTACAGTGTTACTGCGAAGGAATTACTAGCCGTAGTATTTGCTTTGGAGAAATTCAGGGCTTATCTATATATACTGACCACTCGACCTTGAGACATCTCTTGGCCAAAAAGGATGCCAAACCTCAGCTTATTTGTTGGGTTCTTCTACTTCAAGATTTTGATTTTGAAATCAAGGATAAACCTGAGGTACAGAATGTGGTGGCAGATCATCTGTTGAGACTTCTGAGTGATTCTTCTCATCCAAACATTTCGATTGCTAATACTTTTCCGGATGAAACCATCCTTACAGTTTCAGGTGTCCAAACCCCGTGGTTTGCTGACATTGTTAATTATTTGGCCGTTGGTCAAATTCCCCAAGATTGGACCAAGCAACAATGGGATAGACTCAAATCTGAGGTCAAATATTACTTCTAGGAGGACCCTGAACTGCACCGCATTGGCTCCAATCAAATTATTCACCGATGCATTCCGGAGAATGAATTCAACAGTATACTTGAGTTCTGCCATGCATCTGTGTGTGGTGGACACTTCTCCGGGAAAAGATGGCTGCAAAAATTTTGCAATCTGGATTCTATTGGCTGTCTTTATTCAAGGATGCCTAGGAATTCTCAAGGTTGTGTTCCCGATGCCAGGCACTCGGGAGCATAACTAAGAGAGATATGATGCCCCTAAACCTGATTCTTCCTGTCGAAATTTTCGACATTTGGGGCATCGATTTCATGGGACCCTTCCTCCCTTCATTTGGACATCAGTACATTCTCGTCGCTATTGATTATGTGTCCAAATGGATTGAGGGGATTCCTACCTGAACCAATGATCACAAGGTGGTCATCGGTTTTGTCAAGAAGAACATCTTCAGCAGGTTTGGGATTTTGAGGGCCATCATTAGTGATAGTGACACTCATTTCACTAATGCCTAGTTCTGTAATTTGCTGGCAAAATACGGGGTTAATCACCGAATCTCCACACCTTACCATCCCCATACGAATGGACAGGTCGAGATCTCCAATCGAGAGATCAAGAATATTCTGCAGAAAATAGTTAGGCCTGATTGCAAAGACTGGACTCAAAAGCTTGATGACGCTCTTTGGGACTACCGTACGGCATATAAAACGCCCATCAGAATGTCTCTGTTTCGTCTAGTGTATGGAAAGGTGTGCCATTTACCTATAGAAGTTGAACATAGGCATTCTAGGCAATCAAGCAGTGCAATCTAGATTTGAGTTTAGCTGGGAAGACCAAGAAACTCCGACTATCTGAGTTGGAGGAGCTTAGAAATGATGCGTATGAGAATGCCAAGATCTACAAGGCTTGGACCAAAGCTCTACATGACCATTTGATTTCACACAAGAGCTTTGAGCTGAACCAGAAGGTCTGGCTATTCGATTCTCGACTTAAGCTCTTTCTCGGCAAACTTAGGTCAAAATGGAACGGCCCGTTCATTATTGACCAGACATTTCTAACTGGAGCTGTTCAGATCTCTGACCCGAAGATGGGTAATTCATTCAAAGTCAATGGTCAACGTATGAAGCCTGTTATTGACCGTACTATTCCAGAACCCATCTCAAACACGGTTGCTATAGCCATGTTGTGACTTCTTTGGCTGGACTTCGCCTAGCTGACGGCATTAAACTCAGCAGTTGTACAGTCTGACTTAGAGCTGACCTGAGCTTCATATTTATTTGATATCTTCCGTACTCTACCCTTCCTTTCATGTCGTTTATTCTCAATGTGGACATTGCATCAGCTAGGCATGGGGGGGTAGATTCATTTCTGAATCATTTTGTCAGCTCTGTGAAATTCTATTCTGATATATACATAATGAAAATAAAAATAAATAAAATAAAATTGAATTAGGAAGGAATACTTGAACATTAGGACTTTTCAATCTTAGAAAATATTACAATAGGATCTGAACACTAAGACCCTTCAGGCCTTTAGGCTTAATCCACCCGGGTATCCACTAAAATGTGGATTTGTTTTTTGAGTCCTCGCTATCCTGAATTCTATTTTAATTTGATTAAATAAGTTTGGGTGATAAGTACACGACTTATCAACCTGCCCTCTGATTTGAGGGATCTTTAAGTCTAAGCATCTACACACTATCTTGTCACTGACTCATTGTTCGGTGGTTTTAACGGAAATTGGGTAGCTAATGAACCTTCTAGGGTGATATGGTTATCAAGTTATCATGGGTAACAACCCATAGGTAGGTTGTCCAGAGTCTAGTAACTGGACCATTCTCTTCTTGTTGCCTTTAGGTAAATCTTAGACCAGGGATGCCACCTACTTAAAAGGAAAAAGAAAGTCAAAAAGAAAAGAAAAAGAAAAAGAAAAAGGTGAAAAGAAAGAAAAAGAAAAGAAAAAAAAGATAAAAAGAAATAAGCCACACTTCGCCACACGAGTATGGCTGGCAAGTTGTCGGTGGTAACAACTCATCGATTGGTTGTCCAGAACCCAGCTCAAGAAATGCACTATAAATTCCCAAAATAATTAGGAAGAACTAGAGAAGTAGAATAAGCCAGGGAGATATACACTGGACTCACCCTTGTGTTGACCCCATAAAAATAAAAATAGGGAGAAAGTGACTGGTCGTAAACATACACCTTTAGGCAGAACTCTCTTTTTAAGGTCACCTAGAGGCATACAAACCCGAAGTCCGTTCTAATTGCCGATTAACGAGTCTATCACATTCACAAAAAGATGCTTAGAACTTAGGGTTCTCATCAAATTTTGGATGGGTTGAGTGGCCATAGAAAGCCACTCTTTAACCCTAAACTCAAAAATCGAAAAAAATTAGAAAAGAAGAAAAAGAGAAAAAGAGATTTTTCTTTTAATAAGGTGAGGGCTTGAGGCGATCTGCATTTTGGCAGATACCCGAGCGTTGTTGTGCCTTTGAAAGTTCAGATCCTGAGTAAAAATTTCTTAATGTTGAAAATGACTTATGCCAAAGTAATCCAACCTAATTCTTTTATAAATAGCATGTAGTTTTTGCTAGGGACTAGCAAAAGATAGGCATGGGGGTGTGATGTGCATACATCTGATTAACCTAAAATGTCTATTAATGCATGTTCTTAGTATCACATTAGCATCATACATTGTAAATAGTACATAACATGCATAATCATGCATTTAGACCAAGTTGTCTAAATTGTATAATAATTATCTCCTTTTTATAGTCAGGGACATGGCGACTTTTTATCAAGATCTCGGATCGAAGATCCAACCATACGGATCTGATCAAGGTGATGATTGGAGTTCAACGACTTCAAGATCACCCTAATCGGACATCCGTAGCACCAGATAGAGACTAAGGAACCTTAAAGAGCAAGGGCTAAGATGGTGTTAATCTACACCTCAAACGACAAATCTGATTGCATGGATGGGTTCGGATCGATGATCGTAGCCTAACGACATGAAAATCGGTCCAATCCAACACCCGTGGCACCATCTACGTCACACAGAAGATGGATGGCCTAGATGGCACCACGTGGCGCCATCATAGCCGTCGAACACCGGTCGGAACTCTCCTTCTTCACCCGCTCGACGAATCTAAGTCGTTGTCTGAGATCGTGCCACGGCACTGCTCATCCAACGCTATCCTCTTCTAAAGGCGCATGCTACGTTTGATGTCAATCGTTGGATGAAGATTCAATGGCTGAGATTAGACGTGCACAAAACATGCCGTGCGACACAAAGCTATGCATAGCACAGCGGTCAAGCGTGCGACGCACGTTCGGGCTCACATTCGCTACGAGCTGGCGCAAGATTTGAGCCGAGCGATGAAGATCCAACGGTGCTGATTGATCAATAGTGCCCACGAGCGATTAGACGTGCGGTGCTTACTCGTGATCGCATGCGGGCGCGTGGTGCGGGTGTAGGCAACTTAAGCTATCCGATCTCCTGATCGGATGGCTAAGAGTGCGCAAACGTGCACGTGCGTTGAAAGGCATGAAGGCGAGGGGGCACGTGAGCAGCACTCACGTCGGCCACGTTCAGGCCTTTAGTGATGGATAAATCCATCACTAAAGGTCCTGAATTAATGTTTTTCAAGTTGTAATATCCAAAATGCCCCCACTCCTTGCAATTATAAAAGGAGATCCCTCCATATGGATTTCTCATCCCTTCCTTCTCTTCTCTCCCTCTCTAAATCTCAAGAGAAGCTTGTCCCACCCCTGGGATGCTCCTCAAGAGCTAAAATCAAGTTTTCACCCCCATTCTAGAAGAGGATCCCGTGACGACGACGTGTTGCCTCGTTCCCATTACTCCTGCTTTGACCTCCTTCTTCCCGCTTCGATCCTCATCTTCCAGGCATTGTCTTGTCTGGCTCGTCCTCCAAGCAATCGTCGAGGAGGATAACTTCTCTCTCTCATTCTTTTTCCTGCATTCTAGAGTAGAATTTTCCTGCTTTCTAGTTGTAATAATTTCTTGCTTTCTAGTGCAATCTTTTCTCGCTTTCTTAGTTGTAAAAACATTTTGCAATATCAAGTGAATGTTTTCTCTCTCTCTCTCTCATTGTCTATAGTGATTCCATTTCATTGTGATTATTCTACCCTTTAAACAAAAACACAAAAATATAATTATGAATCTTGATTGACGTAGCCTCTTTCAGTTCAACCTGGGATTTCTTTATAGATTTTTTGGTATAAATTTTATTTGTTGAACAGATTTCTTCGCTACTCGAACAACAACGACAGGTTTTCAAAACCAACTCTAATATCGTAGTCTTTCGACATTCAACACTAATAGAGGATGAAATAGGGGAATACACTTTTTTTGGTTGTGCGCATAGGAGGAGAGATGGGCGTCGAGGCTATAGCCGGAGGTCGCCCTACTTGGGCTGCACCCGATGGTGGTGACAACCCGGCGGATAGCAGCCTATGGTGGCTGCAAGGAGAGGAAGGTGGCGGGTGGCAGTTCTGCTCGCTACTGTTGAGCGCATGAAGTTGCGGTTGAGGGCTGTGCATGCGTGGTGGAGCTGCAGCAAGGGGTGTTGGGCGGCGAAGGGCTTATGTGCAGAGGTCGTGTATGGTTGGAGTAGAGGGTGCGTTGGGGGCGCACGTATGCGGTGGTGGCACGGGGACTTCCTGTGCTGCTGCTAGAAAAGAGGCTTTATAGCGTGCGGGTGGAGGTGCGACGAGGGGAGGCATGCGTTGCTGGCCGTGCATGGGAGCACACTATTGGCCTATTGGAGGTGCACACAGGCACGTGCGGTGGCGTGGCGAAGAGGGCGCTGGTCGCACGTGGGCTAGAGGTGTAGCGAGGAGTTGGTGGAGATGGTTTGGTTATGAAAACAGAGGAAGCAGAAGAAAAAGAAGAAGAAGAAAGAAGAAAAGGGGTGATTTGTGTAACGTGGAATGGAGGTGGTGTTGTAGGGGCTTCAGATGTCTGGGAACATTCCCAAACGTCTTAAACGCATGTGGATGACTGTTGGTGCATGGCTGCGGTGGTGTTGACGGTGGACAGGGGTGGGTGCACAGTGGTGAAGCACGGTGATGGTTGCGTAGCAGTCGGAGGCACATGTGCACGGTGTTGGCATGAGTCCACTGGCTTGGCGAGGCAAGCTATCACCTCGCTGGTCAACGGTGTGGTGGAGCTCAGCCTTGGAGATGCATGGTGGTGGTGATGGAGGTGAGCTTGAAGCTCTTCACAGTGGTGGAGTCGGGGTGGAGTCTCCACGAGCCTAGTTGAGGCTCTCTCTTTCTTATAGCAGTAGGGGAAGATGAAGAAGAAGATGGAGCATGGAGAAAGGTCAGCGAGATCCGCATCCTCCACTCGTCTTCCTTGCCGCGTTCATTGCCTGATCTAGCCATAAATGGCTTGTTGGGGAGGAATGGTTGCTACTGCATGAAGAAAGATATGAAAACATGTGGATTATTTATATACAAAGCCCCTATATTTTTAACTATTTAATGCATGTAATGTATGTGTGCAAACTAAATGATGCTAAATAATTTATATATGAATGTAATGCATACAAACAAATATGTATAAACTATATTATTTACATCTTAATACATCCTATGCATAAGTTAATATTACTATAATGTCTAGGCATTTAAGTAACTAATTTACCCACAATTATGGGCTCATCAGTGAGAAAGTGGAAATTCAATTGCAATATAATTAGAAGGGTGTGAGAAGCAAGGATTTTAAACTAGATAATTAGAAATAAAACTTTATTGCTAATGGATACAACTAGGAATAAAAACTATAAGAAAACAAAAAATAGAGTTTGTGAAGTAGAATTAGAGGTGAGGAAGAATGCTCGGAGAGGTGAGGAAGACAACCATAAAGACGATGGTGAGGGTGAGGTTGGTGTGGAGGTGCTACTTTAATGGAGGAAGGTGAAGGTGGTGAGGAGTTATTTTAATGGATGAAGGCTTAGGAAGAGGCTTAACGGTGGTGAGAGGGAGACTAAGGAGCATATGAAAACCTAAGGAAGCATGAAAAGGATGGGGGGCTTGCATGGTCCTTATATAAAGTTTCTAAGCCTTTAAATGGAGGGGTAGGATCAATAGGTTAGAAATCAAGGCTTAGGATGAACAGATAGGTGGATAGGATATGTTGGTTTTGTTGGAAAATAATCAAAGGTTAAGATGGAATCGTAAGATGGATGGATGGCCTTGATTAGATATCTTTCAATCTACTTCCAATCAAAAGATCCTTTATTTTCTTATCCTTAATCTTAAAGCCTTTTGAGGTGAAATTTACTTTGAAACCTTCATCACAAATCTGACTTACACTATGTAAGTTATGTTTTAAACCTTTTACAAGATGAACATTATCAAAAGAGGTTTTAGAGTTAGTAATTTGGTAAGTACCAATAATATGGCCCTTGTGGCTGTTGCCAAAGGTGATTGAACCACCTTCCTTGTGGTTGAGGTTGAGGAACAGGTCTTCTCTTGTCATGTGCTTTGAGCAGCCGCTGCCCATAACCTATCTTCCTTTATTTTGGAATTGTCATTGGTTTATGCCTATGAGGTACAGAGTTTCTTCTTATGGCTACAAGATGTCCATCTTTTTTTTTGATAGATCCAGTCTAAATACTTTATTAGTCCTTCATTTGGGTATCCTACAGAATAGGATTGCAAATTCTTTTTGTTACCCATTTTCTTTTGGGTCTAGATTTGTTAGCTGGTGCCATTTTTAGCATGGACTTATCCTTGACCTTAAGGCTAGTGTGATTATGTGTGTTGGTTTTTGAAGGAGATGCTTCATGGTGATTATTAGGAATATATCCTAACCCAAATTTAGTTGTGGTCTAGGTCTGAGTACTGATGTCAAGAAACATGTTTATGTAATTCATTCGTTGTAGCATGCACCTACAACATCAATTTTAATTAGAATAATAGAATGTGAGTCCGAGTGTCGAACACTAGGAGGCGAGAAATCGACTCATATATTCGTTTCAATGTCACGAAATATGTCGGTTTGTTTGCTTGCAAAATAGAGAGAGAGATAGGGAGAGAGAGAGAGAGATAGGGTTAGAGATTTATGATGACGATGCGATAATGGCTAGCTATGAAACTAAGCAAAATAATCCATTGTAAAAGATAAAACTGTTTTACAATTATAACACTAGAGGAAAGCTTAAAAATAATAAGTATTAAACTAAAGAAACTAGCTAAATGGAGAGGCGAGGCAACCACAGTGGTGGAGGGGCTTCTGTCGGTGGCTCGACGTCTCCGAGACCTTCCTTGGATGCTCTATGAAGTGGGGGAGTTGCTTAGTAGAAGATGCCCTAAAAGTGGAGGAGGATGGGCCCTTATATAATGGAGGAAAAGGGCCAAATCCATTCTTGGGTTAACAACATCATCCAAGCCATTGTTAAAACCCCACCTCAAACGTCATTGAAGATCAGCTTATGCACACCCTTTGCGCACACGCTTCGCGTACCCGTTCGCGTGCACGTGTTGCTGCAATTGAGAAATTTAGGGGGGTGACAGGGCTCGAACCTGCGCATGATGATAACATCATCATCATCTATATCTTGCTTTAATTAGTCATATTCCATTAATAAATGCTCCTACATAACCGTCAAAGGACCATAATTCACTGCACATCCTTTCTGAGAGTTTAATATGTAGCCAAGGTTAAAACTACAATTTTACCATCATATCATGAATGTTGAACAACCGTGGGTTTTCTTAGGTGTTTACTAAAGGTCAAATATGCATTAAAATCTAACAAGAGGGTCCGTGCAGACAGAAACGGGTTTTCACATGTTATGAGAATTAAATGACATTTGAAATCCAAAAAATAGACCTACTTAATTCACTAACGTTCTGGTAGGATAAAATTCACCTAAACCCTCTAAAATTATAAAAAAATATTCTCTAGGGTTTGACATCTTTAATTTGACCATCAGAACCCAATTTGACCTAAAACAGAGTCTCAGACAGACACCTGCCCTAATTTGGATTTTTGCAAAATTTACCTAGTAAAACTTGGTCAAAACCTAAATCTGATTGACCATCAGATTCCTTAGGCCCAAATTAGGTTTATACCAAAATTTGGGCCCAATCGGAGATCATCTTGACCTAGTTTACATTTCAGTCCAGTCTGACTCTTTTCTCTCACACATATGGCCCTAACTTTTGAATTAATGGCAATCAGGTTCCTAACTTTATCATCATTCTTTGCAAAAAGGTCCTTACACCATTTTCGGAAGGTCAGCCCTTCATCGTCGAGTTTCGAGCGAGGATTTCTCGCTCTATTCTCAATCAAACACTTCTAAAATTGAAAGGGAGATTCCTTGAGGAATTCCTTTCCAAATGAGACCTTCCATGAATCCTAACTTGTCCCCAAATTCTCATGCAAATCTTTTGAAGGTTCACATGTCCTATTTGTGTGAAAAACATGGGGTTACAAGCTTGGTTTTCAAGCTTGAAACCCCTCCCTATGGTTTATAAATGGACCTACGATGCAAACCTCATCTCTTTAGCTAGGTTTAAGGCAAAAAATCTTCCTCTTTATCCAACTCCGGCCTCCTCTGTGTTGGAACCTTGTTCCACATCTTGTTTTGGTGTTAACAAAATTATTATGGATTAATGTTTACAATTGAGTGCTTTTAAGATTTAGGCGAAGATCAAGGTAAACAGGAAATGATGGAGGCATGATGATGAGAAGGAGAAGATCATGACATGAAGGTGCCAAGATGACAAGGAAGAATCAAGGAGGAAAAGATCATCTTCATTCTTTAGTTTTTAGTTTACGTTTTTCTAATTTATAGAATGTATGCCTCCTAACAAAGAATCAACCTAGATCGTAAAATAAATTAAAGATAAACTAGGATTTATGCTACAATCATTTTCAAAGAACATAATTGATTAATGCTCTTAAAAAAGGTACTTGTTAACCCACAAGTACCGGTATTAAAGTTTAGTACTGGTACATGTGAGTTACAGGTTTGAGTTTTTTCAAAGAAACAAACCTGCACCCCGCGAGTACCGATACTCATGATCAGTATCGGTACTAGAGGGAACGAGTACCGGTACTCGTGATCAGTGATAAGTCAATTTTCTCTTTTGAATAATGTATTCAGATGATTTGTCGTTGTAGGATCAAAGTGGTGGAAAATCGCTTAACAAAATAATTAAAATAAAAATTAAACCACGTACAGAAGAGCGAGTCATGCCCATAGGGAGGCAATGATGCAATAAAATTATGAATATTTTTTTCTTTGTATTGGTTCAATAAAGTGCGAAATCCATAGTCAAATCTGACATGAAATGCGACAAAAAGAAGATACACAATAACTCAAAAATGTAACGGTATATGCGTAATTTCTCCTCACTGAAATATTCAATAAATATGTGATGAATCTATGTAATTTCCAATTGACATGCAATAGAGAAAATTTGTGCACATCTTAATCCAAAACCAATGTCAAAAGATGTGAATAACAAAAGCCACGTAATTATAAGAAAGCATGAGTATGAATTCGCAATTTCACCATAATAAAATAATCATAAATCAAAATTCAGTTTTTATGGCAATGGCATAAAATGTAATTATTAATTGAGGTTGAAATAGAGGATTCTACCTCTCTCCTCCTCGCGCATGGGAGAGAGGATTGTTTGAAGAACTCTTCTGGACGTAGATTGGTCGGAGTGAGGGCTCCGCAATGGTGGCGGCGGCAAGTTGCGAGATGGCCGGAGCCGACCTACCGGAGGAAGGAAGTGGCGGTGGTGGAGGAGGCTTCTGTTGGCCATGCGTGCTGCAGGCGCAAGGAGGGCAGCGCGCGGGCACTGCAAGTGTTGTAGGCACACTAGGCATAGGCACGTGGAGGCGAGGACTCTGCAGGGTGCACAGGCACACGTGGGGTCCTGTTGTGCCGGCTGGAGGTGCTGCAGGGAGGCGTTGGAGAGGTGGACTGCTGGCGCGCAACTGTAGGTGTGCTGGAGGTGAAGGCGCGGGCGTGGTTAGATGGCGTAAGGCAAGGGTGCTGGGGTGAGAGCGCGCGGTAGGGTCTGATGGAGCGGGGGACTGCTGGCGTGTGCACTAGCTGAGGTGAGGGCGTGCAGTGGCTGGGGTGCTTGGCAGGGAGCGCTGGAGATGAAGTGAGGGCGCGCGGTGGTGCAGGTGCTGGTGCATGGGTTGGAGCTGCTGGTGAAGGCATGCGGTGGGCAGATGGCGTGCAGTGGCAGGGTCTGATGGTTGGAAATGAAGTGAGGGCGCATGGTGGCAGGTGCGCTTGGCAGGAGATGTTGCAGAGACTGTTGGCGGTGTGGACTATTGATACGGAATGCGCGTGATTTGTAAAAGCGGGTTTTTAATGTCGTTGTAACATGCAAATTCGCATACGCTTTTAAATTTATATCCTAGATAGGGGAATATCTAGGGTCGTCCAAGGAGGCAATATGTTTGCAAAATTAATTCTCTTTCTTACAAAATAGTTCTCAACTTTCTTTTTGGTCTTTTTCAATATATCATTTTTATGTTTTTGAAATTAAGGCAACATGCGAAATTATTGGCGAGAAAGTGACTTGCACTCAATTCAATATGCTACTTCTAAAGTGGCAAGTAGAGCCTCTCCCTAAGCTCACTCTAGGCAAGTGGAGGCCTAGAATAATTAGGAAGAGGGAGTGAAGAATGCTAAAAACAAAGCAATTAAAAAAAATGCAACTAAAGAAATTGCAAAGAAGGCAACTAGATTAAAAAAGTGTTTTACAAAAAAGCCTAGTAGATGAATGCTTCTACTACTAGAAAAATTGCAATAAATAAAAGAAAACACAAATCCTCTAGATAGATGGTGAAGAAGAGGGCTTCTTGCTCCAAGCTTGGTAGCTCCCAAGCTTGAAAAGAGTTCTCCAACTCCTTCCTTGCTATGCTCTGCCAAGGTGATGTCCTCCAAAGCAAGCCCTAAGGGGGCATGCCCTAAGCTTCTCTCCAAGGGTGGACGTCCACCCTAGGTCCTTCTCCTTTGCCTGGACATCCTCCTTGAAGTAGAAAATTCCTCCTCCTTGGCGTGGACTAAGTTGAATAGAGTGGGGAGAAGAAGGCACCAAAGGGGCTGGTGATGTGCCCCATTAATCTTCTTCTCTACTCCTTCTCCTTGGCTGTAGGTATAGGTGGATGTAGGTGGAATAATACACTAATGGAGGATGAAGAAAATGTGGGAAGTTAGGTGGGTATATATAGTGTAGGAAGGGGGGCATAGGTGGCTCGTAGAATGGATGGCTAGGATAGGATATGGGGGGTACTTGGGGATCCTAGGGCTAAGAATAAGTGGCGCCACCTAAGGGGTGCTGGTGGTCGGACTCGGTTAGGTTGTTAATATGGTAATTTTATCGTTGAAGTGTGTATAGTGGTTAACCTAAATCGAGTCTAACCATCTCTTTACAAATTTTTTTTTTACCTGGCCTACTTGATTTTATCTTGGTCACTTTTAGGCCCAAGGTCGAACTCAGGGAAGTGGGGTTACAAGTCAAGTTTCTACGCCTTTCCTACAACGAATCTCTTCCGTTCATTTATTGTGTTTTTGGTGTTTTTCTCTTTAAGATTTTTTTCTGATAATCTTGGTCCTTGAGGCACACCCTCAAAATTAGGTTCTTGGCTTTGAGCCAAATCAGGGTTCCAAAATGGGTCCTGCTATTCGCAAGACGGATTACCTGCAAGTCAAGGATTATCTTTTCTCTTTTATATATTTTTTTTATCTTTTTATTGGCATGCAAGAGAAATAGAAATAAAGTAAATATGGTATAGATATATATGTATATACTATATATGTATAAAGGGGTGGGGGTGGAGGCGGAGATGGAGTGTAGCACGGTGTCGAGTCGGTCGTCGTCTAGAAAGATGCAACCAATAGGACGAAGTGCCGCGTGTAAGGTGGACTGGTGGAAGATGAACACGCTTTCTGTACGCATGGTATTCCCACGATACTACGCATGGTAAGTAATGTGAAAAAATATATATATGTATATATGTAAATATATCTATATGTATATATTTATATGGTTATAAATATATAGGTATATATATATGTAGTTATATATGTATATATATATATGTGTATATATATATATGTATAAGTATGTATATATAACTATATAGAAGTAAATATATATATATGTGTATATATGTATATATATATATACATATATACATATCTATCTATATAACTATATATACATATATATATATATACATATATTACTATATATATATATGTATGTATATAGACTAATACATAGTTATATAAGTACTAATATATGTATAGATATATGTATATATATATATGTATATAAGTAAATGTATATATGTAAGTATATATGTATATATATACATATATATAAGTATATAGATATATGTATATATATATACTAATACTTAGTTATATAAATACTACTATATATATAGATATAAGTATATATATATATATATATATGTATATAATAGTGTATAGGTGTGTGTGTGTGTATGAAAGTGTGAGTGTAGGTGTGTAAATGTTGGTAAAGAGAGTGAGAGAGTGCTGTGTGTGAGAGAGAGAGAGAGAGAGAAAGAGAGTGGGTGCTGCTGAGGGTTAAGGCGTCTGAAGCTTCCAAGCGTTGTCTGGAGGCTACACGCACACGTGTAGCCACGTATGCGCGAAGAGAGGAGCGCGCTGGAGGGAGTGGCGTGGAGAGGACTGCAATGCACAGCGCTGTGCAGAAGGGCTGGAGCGGGCACTCGTAGGTGCACACGGGTGAAGGGAGCGGGCGACGCGGGCGGGTGCGGGCGACGTGGGCGCACGCAGATGCGAGGGTGGGCGCTAGAGTAGGTGCGAGGCTGAACGCATGCGCGGGTGAAGGCTGGTTACGACGCACCTGGTGAACGAATAAGTGAGAAACTCACCGGTCACCCCACTATAGCCACAGTGTTCCGCAGACTGCCGTGAACATTGGCTATATTGTAAGGCCGAGCCGTGCAACCGGGAGCGGGCAGTGTTGTGAGTGCAGACGACTCGGGGCTGGCGCACGCGTGCTGGCGCGCGCATGGAAGGGTTGCGCCGGCCGATGGCTTGCAGGGGGAACGTCGCGATAGAGCACGTAGAGAGGGCTGGGTTGCGGGTGAAGGAGCACGATAGGGCGCGCGGTGGCCTGCGGATGTCGGCTAGGGTGCGCAGTGAAGCTTGGACGGCCGATGCAGTGGCACGCGATGGCCGGTTGCCGGCAGACAGGCGAGTGCAGTGCGAAGAAGCAAGAGGCGATGACGCCTGTAGGCGCGCGCGGAAGGCCTGCATGCGCTGCTGTTGCCTTGCTGCTGCTGCTGTGGGCCTTGGCCGGCTGCTGCAGGGCGTGCGGTGGTCGGTTGAGCTTCACAGCTTGAAGATTTGGTGTAATGGCTGAAGTGGCTTCAAACGAAGAAACAAGGAATGAGCCACCACGCCCACTGGCTCTTTGATGAGCTGGGCGGTGGTGGACTCACTGTGGTGGTTGTGCACCACCGTGAGGTGCTCCTGTCCACCGGGTTTCTCCTCAGAGGAGGAGGGCCTGCGTATGGAGGGAGAGGGAGGAGATGGCCTGGAGAAGAAGAGAAGCTGTTGTTGGGTTTTTTTTCATGGGGACCAGGCTGCGTTCAAAGAAAGAAGCTGCCCTCTTTTTAAAGAAGAGGAGAGCATGCACAGCCATGCCCTTGCTGTGCATGGCTCATGCATGGCTCATGGCAGGGAGAGGCTGCATGCGGCTACAGGGAGTGGCGAGCAGGGAATGGCAGAGTCAGGACAAGGTGCGAAGAAGAAGAACTCTTCCATGCAGCCGCGGGAAGAATTCCAAAAAATAAAAATAAATTAAAAATAAAAAGGTGATGAATTTATCAAAGCAGCACTTCAGGAATACGTGAATTGCGAGGCCATTTTATTTACTCTCCTCCCCTCTCAATTAAATGCATGCTTGTGTGTATTTTTACAAATGTGACTATGGATACCTAATATGCACTGGTAATGCTAGGAAATAGCAAAAGATGGCACAATTGCAGGCATATTTTTGGGTGCAATCATACCCCCATGCCTATCTTTTGCTAGTCCCTAACAAAACAGTATTTAGAAATGATCTTTAAGCTGAAGATTTTCTTCTGAGGCGACATAGGTTTGTTTATTGTTGCATATTGTGAGAACCAATTGCAGAGAAGACTACCAATACTTTAAGTCTTATGTGACATTGATCATCTCTCGACTCACCAGGACTCTTTATTTTTAAACCTTAAGTACAATTTCCAAGACCCAGGAGGTTTTTGCCGTACTCGAGAGCTCAAGAGGTTATGGCTTGTGCTTAGTGAAGAATCAAGACTGACCAGATGAACATTAAGATTCAACCCCAGGGTTTCACGAATTTTTAAGTAAAGGTTGGTCCTAGTTTCAGCTTGTGTCTTCGATTGACCCTTAAAAAGATGACAGAAAATTCAACTCCCATTTTCTAACATTTGTGGCTCTCAGGAAAATAGGGTATTTGCGACATGCCCTGAAGAACTTTTTTAGGGTAGAGACTTTACAGACATTTATGAGATATACTGACTTATTTTCATCATTTTTTTTTGAAACACGTGTCAGTATATCTCTTACAACATTATTTGGAGGAGCACACTTTTTCTTTTTGGTGGGAGAGTTTCTTGATGGAAAGAGTTTCTCCTAAACACAAGACTAAAACCTGGGATAAAAAGTCTAATTGCGAGCACAGGCAAGGACTCCACCTTCCCTAATGAACACTAGAGTTGGGTCTTATGTTCACTTGGTCTTTCATGATATGTGTAGTGTGAACCAAGATTACTTAGGCTCTCAAGTAGAAGCAAACCAACGAATCCTGTACTGGTGTCTCAGGTACAAGAATACGTCCTTAGTTAGGAGAGATTCTGATCTATTTTGTCAATACTTAAGTGAATTAAGCCAAGCCTGAGTGAATCAAGCTTCTGTGGCCTGGAAAGTCTTCAAAACAGCGGTTGAATATCCATAAACACTTATTGTATTTTTGTTTCAGCCTTCAGATCATTACTAAACACTATATATATATATATATTTTTTTTTTTTTCTTTTTCTTTTTCTTGCATATTTATAAATAGGTGGAAATTGCATGATACCGTAAAATACCCAGATCCTATGTATGCCTATCCACCCCCCCATGCCAAACGATGCTATGTCCTCATATGCATGCAGGGAAGGGTAGAGAAAGGACGAAAGATCGAGTAACGAGAGTTGAAGTGCAGGGTATACAGCAGGGTGGTAGGGTGGGTGGATGGTGGGTGGTGAAGTGAAAAGTGAAGCGATCGTGATAGTGGCGTGAAAAGTGATGGTGGATGGTGAAAGGTCTGGCATTTCATGGGATGAGAGTGTCCTAGGTAGATCGGAGAACAAGTCGGGAAGAAGAAGTTGGCCCTCAGATTGGCCAAGAAGAGGGGCTTCTTGGATAGATGGATCCAAAAAGGAATAGCCCCAGTGAGTAGGATGTGGGCTCAAGGTCCCAGTGTGGAGTTGCAAATCCACCTGATATGCCGAGAAAGAAAGGGCAATCCGGTCTTCAAGAGTGTGGACTGGCGGTGAGTAGCCCGGATATGAGTCAGACCACGAGGTATGGGAAGGAGAAAACCTCGTCAGAAGTCTGGTCAGGAGAAGGTACGGGAATAGGGAGGGATGGGGGAATGTCGCAATTTGTGTCAGTCAGGCAATCGTCAATGTTTATAGGTAATCTGCAGTAGTCCGAATAGGTCCCAAATAGTCCGATACACGCGTTGATGGCTATGTCCACATTAGATGTGTCATCCTCGATGACATCGCAATCAAAGTTCTTGGCTGCCTTGAAGATGTTAAGCTTGAGCTTTTTAGATCCAACGGTAATCTCAATACAACCCGACTCGCAGTCGATAAGGGCACAGGCTGTGGCCAAGAAAGGTCGACCAAGGATGATCGGACAATCAGAAAGTGAGCTAGGAACTTTGATATCTAAAATAAGAAAGTCAACAGGAAAATAGAGACTGTTGACCCTAACCACCACGTCTTCCACCACACCCTTTGGGATTTGACAAAACGATCTGCCAACTGTAATGTGACAGGGGTGGGTTTCAGATTTCCCAAGGAAAATTTTTCGAGCATGATGGTCGGAATAAGATTTATGGAAGATCCTAGATCAAGCAGGGCACGATTAAAATTGCAGCCTTGGATGCTACAGGAAATAAGCAACGTGCCCGGATCTTTCTGCTTTGGTGGTAGGTTTGACAGTATAGCACAACTCGCATGAGGCGAGAGAACCACCAGATTCTTGGTTTTCTTTGACTGTCGCCTGGGTGTTGTGTAGTCTTTGAAAAATCGGGCGACAGTAGGTATGTGGTCGATAGCCTCGAGCAGGGGTACCTTGATTTCTACATCCCTGAACAAATTACACAGGTTATCAAAGTCCTGCGTATCTTTCTTTTTTTGCCTTTTGGCTCCCTCAGTAGAGCCTCAGGGAGTGGAACTGATTCTAGCACCAATTTGGGCGTATCGTCCTCTCGCGAATGCGGTGCACATCCCGAATGAGAGGGCGATGAAGAAGATGGGCCAGGATCAGATTGAGGCGGATCGACAGTCTGCTTACCACTCCTCGTAGTGATAGCATTGGACGATGCAGGTCTAGTGGGATCATACGGCGAAGGAGGGTTTGCAATAGGGACATAAGAGTGCGGTGCTGCAGCGGGATTAGCCTGAAATCCTGGTGGAATGCTCGGAGCTTGTAGAATTTGATGAACCTACCCTTGAGAAGGTTGTACCTATGGTTGAGGACCACGGGGTACGAAATTTTGTGGGTTTGGAACAGGTTGGGCGGGAAGAGTGCCCTAAGATTGAGTCGCCATACGTAGTTGACTGATCTCAGTATTCTGCTGCGCCAATTGGTGCTGAAGAGAGGTCATGTTCTCTTCATGGTGCTTTGACATTTCCGTCATCATTTGCATCAATTTATCAAGAGGACTTCATTCGTGTTCTATTTGTGGTACGCAAGGGCCTGATGGCGGATTCGCCATAAGATTAGACTGGGCCCTTGGGATGACGGGTGCAGATGATCGCATTGGTCCACCTGTGGGGTTTTGGCACTGCGGGTTGTTGGACCATGCGAGGTTCGGATGATTTTGCCACCCTGGGTTATAAGTGGCAGAGAACAGGTTGTTCCCCAGGGCGCAAGCGTCTTCTATGCCAGAAGATGCGTCCGCATGTAAGTATGCATCCGAGTACACGGAGGCTTGGTCCTCTGTGTCAAAATACTGGCTCGTAGAAGCCAGATCCACATGACTTACCGAGTCGCTCGGCGCGACACTCGGTAAGGAATGTCTTACGGGGTTTCTCGGGATAAGCCTGGTGTTGGAAGAATTGGGATTGTGACGAAGTGGTGAAGAGGTGGTGTTTGCCATAGAACGGGTAGGGTTGGCCAGAAGCTCATCCAGCTTCTTGTGCACGACAGAGATTCATCCAATTTTTGTGCGATAAGGCTGAGATCAGTGGATGAATGGGAGGGTCCCGTGTCAACTTCGTGGACATTTCGGGGCTGGCTGGTACGATTAAAGGCGACAATGGAGGCATTGTTCATCGAGTTTTCACTCATATTTTCAAACAATTCGAATGCTCCATCTCGTCTTTATTCATAAAATTCCCTTTGCAGGAAGCGTCTGCTATCTGCTTCAAAGTCTCATTTAGCCCATAGTAGAAAATCTGGGCTATATGCCACTTAGGCAGACCGTGGTGCGGACGGTTCCTGAGGAGGTCATTATATCTCTCCCATGCCTCATGAAATTGTTTGCCGTTTTGTTGTGTAAATGAAGTGATGGCATGGCGTAGCACATTAATTAGCCCAATTAGGAAGAACTTCTTGAGAAATGCTGTTTGCATCTCTTCCCAAGAGTGGATGGTTCTCCCAAGGGTGCGTAGCCACTGCGACGCTTTATCCCTCAATGAAAATGGGAACATTTTCATGAGGACTATAGGTAACCCGATATTTCTTGGTTTAACAGTTTCAGCTAATCGAGTTAAGTCTTCCAAGTGGAGAAAAGGATCCTCACTTGCAAGACCATGGAAGTGAAAATTTATTAGTCCAATTATGTTCGGTTTCAGTTCAAAGTCGTCCCCGCCCATGGGGACACGAATTTGTCCTTTGGTCTCTGTAGCAGCGGGATTCTGATTGGAGCTAAGAGACCTAGGTTCCTCCCGTTTGGGAGGGTTCTACGTTTCCTCCAATGTTTCCCTAATGGCTTCAATTTGCTCATTATACATTTCCATTTGGGCTTGGAGGTGGGTTATGGGATCTAAGCTCCACCACCTGGTGGGTTTTGAGGGTGGTTTCCTCCCTCGGGATTTGGGGGTGGGCGTGTAGCCATGTTTGTGGAGGAGGAGGACGATTCGGCTTCTTTTCTAGATTTATCAAGCAATTCAAATAGTTCAGGGTTTTATGACCTCCTCCCAAACATACACTACCGCAGGAAGAATTAGGGGGATAAGAAGGGACAAGAGATGAGAGAAATGACGCCGCAAAGGTACACTTGAAGATAAATCAATTCAATCAAATTCCTAACCTCTACGGTGTGCCCTTAGACCTAAAGATCTAAGTTACCTACTATCACGAACTACGGAGCCGAATGCGAGCACTGCAGAATCACCAGGCCAGATTGAAAATCCGTTTGCCCCAGTCTTAGACACCCGATAGCATGCGGGAACCCTCACCAGCACGTAGGCACTACACGCAGGTAGTTAGACCTTCAATCCTTAATAATGGTCAAGTTACTACCAATTTTAGTTAGAGGCTTAGGATCAAGTGCTTTTGGAATGTGAAGGGCGTTGTTTACGGGTAATGCCCAAGTGATTGATTTTTCAAGTGTGTAAAACAAGCATGCAACGGGGAAATCTCCCCGAATTGAAGTTTTTAATTGGTGAATGGTTTTTAGAATTCAACCTTAAGTAGTATGAATTTTAGGATTTCTCTGAATTACCAATTCAACCAATCTCCAAGTTTTGCAAGAATACAAGTTTTCTTCTAGGCCTGACAAACCCTTCTTCAATGTCAATTGGTTAATGCATGCTACAATGCAATGGGCTTCCCTTAATTGGAGATTTCTATGTGTGGATGCACGAATCAATTTCAGATTAGTGTGAAAGGGAGCCAAAGAACTTCAATTCAAGTGCTCCCAATCACCAAAAAGATTTCCACACAAGGCTCAACCAAAAGATAAGGAAAATCAAATTGTTGGGGTTGAAGTATTCAGGATCAAATCTTAGGCAAGTTGAAAAGTCGTGGTAGGGTTGGAATCAACTCAATTCCAAGTCTCCCCACCAAAAATATGATCCCGAATTTGTAGATAAGTGAGGCAAAGAGGGGTGCAATCAATCTTTTTATGTTTGCCTCAAAGAATACTTCACATGATGAAAAATTCAAGAACCAAGATTCTTGGATTTTCGCTATGTGAAGTAAGGCGGGAAATCCCAGGGCGGTGGGAGTAAAGGCAATCAATCAAACAAGTGAATTTTAATCCACTTGCCCCAAGAGATCCCAAGAAGTTTTTCTAGTTTTTAGCTTTTAGTTTTTTTTATTTATTTTTTATTAAGGTGACAAGTTAACCTAGGTTGCTAAGAAAGAAAGACCTACTTGTGCAGCAATGTGTGCGGAGCTCTAGTGCGGTGTCGACGTCTTCACGCTCTTGTTCCCACCTTGGATCTGCCCATGTCTTTGACTTCGTTTGCCTGCCTTCTCCTTACAACAGGTTTACCTGCACACCAAAAACAAAGACACCCGTGAAGAGAGAAGAGAAAAAATGAAAGGAATGGAATAGAAACTTACTTGAAGGTGCACTTCCTCGGCAACGGCGCTAGAAAAGGATGGTGGTCAGACCCAGTTAGGTTGTTAATATGGTGATTTTATTGTTGAAGTGTGTATAGTGGTTAACCTAAATCGAGCCTAACCATCTCTTTACAAAATATTTTTTTGTTTACCTGGCCTACTTGATTTTATCTTGGTCACTTTTAGGCCCAGGGTCGAACTTAGGGAAGTGGGGTTACAAGTCAAGTTTCTACGCCTTTCCTACAACGAATCTCTTCCATTCGTTTATTGTGTTTTTGGTGTTTTTCTCTTTAATATTTTTTTCTGATAATCTTGGTCCTTGAGGCACACCCCCAAAATTAGGTTCTTGGCTTTGAGCCAAATCAGGGTTCCAAAACGGGTCCTGCTATTCGCAAGATGGATTACCTGTAAGTTAAGGATTATCTTTTCTCTTTTATATATTTTTTTTATCTTTTTACTGGCATGCAAGAGAAATAGAAATAAAGTAAATATGGTATAGATATATATGTATATAATAAATATGTATAAAGGGGAGGGGGTGGAGGCGGAGATGGAGTGTAGCATGGTGTCGAGTCGGTCGTCGTCTATAAAGATGAAACCAACAGGACGAAGTGCCGCGTGTAAGGTGGACTAGTGGAAGATGAACACGATTTCTGTACATGTGTATCGGGGAATATCAGCAACTGGTGCAGATATTCCCACGATACTACGTATGGTAAGTAATGTGAAAATATATATTTGTATATATGTAAATATATCTATATGTATATATATATATGGTTATAAATATATAGGTATATATATATGTAGTTATATATGTATGTATATATGTGTATATGTATGTATGTGTATATATATATATATATATAAGTATATGTATAGATAGATATATGTATAGATATATATGTCTATATGTATAAGTATGTATATATAACTATATAGATGTAAATATATATATATGGTAATATATGTATATAGATATATGTGGATAAATATGTATATATATATATATGTATATATAGTTATATAGATAGATGTGTATATATGTATGTATATTTATATATATATATATATATGTATGTATGTATGTATAAGTATATGTGTATATATATGTATATATATATATAAAAGTATATAGATATATATATATATATGTATGTATGTATATACACTAATACATAGTTATATAAGTACTAATATATGTATAGATATATGTATATATATATATATATGTATGTATCTAAGTATATGTATATATGTAAGTATATATGTATATATATATATATATATAAGTATATAGATATATGTATATATGTATACTAATACTTAGTTATATAAATACTACTATATATATAGATATAAGTATATATATATATGTATATAATAGTGTATAGGTGTGTGTGTGTGTGTATGAAAGTGTGAGTGTAGGTGTGTAAGTGTCAGTAGAGAGAGTGAGAGAGTGCTGAGAGAGAGAGAGAGAGAGAGAGAAAGAGAGAGGGCGCTGCTGAGGGTTAAGGCGTCTGAAGCTTCCAAGCGCTGTCTGGAGGCTCCACACACGCGTGCAGGCACGTATGCGCGCAAAGAGGAGCGCGCTGGAGGGAGTGGCGCGGAGAGGATCGCAGCGCACAGTGCTGCGCGGAAGGGCTGGAGCGGGCGCTCGTAGGCACACGTGGGCCAAGGGAGCGGGCGACGCTGGCAGATGCGGGCGATGCAGGCGCACGCAGATGCGCGGGCGGGCGTTGGAGCGGGCGCGAGGCTGAACGCATGCACGGGCAAAGGCCGGTTGCGACGTGCCGGGTGTCCGGATAAGTGAGAAACTCACCGGTCACCCCACTGTAGCCACAATGTTCCACAGACTGGCGTGAACAGTGGCTACAGTGTAAGGCCGAGCCGCACAACCGAGAGCGGGCGGTGTTGTGAGTGCGGACAGCTCGGGGCTGACGTGCGCAAGCTGGCACACGCGTGGAAGGGTTGCCCTGGCCGGTGGCTTGCGGGCAGAATGTCGTGATAGAGCACGTGGAGAGGGATGGGTTGCGAGTGAAGGAGCGCGACAGGGTGTGTGGTGGCCTGCGAATGTCGGCTGGGGCGCACGGTGAAGCTTGGTTGGCCGTTGCAGTGGCGCGCGGTGACCGGTTGCAGGCAGACAGGTGAGTGCAATGCAAAGAAGCAAGATGGGATGGCACCTGCAGGCGCGCACAGAAGGCATGCGTGCGCTGCTGTCACCTTGCCACTACTGCTGTGGGGCATGGCCGGCTGCTGCAGAGTGTGCGGTGGCCGGTTGAGCTTCACAGCTTGAAGCTTTGGTGTAATGGCTGAAGTGGCTTCAAACGAAGAAACAAGGAAAGAGCCACCACGCCCACTGGCTCTTTGATGAGCTGGGCGATGGTGGACTCACGGTGGTGGTTGTGCACCACCGTGAGGTGCTCCTGTCTGCCGGGTGTCTCCTCAGAGGAGGAGGGCCTGCGTATGGAGGTAGAGGGATGAGATGGCCTGGAGAAGAAGAGAAGATGCTGTTGGGTTTTTTTTCGTGGGGACCAGGCTGCTTTCAAAGGAAGAAGCCACCCTCTTTTTAAAGAAGAGGAGAGCATGCACAGCCATGCCCTGGTTGTGCATGGCTCATGCATGGCTCATGGCAGGGAGAGGCTGCATGCGGCTGTAGGGAGTGGCGAGCAGGGAATGGCAGAGTCAGGACAAGGTGTGAAGAAGAACTCTTCCATGCAGCCATGGGAAGAATTCCAAAAAATAAAAATAAAATTAAAATTAAAAAGATGGTGAATTTTGCAAAGCAGCACTTTAGGAATACGTGAATTGCGAGGCCATTTTATTTACTCTCCTCCCCTCTTAATTAAACGCATGCATGCGTGTATTTTTACAAATGCGACTATGGATCCTAATATACACTCGTAATTCTAGGAAATAGCACAAGACGGCACAATTGCAGCCATATTTTTGGGTGCAATCAGGTGCTAAGGGGGGTAGTTAAGGCTTTGGTGCCCTTTAGAATTGGCACCAAAATGGGCCTTCTAGAAGGCCATTAAGTGGCGCCACCTTAGGGTTCTAGAAGGGGGGTATGTGGATGGCTAGGATGGGTTATAGGGTTAGGTGTATGGTGGATGTGGGGGTGGATGTTGGTGCCAAAAAGGGGGTAGTTAGGGTTATGTTTTGGTGCCAAAATTGGTGCCTTTTGGTGGTGATGATGGGGTGAAGAGGTGGCACCAACTTGGAGTAGGATAGCTAGCTTAGGTAGGGCTTAAGTTGGTGGAGCTAGCTAGGGTTGAGTTGGAGGTGGTGGATGGCCAAGGAGCTGGGTGCTAGCTATGCTAAGCTAGATTAGCTAGCTATGGAGTAGAGAAGGAGGTATTGAAGTTAGGGTTTGAATAGAGGAGCTGAGAAATCCAGAGCTAGAACTGGAGTTGGTAGCTACTGAAGAGGCTGGCATGGAGCTACTCTAGATGGCTTAGCTTGCTAGTTCTTTGCTAGCTGCTAAGCCTAGCTAAAGTGAGCTGGCCTCTATCATAATGAGCTGAGGTGAGCTGGGTCTGGTGCTCCCGAGGAAGATCAAACTGGTGTTGGTGCTAGAGCACCACGATCATTTGTTTTGATGACAACAAAACACATGTTATTTAACATTTGCACTTGAAGTCTTAGATTTCAGGTCAATTGCAAATGTAGACGTGACCAGACGGAGTTCGAGCTCACATCTAGGATGGATTGGAGGAGCTTGATGGAAAACAGAGGAGATTCGCGAGGAGCGATAGATTGAAGAAGGAAATAGATGAAGAATAGGATAGATTTCCTTCTCTTGTACTCGTATTTTTCGTTTCTTCTGTTACTCTTTATTTTTGTTACTTAGATTCATGTTAAAGAGCCTCAAAGTACCCTAACAGTAGTCCTAGGAACACCGGCACAACCTTAGGATACTTAGGTTTTCTGTATAGAACTTAGAAAACCAATGTAGGGTTCAAACAGAGTTTCTAGACGTCTAATTCACAAATCAAACGTCTGATAAAGTGTTTTAAGACGTCTGACTGTTGATTCAGATGTCTGATAACATTTAGGCTGGACATAGTTAGTTCTGTCTGATGAAATCAGACGTCCAGACCTTAGAAGAGACGTCTTAGGAGACGTCTGATGACTTTGCCAGACGTCCAATTAGTGGACCGTTGGCTTTCTTACCATACACTCAAGGATATGACCGTTAGAGCCTTATCAGACGTCCATAGGACTTTCCAGACGTCTGATAATTGATCATTTTGCCTCGACTGACCCGAAAATCTCTTCTCAGAGATTTTCTAGCTGTTGCAAATCCATTCCCATGAAAAAGTAGGCTTCCAGACGTCTAGACATAGTGCCAGACGTCCTGTATGTCGTCTGATGGACTTCCGCTAGAACCCTGTTTAGATCTAATTCAAGTCAGGAAGGAACCCGCACGAAATCAGACGTCTCACCTTGAAATTAGACGTCTTAAAGTGGTCTTCCAGACGTCTGATGCCAGAATCAGATGTCTGATAACCCTGTCAGTGCAATGATTGTTCCTGATTTCGGGTTGATTCATTTGGGCTTTGCATCCAACGGCTATGGAAGCTTTTCCAAGCCTTCCAAAGCCTTCCTAAGGCCTCTATAAATAGAGGGGAACCTCTTGCACACCAACATACACCTAAGATACACAAGACACACCTTGCAAGACACTTTCAAACCATTTTGTGTCTCTCTGGCTCTCCAAGCTCTAATTCTTCATCTAGAGAGCATCAAGTCTTTGCGCACCCGCTCTCCCACCGTAGTTCACGAAGAGCGACGTTGCGCCGTCGTGTGGCTCACGCACCCGTGTCATCAACTCGACACACTCCTTGCAAAGGGGAGTTTCTTAATTCCTATAGAAGCTTAGGTTTAAAATTACTTTGTTGGCTCTATAGGATTATTTGTTATTTTATCTTTGTTATTTGGTTGGGTATTCGCTTTGCGAATTCCTGTCTCCTTCGTGGGACAAAATCCTTCTCGTGGAGAGAAGGGGTTGAGGAACGCTACCCTCGCACTTGTAGCGTGGTGGTAATTGAGGTTGAATCACCCTCGTTTAAAGTGATTCGTTTAGTGGATTTTGATCAACTTGGTTGATCGGAAAATCCTAACTCGAGAGGGTTAGGTGGTGGTTTTCACCCGGTTTGGGTTTCCACCCAAAAATCTTTGTGTACTTTGTGTGATTGTATTTTGTGAGATTGTTTATATTTCAATTCTGCATTTTTTATGTTACGCTGATCTCACCCCCTCCGAGTAGGGAATTACAACTGGTTGAGGCAGCTAAGGTAGCTTAGCTCAACTGAGTTGAGCTAAGCTGAGTCCCCGGGAGCTGGACTTGAGCTTCCTGAGCTGGGATGAGTTATTCTTCAGCTAGCTGGAGTTGAGTGGGGCTGGATGTAGCTGGATCTGAGCTGGAGTGAACTCCAGTCAACTCAGCTGAGCTAGCTATGGCTCCCTGTGGACTTGTGGGAGCTAAAATGAGCTAGACTCAACTAGGTTGAGCTGGATCTGAGTTGACTTGAGCTAGGGTGAGCTAAGATGAACTCTCTTGAGCTGTCATTCAGCTGAGATTAGCGGAATGGAGCTGGGATGAGCTATCCCTAGTTCAAGTGAGCTAGGTTCCAGCTGTGGTGAGCTGGATCAAGCTGAGTTTCAGCCAGTCTAAGCTTCTCCTTCACCATTTGCCTTCTTGAGTACTAGGGTTTTAGGGATCTGTATATCTGTTCATCCCTCACACTCACAATAACATATCAAAAAGACAATAAAAAATGCAATGCATGCCTAACCTAATTTATGCCTAAATGCAGCCCAAAAACCCGTTTACAGAGTAAAATCCTAAGAGCTAGGTTTATTTTAATGCATAGGAATGATGATAAACTAGCGTTTATTAGCTGTCACCCCACATGCCCACGGTGGTGGAGTTGCATTGCCGCAGTGGGAGGCCGATGGTATGGATGGATGAGAAGCAATGTTCTCTTAGCACAGTGAGGGACAAAGGGGTGGTGGCCTCCCTTTGAATGGCAGCCCCTCGTCTTTTGTAGCCACAGCTATAAGGATTTGAATTTCAAAGCACCGTAGAATCAATGTGATGCGCAAGAGGAGGAGGCAGAGATAGAGGAGTTACCTACAAAGGAGAAGAAGAATAAAATAATAAAATAATTAGGGTTATTTATACATAACTCCTTAACTTCTATGTTAATTAAAATAGTGCACCTAATTGATTAACTAATTAAATATACGCAACCCTAGATTAATTCTAAATGCATGAATTATGTACTTAAGCTAAAAATATGAATTAATTTATTTACATCCTAATGTATGCTATCTAAATGTTAAAATTAACTTAATGTCTAGACATTTAGATACTTAAATAGCCCACAAATATGGGCTAATCAAGTACCCCCATGCCTAGTTTTTGTTAGTCCCTAGCAAATCCAAGCAAAACCTAGCACTCCAAGTAAACTAGCCAACCCAATCGATCTTCATTTAGAAACATATTAAGTTTAGACTTTAGACATAAGGTTCCCAAGTGGTTGCTAAGTTACAGATTAGGTCGGCTAAAGACAAGTTGCAGGCACAAGTTTCCCTGATTTGTGACTCTACCCTAAGGTTTGTTGATCCCTTAGATTAAAGCATCCGTGCATGTGCATTGGTCTGAGTTATTTGCGGTTGGTATGACTGCCAACCTAGAAAGGAAAAAGGATTTTTTTTTCTTTATATATATATATATATTGTTTGATTCCTCTAAGTCTAACCTCGGATCAGCTATCAACACGGTCTGTGTCGGATTCATTGTCCCTATCACCGTACCTTGAAGGGTGCCTGGCTTTCGATG
Organism: Thalassia testudinum; assembly: GCA_037157565.1. Lineage (NCBI taxonomy): Eukaryota > Viridiplantae > Streptophyta > Magnoliopsida > Alismatales > Hydrocharitaceae > Thalassia > Thalassia testudinum. The sequence continues at coordinate 78,458,437 of JAZHRO010000073.1, read as the reverse complement.
CTTCAAGATAGCACTGCCCATAGCGACCCCAAGAACTTTTGGCAACCGACACTTCGAGATACTATCGCCCATGGATTTCTGTGGCCTGTGGCAATCAGCACTTCGAGATAGGGCCGCCTATGGTACCTGAACCACACAATGAGCTTACATGCCCCCAGTAGGATGGATATCCTAAGAGACAAGCATCGAGGAGGTAATATGTTATCATCGCATCCTCAAGATGAGTATATACTCCACCTCTCCTGTGGTAGGAACTCTTCCAGTCAAATTGTGTTTTCAAGCCTCTCCTAAGTCAAAACTAAGAGAACCAAATTTCTTTTAAGCAAGGAATTAAGGTGATCACTTACTTACACATAACCAAGTGTGTGAAATTTGGATGCTTGGGTTACAAGGACCCGTAAATCAAAAGGTAGAACAAGACTCCAGGTACTACCCAACCTTTTAACTCAATCCCTAGCTTTCCTTCCTCAACCTCTTGAGGAATGGTTCGCAACTTAACCCCTACTTAAGTTTTTAAGTCCACAAAGGACACTAAAGGTCTAAAGCTAGTAGCTCACTTAGCTTCTAAAGTTTAATCCTAGAATCAACTTACTCTCACCTAGAGTTCTGATTTGCTTAAGAATGCATAGCCTAGCCAGTTAAGCTCAAAACTTTATATATATATATGTATTTTTTTTGTTGTTTATTTTTATTTTTATTTTTATATATATTTTTTTAAATGCAATATGCATGAATGAATGCAAAATGTAGACATGCTATAAACAAATGCCTCAAGTCCTCTCCCCCATGCTTGGTTCAAACAATGTCCTCATTGGAAACAAAAACAGTTAAAGGAAGATATTACTTGAGACGGAGAATAGTAAGAGCTAAGGCTCCTCAAGAATGACCTCGTCAACCAGATGGCCATCCAAAGTAATGTATGGTTTTAACTGTTGACCGTTGACGATAAAGGGAGTTGCTGAAGAGGAAGGGCTTTTAATCTCCACAGCTCCATGCGGAAAAACTTTAGTGATTATGTAAGGCCCATCCCAACGAGATTTTAACTTCCCAGGAAAAAGCTTAAGTTTGGAATTGAAAAGCCAAACTTGTTGGTTGGGCTCAAAGGTCTTTTGAAGTATATACTTATCATGCAAGACCTTAGTCCTTTCTTTATAAGATTGAGAGGTGTCATAAGCATCATTCCTCAGCTCCTCAAGCTCACTTAATTCCAGAAGTCGTGCCTTACTCGCCTTCTCTAAATCCATGTTAACACTTCGAATAGCCTAAAGTGCCCTATGTTCCAACTCAACGGGTAAATGGCACACTTTCCCATATACAATCCGAAAGGGACAAGTACCCGAAGGGGTCTTATAGGCCATTCGATACGCCCACAAAGTATCATCGAGCTTTTGAGACCAGTCTTTCCTATCAGGTCTAATGGTCTTTTCTAAAATATTTTTTATCTCCCTATTCGACACTTCAACCTGGCCACTCGTCTGAGGATGGTAAGGGGTAGCAACCTTGTGAGTCACTCCCAAACTCTTGATTAGCCGATTGAAGTGGTGGTTTCGGAAATGAGGTCCCCCATCACTTATAATGGTCTTGGGGCAGCCAAAACGAGATATGATATTGGCCTTCACAAATTTCAAAACCACAGAGTGGTCATTTGTGAGCGTAGGAATGGCCTCTATCCATTTAGAGACATAATCAATTGCCACCAAGATATATTCATAACCATGGGACGAAGGGAAGGGGCCCATAAAGTCAATTCCCCACACATCAAAAACTTCAACAGATTGAATAGGGTGTTGAGGCATTTCATTCCTCTTTCCAATTGTTCCAGTCCGTTGACATCTAATACAGGCCTTAACAAAATTATTAGAATCCTTAAATAATGAAGGCCACCAAAAATCGGACTGGAGAACCTTAAAAGCAGTTTTCTTAGCACCAAAGTGTCCTCCACAATGAAGTTCATGGAAAAAACTCAGGACACTTTGTTGTTCCTCTTCAAGTACACAACGTCTCAATACTTGGTCTTGTCCAATTCTAAATAATTCAGGCTCTTCCCAATGAAAATATCTTGCTTGGGAAATGAATCTCTTTCTTTTCTCCTCATCCCAAGAGCCAGGAGTTTCTCCAGTGACCAAGTAATTTACGGTATCAGTATACCAAGGTAAAGTTGGTGTTACCGCCATTAAGGTTTCATCGGGAAATGTCTCGCGGATGTCTTCGGAAAGAGAGTCATTAAGTGGAAGGCAAGACAAGTGGTCAGCCACAACATTTTCCACTCCTTTCTTTTCACGTATCTCCAAGTCAAATTCTTGAAGGAGTAGGATCCACCTAATCAGACGTGGCTTAGAATCTTTCTTAGCAATGAGATGTTTCACTGTCGCATGATCAGTGAAAATAACCACCTTAGACCCAAGAAGATAAGACCTAAACTTCTCCAGAGAAAAAACTACAACAAGTAATTCTTTTTCAGTGACGGTGTAGTTTTGCTGAGGTTCAGTTAAAGTCTTGCTGGCATAATGTAGCACATGAGGTTTTCCCTCAACCCTTTGTCCAAGGACTGCTCCCACTGCATAATCCAAAGCATCACACATCAGCTCAAATGGGAGTGTCCAATCAGGAGCTCGGAAAATAGGCACAGAGATCAAGGCCTCCTTCAGAGTTTGAAAGGCCTCGGCACACTTTAAATCAAAATTGAAGGAAGATTCCTTCACTAACAAGTCACAAAGTGGACTAGAAATTTTACTAAAATTTTTAATAAAGCACCTATAAAAGTCAGCGTGGCCCAGAAAGGATCTAATCTGTTTGACATTCGTGGGCAATGGGAGTTTGGAAATATAATCAATCTTGGCTTTATCTACTTCCAAATCTCGCTTGGATACAACATGCCCAAGTGCAATTTATTTCTATACCATGAAATGACTTTTCTCCCAGTTGAGGACTAAACTAGTCTCCTTACATCTCTTCAACACATTGTCCAGGTGCAGGAGACACTGGTCGAAAGATGAGGCATAAATGGAGAAGTCATCCATAAACACTTCAACACACTCATCAATCATGTCCGAAAAAATAGACATCATACACCGCTGGAAGGTTGCAGGGGCATTACATAATCCAAACGGCATACGCCTGAATGCAAAAGTACCGTAAGGACTCCTGAATGTCATCTTCTCTTGGTCATCAAGGAAGACTGCAACCTGGTTGTACCCAGAATATCCATCGAGAAAGCAATAGTACTTATTCCCTACCAATTTCTCGAGAATTTGATCAATAAAAGGCAAGGGAAAGTGATCCTTCTGGGTATCGGTGTTCAGCCTGTGGTAATCAATACAGACCCTCCATCTAATTGAGGGTCTAGTGACAACTTGTTCAACTTGGTTGTTGAATTCCATAGTAAAGTCTGCCTTCTTTGGCACCACATGAATAGGACTTACCCATTTACTATCTGCAATGGGATATATGATCCCAGCGTCCAACCACTTCAGGATTTCCTTTTTAACCACCTCCCTCATATTAGGGTTCAGACATCTCTGCATGTCCCTAAATGTCTTGATGGAATCATCAGTATAAATGTGGTTCATGCAGAGTGTAGAGTCTATACCCTTAATGTCAGCAATGCTCCAATCAATAGCTTCCTTGTGCCTAGACAAGCATTCAATCAGGTCTCCCTCCTGTACCTCAGATAGCACAGCCAAAATGATAACGGGGAGCATATCATTGGCACCTAGGAAGACGTACTTGAGAGTGTTAGGGAGGGGTTTCAACTCAAGGTTGGGGGCTTGTATGGTTGAGGGTTTCATAATAGATGTCCCCATCTTAGGTAGCAAATCTACCTTAGGCAGAGATGATGGGGGAAGAGACTCAGCAGAAACGCGTAGCAACTCCTCAAGTTCTAGTATATCCCCTTCACATTCCTCCAAGAGATGGGAATGCTCATTTAGCATGACAAGCTGAAGGGGGTCATCACATAACATTGCAGGGGTTGCCTCTACAATCAGGTCATCTATTACCCCAACTTGAGAACAATCCTTAAGTTTGACTTGTTTGTAAGCATCAAACACATTAAGCCGGATTTTCCTGTTCCCAAAGCCCATTTTCAATGCCCCAGTATTGCAATTGATTGAAGCATGCAAAGTTGCAAGGAAGGGGTGACCCAAAATGATGGAGGGTTTGGTTGGCTTGTTGGTATGGTCAGTGTCCAAAACTAAAAAGTCAACAGGAAAGAAGAAATCCTCCACTCTTATGAGGACATCTTCCAAAATTCCTTGCGATGTCTTAAGTGATCGATCTGCAACTTGAAGGATTACAGGGCTAGGCTTTAGATTGCCTCCCCCAAGTTGTTCATACACATAGCATGGAAGGATGTTCACTCCTGCACTCAGATCAAGTACAGCCTCATCAGTCTGTAAGTCACCAATAACCACTGAGATGTACGGGGCTCCTGGGTCCTTAAGTTTTGGGGGTGTGCCATGTTGAACAATTGAGCTAACAAAATCAGGCAGGACAACTTTTGATTGGACCTGTTTCCTAGATTGCAGCTTTTTCGTGCACAGGTCCTTTAAGAAGCGGGCATAAGACGAAATCAGCCTGATAGCTTCAAGCAAAGGCAGGTTAATCTGCACTTGCTTGAAAGTTTCCATGATCTCATCCGTCATATCTTTGGCTCCAGATGAGCCAGCAGAAGTCTGCCCAGAGGTGGATAAGCACTTTGGAAAGGGCACTCTCGATCTCTGGGTGGAAGGGTTGTCATGTTGAGTAAGGGGTGGAATGGGGGCAACTTCTTCTGGTGGGGCAATTTCAAGCGGAGAAGATTTGGGCAAGTCTTCTCCGGTGGGGGTGAAAGTCGGGGTGGATGGTGTTTTAGGGGGTGAGACTATAGGAGCATCAGGTTTGGAAATTTCTTTCCCACTCCTCAGAATAGTCACTGCCTGAGCATGCTCCCTAAAGCTCCCTTTTCTTTTAGAATTCTCCTCAGCAGCACTGGGTAGCTTCCCAGTTTCCCTCTGTCTAACGGCCTCAACAAGGTGTCCTATTTGTGATTTCATCTCATGTATAGCTTTGTCATGAGATTGGATGATGGCACTTTGACTTTCTTGCATAGTTTTCAACATTGCCTTCAATTCATCCATCTCAGAGGTCTTAGGTTGGGCAAAGGTCTGAGGTTGGTTCATTTGATGACTTTGAAAGGATTGTGGTTTATAATTCCCTAAATTTGAGACATTTCCTTGTCTCCATGAAAAGTTTGGATGGTTCCTCCATCCCTCATTATAAGTGTTGGAAAAAGGGTCATTACGAGGTCTAGGACGGAACCCTTGAGCGGCATTCAAATCCGCTTGTACAAGCTCAGGGAATTGGGAGGCCAAGTGGCAATCCATAGTGGTGTGTGTATTGCCTTGGCAAATTGAGAATTCGGAAGCTTGAGATGTGGAGGTGTTAGATATGAATTGACTCGGGTTTGACATAAGCCTTTCCATGTTTTGATTCAATAATTGAATCTGATAGGCTAAATTCTGGTTGTCCCTTGCCTCATTCACCTCCAACTTTCTTTGCATGAGAGTGGGTTTTCTATCCATGTAGGCAGAATTCAAGTGAATATAATTCTCACTCAAAGTATCAAAAAGGTTCTAAGCTTCATCCTCATTCTTAGATAGAAAGGTTCCTACACAGGCACCATCCACAGTTTGCCTATGCAAATCATTAAGTCTAGTGTATAACCTTTCAACCAGAGGCACTTGGTGATGTGGGAAAAGTCTCAGCAAGTCATTAAAGCTCTCCCACACATCATGGAAAGCTTTCCCATCCTTTTGAACAAAACTCATAATTTCCCTCCTAAAGTGATTGGTTTTGCTCATGGGAAAGTACTTCAAAAACTCCTTCTTCAGGGCATCCCAAGTGCTAATATCATCAAGGGTGTGATACCAATACTTGGCTTTGTCCTTAAGGGAGAAGGGAAAGAGGGTCCGCATTTGAGCATCATCAATAATGCCCTATAGCTTCACCGTGGAACAAACCTCGATGAATTCCTCTATATGCCTGTAAGGGTCTTCCCTAGCAGTACCATAAAAGGAGGGCAGCAAGGATATGATACTGCTTTTGATCTCATAAGGATTGTCCCCTCCAGGTCTATATAGTGCAGGGCCAGCTTGATTGGTTGGAATGAAATATTCCTTAAGGCTCCTTTGACCAGCCATTTCTACCCTTGGAAGGTTTCTTCTTAAGATTCTTTCAGGTTCAAGTTCAAACACAAGTTGTCTCCTAAGAGAATGCCTACCAAGCATGCACTACAAACACAATTCAAAAGGACTTGTTCGGTCTTTACAAATTTAGGCTTTTGACTTTAGTTCAAATTATAGGTGACAAAGCAAGTTGCTCAATCAATTACATGCCTATTGTCAACCTTCGAAATGCCTAAAAAGACCTAGTTGGAGCTTAGGTGTTCTTCCCTAAATCTCAAATGGTAGAGCAAATCCAAAGATGGAAGATCGAGGGATGCAAGTAGGCCTAAGCCTTCCTTTGAAGTTGTGCTTTCGCAGTGCTTCTCAACTACCCCCAAAAATTTGTGACAGGGTATCCCCCTCTTTGGATTTACAAACCTTTGATCTTAAGTTCTGAACACTTCATAATCCAACGGTAGGAGGGCTCTTGTCCTAGTAGTTCTAGGACTTAGGAGTGTCTCAATGCATGCTGTGGTGCAAGAGATATAAGTGTGCATACACCATAAAAAGATTTTGAATTTTGAATCGCACGCCACGTTTGAAAATCAAGTCCTTGATTTTTAAATATCCCTCCTTTAATTAGTCCTTTTTCAAGAATATATGTGACCACTTGTTAGATCGCTTCAAGACAGATTATGTGGTCTAAAAATTAATTCAAATGCATTTGCATGACAGGTAGAAATGCGAAGTTAGAAATGCATACCTGATTCCAGCATTCTTCATGCAATATGCAAGATAGGAAATTAGATCTAGATGCTGCTCATTCAGTCCTAAATGATTCGACCTAAGGGTAGGTAGCTCATTTTTTTAGTTTATTTTTTAGCTACTTATGCACAAGCAAATTAAGGGTAAACAATCCACAAAATAAATTAAAAACCTAAATCTAAAGAAAAGGGAACAGGCTCCCAAAAATCAGCCCCAATTACTACAAGGGCGAGAAAATAGAAATAAAACTTATGAAATGGAGAATCTCCTATGGAGGCGGGATCCAGGTCTCCTTCGTCTTCCTCGGGTGTAAGCATCGCTCAAGGTCGACGTCTTCTCCCAGATGTGCCTATCACCTTTCTCAATTTCCTCACTCAAATTCCTCACACAGATTCCTTGCACAAAAAAAAAAAAAATGGTCAGATCACTATGCAATGAGAAATAAATAGAAACAAAAATCAGGTGAAATTATTACGTTTGTTGCCACCCTGGCAATGGCGCCATTTGATAAGTCGATTTTCGCTTTCAAATAATGTATTAAGATGATTTGTCGTTGTAGGATCAAAAGTGGTAGAAAACCACTTAACAAAATAATTAAAATAAAAATTAAACCACTCATAGAAGAGCGGGTCGTGTCCACAGGGAGGCAATGATGCAATAACATCACAAATATTTTTTTTTTGTATTTTTTCAATCAAGTGCGAAATCCATAGTCAAATCCGACATGAAATGCGACGAAAAGAAGATACACAATAACTCAAAAATGTAAGGGTATATGTGCAATTTTTCCTCACTGAAATATTCAATAAATATGTGATGAATCTATATAATTTCCAATTGATATGCATTAGAGAAAATTTATGCACATCTTAATCCAAAACCAATGTCAAAAGATGTGAATAACAAAAGCCACGTAATTATAAGAAAGCATGAGTATGAAATCGCAATTTCACCATAATAAAATAATCATAAATCAAAATTCATTTTTTGTGGCAATGGCATGAAATGTAATTATTAATTGAGGTTGAAACAGAGGATTCTACCTCTCTCCTCCTCGAGCATGGGAGAGAGGATTGTTCGAAGAACTCTTCTAGACATAGATTGGTCTGAGCGAGGGCTCCGCAATGGTGCCGTTGGCAAATTGCGAGATGGCCGGAGCCAGCCTACCGGTGGAAAGAAGTGGCAGCGGTGGAGGAGGCTTTTGTTGGCCGTGTGTGCTGGAGGCACAAGGAGGGTAACGCACGGGCACTGCAAGCGCTGTAGGCGCGCGCTGGGCATGGGCGTGTGGAGGCGCTGACTCTGCAGGGCGCACGGGGTTCTGTTACGTCGGCTGGAGGTGCTGCAGGGAGGTGCTCGAGAGGTGGACTGCTGGCACGCGGGCGTGGGTGCTTTGGAGGTGAAGGAGCAAGCATGGTCTGATGGCGTGAGGCGAGGGCGTTGGGGTGAGAGCGCGCGGTGGAGTCTGATGGAGCGGGGGGCTGCTGGTACGTGCACAGGCTGAGGTGAGGGCATGTGGTGGCTGGGGCACTTGGCAGGGTGCGCTAGAGATGAAGTGAGGGCACGCGGTGGTGCAAGTGCTGGTGCATGGGTTGGAGCTGCTGGTGAAGGCGTGCGGTGGGCAGATGGCGCACAGTGGCAGGGTCTGATGGCTGAAAATGAAGTGAGGGCGCACGGTGGCAGGCGTGCTTGGAAAGAGATGTTGCAGAGACTCTTGGCATTGTGGGCTATCACCCCACATGCCCACGGTGGTGGAGTTGCACTACCGTGGTGGGAGGCCGGTGGTATGGATGGATGAGAAGCAATGTTCTCTTAGCACAGTGAGGGACAAAGGGGTGGTGGCCTCCCTTTGAATGGCAGCCCCTCCTCTTTTGTAGCCACAGCTACAAGGATTTGAATTTCAAAACACCGTAGAATCAATGTGATGCACAGGAGGAGGAGGCGAAGACGGAGGAGTTACCTGCAAAGGAGAAGAAGAATAAAATAATAAAATAATTAGGGTTATTTATACATAACTCCTTAACTTCTATGTTAATTAAAATAGTGCACCTAATTGATTAACTAATTAAATGTATGCAACCCTAGATTAATTCTAAATGCATGAATTATGTACTTAAGATAAAAATATGAATTAATTTATTTACAGCCTAATGCATGCTATCTAAATGTTCAAATTAACTTAATGTCTAGACTTTTAGATACTTAAATAGCCCATAAATATGGGCTAATCAATCAGTATCAGTACAAGTAGGTTACAGATTTGTGTTAAGTTTTTAAAACCCAAATATGGAAGCAACGAGTACCGGTACCCATACTTTAGTACTGGTACCAGGTAGCCGTTGACTCAAAACTGAACGGCTAGAAAATTAATTTTAGCTATATGAACGTTGGGATTTAAACCCCAACGTCTAATAGACGACCCACTAAGGTCCTAACTCTATAAATAAACCCTTGGACCCTTATTTTGCACATTAGTAAAGAGAAGAAAAATTCCTAGAGCTATATTTCAAATTTCCACCATATTTTCAAGAGAGAAAGAAGAAGCTTGCCATTCATTCTCTCTACATTCTTGCAAGCTCAACGACGTGTTTTTGTCACGCATCTACGAAGCGATTCACGTCTATCCTAGGCTTTCAATTGGTATTCTATTTAATTATTGTTGGGAGGCATAGGAACTTTGTTGTAAGATTTTATTTTTCTTACACCTGTGCTTTATTTGTTTTTGAGCTTGTTTCTCATTGGGTTGTAACAAACTCATTATTGTACTTGGGTTGAGGTAACCCGTTAATTACCTTGTTTAGTAAATTGATTCCCTTGGGGTTGAGGGAATCATGTTACAAACCCTAAGCTGGGAGGCTTAGGTAGTGGAGTACCCAAGTGAGTAGGGAACCACTATATATCTGGTGTTATTTTTGTGGTTTGATTTGATTGCATATTTTTATCTACCACACTATTCACCCCCTTCTAGTGTGTTTGTGCCTTTTAGATCCTACACTCCGACCTATGCTCCGACAGACCTTCTCGACCTCCCTTCTCCATGCCTTCAACGACCAAATTGGAAGTGCAACGACCTTCCCCATCTTCCTCCGCATCTCGCCAATCATAGTGGGTGCCATCTTCCCCTCTCCTCGTTGCTGTTCACCTCACCGGAGAGTTCGTCCCCTCCGATGCTGGCCACTCAAAGCCAGCATGTATCTCCTTCCTCTTTGTCCCTTAGTTAGGTCCTAGCACTCCCTCTTCTCCTCTACTCCCTTTTCCTCTCCTTAACACCTCAATCCGACCGTTGTTCATGATCTCCCCCTCCGTCTTCTTCAACTCCAGTAAGGGCTCCGGCAAACCCATGCCACCACCACAGACAACCAAACCACTCCACTCCACCTCCAAAAGCTTTGCCATTCCACCACGACCAAAAGCCCTCTCCTATTTCACTTTTTCATCCATCCAATCCCCTCATCGAACAACCCACCTTCATGCGACCTACTCCGACCTTGTCCAACCACCAAATGCCATCTCATGACACGCCACCGCCACCTACACCCTTGTCGCATCCTTGCGAACCTTCTGAGCATTTTAATTGGGGCATTTAGCCCATATTCTTGTTTTCCAAGTGTCCTCACTGGAGCTCCACCACCTCTGCCATTGCCACCTTCGTTCTTCAAGCTCTAGGCATCGAAAGCCCCAGGTCTCACCTCTAGGCAAAGCAGACTAGCCCCAATAAGTCATCCCGGTCCTCAATTGGAGGTTCTAGCTGTGAGAACGCATGCAATTGGAGGTTCAGCCATCTATAGCTACACGTGACGAGAAGGATGTGGGATAGTCCCACATCGTGAGAAGAGAGGCACGTAGCAGCCCATAAATTAATTTTGTGAATCCTGCTATCTGCCTCGAGACACTAGGGGTGAGGCCCCCGCTCACCTGCTCACGCTCACTTGACCCGACCTGACCCGACCTAACCTATACACTCCTCGACTACTACCCATACCGGTAGCCCTGGACCCAGGTGAACATGATCCGATTACCTGACCATCTGAGAGAGAAAGAGGAGAAGAGAGAAAAAGAGAAAGAGCGTGGGAGAGGGGGCTTTTGCTCTCTGAAGGAGTGTCCTTGTGCGACACTTAGCCAAAATTCGAAGCTTGTGAAGGCCCCTGTGCGTGAAAAGAAGAGAAGGCTTGAGAAGAAAGAGAGAGAGCCTATGCATGAAGGAAGGAAGAAGAAGAAAGAAGATGAACAGTGCCTTTACACTGTGGCATCTAGACACTGTGGCATTATTTGAATTACCATTAAATAATTTAAGTACTTTGGCTAAGATACATGCTTAAATATGGATCTAAAGGGTGATTTAAATCACCACCTTTTAGGATTATTTCTATTCTTTTTGCTATGTCAAACTCATGTTATACATTGATATTCAATTTTTAAGTAATTATTCTTCCTTGAATATCATTCTTGCCTCAATTATTGTGCTCACATATATATTCATTGAGATTAGCGCTTGAATTTCTATTTGCTCCCTGCGTTCGACCTCGGACTTCATTTTGAGAATAAATCTTATTTGTTATAGAGAGATTGCAACATTACTACAACGAACAAATATTTAAAACCCTTAATAGCCCTTTCCATAGTGCCCTTCCTTTAGGCGTGTGCGCTTCAACCACTGCACCAAGAGTCCCAGTTTGTCAAGTGGACACTATGGCTACCAAGGGCACGAGTGCTTCCCAGCCATTGGATGATGAGCTAACAACTAGGATTTAAGGGCGTGGATGACGAGGAGAGCTTGTGGTTGGCTTTGGAAGGTTCGGATAATGCCACGTGGCATCATTTGGATCGCCCATCTTCAAATGCTTCTTGAAAGTGCTACAGGTATCGGATTGGACCAATTTTTGCGTCGTTGGATTACGATCATCGATCTAGATCCATTTGTACAGTTGGATTCCTCATTTGAATCTCCGAAATATAATGCCATATCTCTTGGCCACAATAGTATACAAATTATCCTAAATGCAATATGATGAATGTTTTGCATCATTCACAATGCTAAATGCAATGTTAAGCTTAAGAATTAACATAAGTAGGCATTTTATCATGAATAAATCCATATTTATCATACCCCCATGCCAATCTTTTGCTAGTCCCTAGAAAAATTACCCTAAATGCTATTTATAACTTAAACTAAGAATCGATCGCTTGGGCATAAGTTACTTGTCAATAGGAGGAAATTTCTACCAAGAACCTAACCTGTAGAGACTCAACAATGACTGAGTTGCCTGCTAGAATGTAAACCACTCGAGTCCTTGCCTTATTGATGAGAGCCTCATCATGATCCATAACTAGCTCATTTTGACCTAATAAAGATAATAAAAGCTCCTACATAACTTAGAAGAGTGCTTAATTGAAGGAATAAGTGTTCTGAGAAGAAAACATGAAATAAAGGATAAAATTGCAATTTTACCATTACAGTACATAAATGGGATTTCTTAGAGACAAAACATAGGTCAAATGGTCTAAATAAAATAAAAAGTGGGTTGATGCAATCAGAAATGGGTTCATGTGCAATCCAGGAATTAAATGACATCGTGTAACCCTAAAAGAGACCCGCTTAATTCAACAAGGTTTTTGTCTGGATAAAAATCAAGTAAACCCTCTAAAATCATGGAAAAATATCCCGTAAGGTTTAGAACATTCAATTTGTCCTTTGGAACCTAGTTTGACCTAGATTAGGGTCTTAGCTCATCAATTTACCTAATTTGGGTTTTTATGCAAAATGTCTAGTCAAACGTGGTCAAACCTAAAATCCAACTTCACCATTAGATTCCTTAGGTTCAAATTAGATTTGTCCCAAAATTTGGACCTAAGGGGAGGTCATCCTGACCTACTTTGCAATTTAGTACACTTAATTACATTTTGGTCCCTATCTTTTGAAAGCCATTGCATACACCCCCCTAGCTTCCTCGCCACTCTTACAAGCAGGTCCCTCTGCCATTATTGGGGAGAGATCCTACTCCGGCAAGGATTAGAGAGGGAATACTCTCTAATTCCTTAGAGATCTCCCAGATTTGGAAGGGAGATTCTCTGAGGAATGCCCTTCCATCTGAACTCAATCATGATCCCTGATTTGCACCCAATCTCTCATGCGAACGCACGAGGGATTTGGGTACTTAACTGTTTCCATCTCCGGTGAGGATTCCCGCACTTGGAAGCTTGGCTTCCAAGCACAGGAGTCCCTACCTGTGCCTATAAATTAACCCTCATCTCCGGCCGCACCTCCTCAGCTCGACTTGGCCGGGATTCCACCTCAATTTCCTCTTCTTCTCCTCTGGCCAAGGGGTCCAGCGAGCTCCGCTGAGCCCCCCTACTCTTCCTCGTCACTCTGCCATAAAACCAGTGGCAGAGCTGTCCTCCTCATCCTCCTCCACGTCGCGCAACACCCGCGCGAGCCGCCCTAGCCCTGTCATCGCCGCCATCTTCCTCCACTGGATGCTTTCTTCTCCAGAGACAGCAGGTACTGTCGGCTGCCTTCTTGCCACCTTCGTCCCTTTAGTTAGGTTAGAACTGCTCTTCTCTATCCCCTCTTTCATTTCCCTCATCTTATTTCACCAAACGGCCCTCGACCACCGCTGTCCACCACCATCTTCATCTCCAGCCACCCTCCGGCGAGATGCTCCCATCACTCCGCTACTCCACACGTCTCGCCGACCACTGCATAACCTCCGCCTCACCTCACTGAACATCCTCCACTCATCCACAGACCCTCTATGCTTCCAGAACTACCCCCCGACCAAACCCATCCAGTCAGCCACAGAGTGACCTAGGAACGCATGCCTAAGCCACCCCACAGTCTACCACCTAGCGCCTCACCTTTGCCGTGACATGGCGAAGGTGCTCCTGTGGTCAGATTAAGCCGCAAGGCTCTTTTTGTGTCAGGCAGGTTTCGAGCTCCAGCCGCCATTAGCGGTGACTCGATGAAGCTGCTTGCTTGCTCCAGGTTGCGAGACTTCAGGGTTCCAGGTCTAGCTAACTCAGGGAGGCCTCGCAAAGCCAGTCATCCCAGCAAGTGTTGCTGTGAAGCCTGCAGTGCTGCAATTGGAGAATGCTCTCTTGCGAGCATGTGTGAAAGAGAGGTGGAACAATAGTCCCACCTCGGTAAGCTGTAGGGTGCTGGAGTGGTTTAAATTGATTTTATGCTTTGGGCTAGTTGCCTTCGAAAGCACATGGGGTGAGGTCCCTCACCTATACTCACCGCCTCATTCGTGAGCTCACCACACGGATCTAGCGATCCGACCCGACACCCTCCTGAGCACTCCTCGCACACCACACCCACACCGGTGCACCTGAACCCAGGTGCGTGACCCAACCCGTTTACCCAGCTCTGGGGGAGCGTGCTAAAGAGTGATATACAGAGAGACAAAGAGACACGGGTGTAGGTAGAGGGGTAGGTTTTGCTCCTCTTTGGTTTGTGTAGGGAAGGCAGAAGGGAGAAGCGAAGCTGACACTTAGCCACTACAAGAGAAGGAGAAGAAGCAGAAGGAAGGAAATCTTTGTAGAGGAAAAAGAGAAGGAAAGGCCAAAGGCGAAGCCAAAGAGAAAAGAAACAGAAGAAGAAGAAGAGAAGCTGAAGGCAAGGGAAGTAGAGCCATGGAAGAAGAAGAAGACCCACAGAGAGAAAGAAACTACAGAGAAAAGAAGGAGAAAGATACTGCAGGAGAAAGAAACAAGGCAAGTGCAGAGAAGAAAGAAGAAGCACAAAGAAGAAGAAAGGAAGAAAATCAGAAGAAGAAAAACAATGGAAACATCTTTTAAGACATCTGATCCAATGATCAGACGTCCAAATTTCTTACTTTTGCCACAATTGACTTTTACACTCATGCATTTATATATTTTGAATTAAGTTTTGAGTAATTAAGTGTTCAACTACATTCTTGAGATTAGTAATAAATTCCAATTGCTCCCTGTGTTCGACCTCGGATACTTAGGTTTTTGAGTAATAAACTTTTATTTGTTGACAATGCTTGGTCACCTATACTACAACGTAACTAACTTTTAAAACTCGATCAAGACGCCGTTGACATTTTGGCACCGTTGACATTTGCACTTCAAGACCCTACTACAGCAAATTAGGGTTTTTGTAGTAGGGTCTTGAAGTGCTAGTCACACATTCCTGTATAAAAGGAAATGAACCCTCCCGCATCAATGTGCTACCTAAGCCCTTGATTGAAGAGATCTTAACAAGACAAACCCTAAGAAAAATTAAGCTCTAAAATCATTTGAATCTTAAAATCTTGGACCTATTAACTGGGAGTCAAATCAGGGTAATCTCTAGGTCCCAAGCCTAGAATCATTCTGCCATCTATAGGATAGGTTAGGTGAAATTGACCCCTTAGGTCAACCAACCTTTAAATTAGGTCACAACATCAAACTATCTAAAGTTCAAGTGAGAACCCTAAAGCACCTTTGAAATAAAAGTAGTAGACTTAAGAGGTCAAGGTCCCCATTCTGGTCTACCTGGAATCTCAGTGACAAGAGAGGTCTGGTGGGGGAAACCCTGTAACCCGTGGGGACGCTCTACGTGTAGGGGTCTTTGCGGGACTCTCCCTCTCTAGCTGCCCAGGTAATTCTCAAGTGGACAATCTTTTGATCCAGGGGTACCATTCGCCCCGAACCTCCATAGTCATCCAAACGTCTTCGGGTGTCTTGATTGGGTCAAAAACATCTCCAGTCCCTCATCTTTTCTCTTTAGAGAACACACACACATTTTCAGTGGGACTCGTTATTCAGATCTAATCGCTTCATAACTTGATTCTACATCTTGATTCCACCACCTGATTCAAATATGCAGCCAAACCACTTAGGACTACCATTCAAGAAACCTGAATATCGGAGATCCATGAGAGATAGGATGATTGAGGATGCCCTGAAATTCTATGAAAAAGAAGACAAAACCTCAACACCAGTAGAAAACATTCAGGTTGATGTCCCAACAACCACAACCTTTATCATAACTTATGCCCAAGTACTATTGGCAGAAGCCACAAAAGGATCAACCCGTGACTTGCTCATTACTGGATACATTGAGATAGAAAAATTGCACAATCTTGAATACCTTCAATGTATGACAAATCCTTGACTTTGGAAGCAACACCAAGATAGTCTTGAAAAATGGGAAGAGATAATGAGATTAGTAAAACAAATTATCGACCAGAAGTACCCATATATACCACAAACAAAGGATGAACCATCTTGGGACAACATTGAGGATCAATCTGATCTCGGGTTTGAGGCACAAAATAGTTGTGGATTCCCAACCCAGATGGAATACAATGTGCCTAATATTAAAGAAGGTTGGGAAGCTCCAAATGCAGGAAAACACCATGTTGAGCCCATTCTAGACCATGAATCACCAGGCTTAGAATCCCAAAACTCCTGCAATAATGAAAGTAGAATTGAACCTCTCGAGGGTGTAAATTTCATCCCTTATTCTGATAAGGTGACCCTCGAAGGTTATTCGGACCTAGATTCTAGTGATTCAACCTACATCCTAAGCCCAGAATCTAGATCTAAAACCTATTTTGAAGATTTCAAGGCCCCATATGAGGAAGATCAATCTTTTAATGAAGAATATGATTTTGGATCTCTATTTGATGAATATCCCTCGTCAACATCCTCAGAGGAACTAATCGATTTTTTGGAAGTAATGCTAATTTACGATATAGAAACTGAGGAGTTGCACTAGTGGGGTTTCAATTAGGTCTATCCTACTAGCTTAGAACCTGAGCTTCTACTAGATAGGGACACCTTTTCAAGCTCAGAATTAACATTTAGGCTAGACCCCAGTCAGGCTGCTGAATCTACAGCATATGATTTATTCTGTGGTGGAACTTATGATCCTGAATCTCTTTCAAATTTTGATTTTTGCAAACTCTTCGACGATTTCGAATCTAACCATAATATCGGAGAAAATCTGCTTCCTGATTATAACAAGTCAATTCTCTTTGAAGCCACCTACTCCACATATACAGAACCAATCAAAACCCGTTCTCTACCCTAACCCGCAACTGGACTCAATTTCTATTCCGATTCACCTTTTACTAAGCCGCTTGCAGATGATTCAACTCCACATCTATACCAAGTATCGGGCATTGATTAGACCGAAAAATAGGAGCCATCATTCTCTAATAACTCCTGTAGGGTTTCCACACCATGCACTAATTATTTTTCGGAACCATACTCTAAACAGGCTGATTCGACTCAACCTAAACCCGTGTTTTCATTTCCACATCCATCAGAACTTCATTATATATGGTGGGTTCTGCATATGGTGATCTACATATATCAACCCACCAGACTTATTGGGTTTGGGCTGCATCATCAGCCCACTGATCTTAACAAGCACCTGGTGGGACCAACCAGGCTCTTAATCAAGGTGCTTGTTTTACAAAATTTTGCTGATTTGACCACTCCCTCTCTACCCCATTTTCCGCTCGGCTGAAGGTGTTGAATTTAGCGCTTAACGGGAGGCAACCCATTATCCCAAAAGCAGAGACCCGTCTGATCATCCATCTGTACTCCACGTCCATTGCACCATGAGTTCAGCCTTAGACAGTTGATCCCACCTCTGGTACACGTACCAGATCTTGAAATCGTCCACATCAGTCATTTCCGACCCGTTCACCCACCCGATGTATCCTGTTCTAATCCCCTGACCTCAACACTATTACATACCCTCCGTTTACAATGAGGACATTGCAAAACTTAGGCATGGGGGGGTGATAAAGTGCATACATACAGAACCAAGAAAAAGTCAGAAGGATTCTCATAAAAAAAAAATCACATATGTCAAAAACATAAAAAAATTGAAAAATTATGAAAAAGAACAAAAAAATGGGGGAGGGAGGAAATTTTGTGAGCCACGTAATTATAAGGAGAAAAGAGCAAAAATGACAAAAAGGAGCACAAAATGAAAAAGAAAAAGAGATAGTCATTAGTAAGAGATTAAGGGATTAACTGAAGTTCTAGACCAGATCAAGAAAAGAGAAAAAGAAAAGTGCTAAGGAGACATAACAAGAGATTAGCGGGAATGCTGGTCTTAGGCCTCTTGGGCTAGATTCTTTAGCTTAAAAATTCACGTATCCACTAAGATCGAGATAATCCTCAAGAGGTTAGGGAAAATGCGAAGCTTAAGTATTAGGTCTAAGGCTTAGGAAGTATTCAGCCTCGTTAACTAACCTTCAATTTATGGGATTTTGTAACCTAAGCACTCCAATTCACACATAATCTGGTTCAGTGCGCCTAAATATCAAAATCATGCAAAAGCATTTAATTGTTCTGAAAAAGTCACCTAGATTAGGAGTGGCCGATCAACACAAGTTGATTTGGACAAGTTCCCGGCGCGGAAAGGTGGAAAATTCCCCTCAAAGATGCGTAACAACATATCATCTCCTCGGTGCTTGTCTCTTAGGATATTTAAATATCCTACCAGGGGCATGTAAGCACTCTGCTAGTTCAGATACCATGGGTGGCATTAGCACGAAATGTTTATCGCCAGGGTCTGAATTCGGCCACAGAATGCCATGGGCAGGATTATGTCAAAATCTCGAAAGCTAGGGTTCTGGGGGTTGCCATGGGTGGTGCTATCTCGAAGCATCAATAGCAAGGGACTCTTGAGGATTGATGATGGGGACCAGGAATCCGATATAGACCATGTTGAGAAGCCAATCCGAAGCTAGAAATAAAAAGAAAAGAGAGAGAAAACTCTCCAAACAAATAAATCTTCTATCTCTCTCTTACAAAAATGCACTGCAAACTGAACATAGGCTAAAAATGTCTCAAGCACGGGTGCCTTAACCGTGGAGTACAACAAACCCTAGGATAGTTTCTGTAGGCCTTAAAAACCTTTGCGGAGGATTGAGGCTAAAGCGGGTCAGGTCTAGATTTTGGTTGATACTTGAGTACCTCTAGGCTTATTGTCGGCATTCTGACCTAATCACAAAAGAAAAGGAAAAGCACTTATCATAGCTGATGACAGACACTCAGGGTCTAGAACAGAAGTAAAAACCTTGAAATTTTGCTAAGGGACTAGCAAAATCTAGGCATGGGGGTATGATGAGAGCCGCATCATGTGCCATAACTAGCTCATATTGACCTAATAAAGAGAATAAAAGCTCCTACATAACTTAGAAGAGGGCTTAATTGAATGAATACGTGTTCTGAGAAGAAAACATGAAATAAAGGATAAAACTGTAATTTTACCATTGCAGTACATAAACGGGATTTCTCAAAGACAAAACAGAGGTCAAATGGTCTAAATAAGATAAAAAGTGGGTTAATGCAATCAGAAATGGGTTCATGTGCAATCTAGAATTAAATGACATCGTGTAACCCTAAAACAGACCCGCTTAATTCAACAAGGTTTCGGATAGGATAAAAATCAAGTAAACCCGTTAAAAATCATGGAAAAATATCCCCTAGGGTTTAGAACATTCAATTTGGCCTTTGGAACCTAGTTTGACCTAGATTAGGGTCCTAGCTCATCAATTGACCTAATTTAGGTTTTTACGCAAAATGTCCAATCAAACTTGGTCAAACCTAAAATCCAACTTCATCATTGGGTTCCTTAGGTCTAAATTAGGTTTTT
This sequence comes from Thalassia testudinum, assembly GCA_037157565.1. Lineage (NCBI taxonomy): Eukaryota > Viridiplantae > Streptophyta > Magnoliopsida > Alismatales > Hydrocharitaceae > Thalassia > Thalassia testudinum. Next base: position 78,438,904 of record JAZHRO010000073.1, on the reverse strand, counting down.
ACCAAAATTTGGACCTAAGGGGAGATCATCTTGACCTATTTTGCAATTTAGTACACCCAATTACATTTTGGTCCCTATCTTTTGAAAGCCATTGCATACACCCCCCTAGCTTCCTCGACACTCTCACAAGCAGGTCCCTCCGTCATTATTGGGGAGAGATCCTACTCCGGCGAGGATTAGAGAGGGAATACTCTCTGATTCCTCGAGATCTCCCAGATTTAGAAGGGAGATTTTCTGAGGAATGCCCTTCCATCTGAACTCAATCATGATCCTTGATTTGCACCCAATCTCTCGTGCGAACGCACGAGGAATTTGGGTACTTAATTGTTTCCATCTCCATCAAGGATTCCCACGCTTAGAAGCTTGGCTTCCAAGCACAGGAGTCCCTACCTATGCCTATAAATTAACACTCATCTCCGGCCGCACCTCCTCAGCTCGACTTGGCTAGGATTCCACCTCAATTTCCTCTTCTTCTCCTTCGGCCAAGGGGTCCAGCGAGCTCCGCCGAGCCCCCCTACTCTTCCTCGTCGCTCTGCCACAAAACCAATGGCTGAGTTGTCCTCCTCATCATCCTCCACGTCGCGAAACACCCGCACGAGCCGCCCTAGCTCTGTCGTCGCCGCTGTCTTCCTCCATTGGATGCTTTCTTCTCTGCCGACAACAGGTACTACCAGCCGCCTTCTCCGCCCCTTCGTCCCTTTAGTTAGGTTAGAACTGCTCTTCTTTATCCCCTCTTTCATTTCCCTCATCTTATTTCACCAAACGCCCCTCGACCGCCGCTGTCCACCACCATCTTCTTCATCTCCGGCCACCCTCCGGCGAGACACTCCCATCATTCCGCAGCCCGACACATCTCGTCGACCATCGCATAACATCCGCCTTACCTCACTGAACATCTTCCACCCATCCACAGACCCTCTACGCCTCCAAAACAACCCCCGGACTAAACCCATCCGGTCGGCCACAGAGCGACCTAGGCACGCACGCCTAGGCCACCCTGCGGTCTGCCACCTAGTGCCTCACCTTCACCATGACACGATGAAGGTGCTCCTGTGGTTTGACTAAGCCCCAAGGCTCTTTTTGTGTCAGGCAGTTTTTGAGCTCCGGCAGCCATTAGCGGTGACTCGAGGAAGTTGCTTTCTTGCTCCAGGTTGCAAGACTTCAGGGTTCTAGGTCCAGCTAACTTGGGGAGGCCTCTTGAAGCAAGTCGTCCCAGCAAGTGTCCCCGCGAAGCCTGCAGTGCTGTAATTGGAGAACGCTGTCCTATGGGCGAGCACAAAAGAGAGATGGAACAATAGTCCCACCTCGGTAAGCTGTAGGGTGCTGGAGTGGTTTAAATTGATTTTATGCTTTGGCTTGGTTGCCTCCGAAAGCACATGGGGTGAGGTCCCTCACCTATACTCACCGCCTCGTCCGTGAGCTCACCACATGGATCTGGCGACCCGACCCGACACCCTCCTGATCACTCCTCGCGCACCACACCCACACCTGTGCACCTGGACTCGGGAGAGCGACTTGACCCATTTACCTGGGTCCTGGAGAGCGTGCTGAAGAGTGATATACAGAGAGAAAGAGAGACGCAGGTGTGGGTGGAGGGGTAGGTTTTGTTCCTCTTTGGTTTGTGCAGGGAAGGCAGAAGGGAGAAGCGAAGCTGACACTTAGCCGCTGCAAGAGAAGCAGAAGAAGCAGAAGGAAGGAAATCTTTGCAGAGGAAAAAGAGAAGGAAAGGCCAGAGGCAAAGCCAAAGAGAAGAGGAACAGAAGAAGAAGAAGAGAAGCTGAAGGCAAGGGAAGCAGAGCCATGGAAGAAGAAGAAGACCCACAGAGAGAAAGAAACTACAGAGAAAAGGAGAAAGATACTGCAGGAGAAAGAAGCAAGGCAACTACAGAGAAGAAAGAAGCACAAAGAAGAAGAAAGGAAGAAAATAAGAAGAAGAACAAGGGAAACATCTTTTAAGACGTCTGATCCCATGATCAGACGTCCAAATTTCTTACTTTTGCCACAATTGACTTTTAAACTCATGCATTTATATATTTTGAATTAAGATTTGAGTAATTAAGTGTTCAATTACATTCTTGAGATTAGTAATAAATTCCAATTGCTCCCTGTGTTCGACCTCGGATACTTAGGTTTTCGAGTAATAAACTTTTATTTGTTGACTATGCTTGGTCACCTATACTACGATGTAACTAACTGTTAAAACTCGATCAGGACGCCGTCAACACTTATTCTATATAGAAGCAAATATTTTTTTTTCTTTTTCATCTTTTCTAATTCTTTTGGATGTTTGGAGTTGAGGATTATGGGGTAACTCTTTACGGCTATCCAACCCACTCAAGACTCAAAAAGGACTCTAAGTACTAAGCATCTTGTCATGCAAATTGTGAAAGACTCACTCAATGGAAATTAAAATGAACTTTGGATTTCTACGCACCTAGGTGACTTACAAATTCTGCCTTAAGGTTTATCTCTCCGATCGGTAACTTTCTCCCTACCTTTTTATATATATTTCTTTATATAGGGTCAACACAAGGGTGAACCCAGTGTATATCTCCCCGATTTATTCTACTTCCCTACTTCTTCCCTAGGTGTTTTGGGATTTTTGTGCATTTCGTGAGCTGGGTTCTGGACAACCGGCCGATGAGCTGTTACCACCGACCACTTGTTAGCCATACTCATGCGGTTAAGTATGGCTTTATTATTTTTTTCTTCTTTTTCTATATATACTTTTTTTTTAAAAGTAGGTGGCTTCCTTGATCTAAGATTTACCTAAAGGCAATAAAAGTGAATGGTCTAGTGGCTGGATTCTGGAAAACCAGTCGATGAGCTGTTACCACCAACCACTTTCCAGCCATACCACCCTAGAAGGTTCATTAGCTACCCAATTTCGGTTAGAATCACCAATGAGTGAGTCAGTGCAAAACATATGTAGATGCTTAGAATAAAAATCCCCCCAAATCAGAGGGTGGGTTGATAAGTCATATACTTATCACCCTACTTTATTGACGAAATTAATATAAATTATGGTGGTGAAGACTGAAGACCAAGTCCACATTTTAGTGGACACCCAGACTGATTAAGTTCTATGACCTGAAGAGTCTAAGCGTTCAAGTCCCTAACGTATCATTTCCTAAAGTTGACAAGCTCCTAACACCTACGTTTCTTTTCCTTTTTTTTGAATAAAAAGTAATAAAAATGAGTTCAAGCTAACAATTTTTGTAGTAAGATCATGAGAATTACCACCCCCCATGCCTATCTTGGACAATGTCCTCATTAGAAAATAAATTTATGTAAGGGAGTAAGGAAAGAAATCACCTGAGTTATCACTGTGTATCCGGTCAGCTTGAAACCTCTGGGTTAGTGCCAGGATCAATCACTGAGTTTGGTGCCTTCATCTGGGAATAGTACACAAACATCCAAGGATCAATCAGTTGAATGGTCTGGGTCAAGAAGGGGAAGACATAATCAGCTAGACCTAGAGTCAGAAGTCCGCAGATGCAGACTAAGTTAAGGTGAAGTCCCATCCCTAAGCGATGGGAACTCAGAAAGTCTTTGGTCATGCATGCCTTAGTCCATTCGTCTCTTTTCCTTTGGACCTACAGACCAAAAGTTTGCTTGGACGGATGTAACCCTAATTTATAATGTCGGACATTTAGATTGTCAGAATAAGTAGCTCTTGTCCTCATAAAATCAGGTTCAAGGTGATGATGAAGCAAAGGGTTTTCATTCCTCCCTGGATCTAAGTCATAAAGGTCATAGGGGTCCTAATAAGAGGTTGGTGGCTTGATTAACTCAGGACCCCTGCAGTCAACATTTCCTTCTCTGATTTCATTGTCCTCAGGGGGGTCACGGTAAATGCCAATTTATCATCATTCCGATGCATTAAAACAAACTTAGCTCTTAGGATTTTGCTCCGTAAACAGGTTTTTTGGGCTGCATTTAGGCATTAATTAGGTTAGGCATGCATTGCACTTTTTGTTATATTTTTAATGTATTTTTGTGAGTGTTAGGGATATACAGATTGCCAGATCCCTAGAACCCTAGCACTCAGGAAGGCAACTGATGAAGAAGAAGCTCTCACCAACTGGAACTCAGTTTGATCCAGCTCACCAAAGATGGAATTCAGCTCACCTGAACTAGGGTTAGCTCATCCAAGCTCCATTCAACTCATCTTAGCTGAATGGCAGCTCAAGAGACCTCATCTTAGCTTACCCTAGCTTAGGTCAGCTTAGATCCAGCTCAACTTAGCTGAGTCTAGCTCATCTTAGCTCCCATTAGTCCATAGGGAGCTCTAGCTAGCTCAATTAAGTTGAATGGAATTCACCTCAGCTCAGGTCCAGCTACATCCAGCTCCACTCAACTCTAGCTAGTTGAAGATGACTTCATTTCAGCTCAAGAAGCTCAAGTCCAGCTCCTAGGGATTCAACTTAGCTCAACTCAGTTGAGCTAAGTTATCTAAGCTACCCCAACTAGCTTGATCCTCCCTGGGGGCACCAAACCCAGCTCACCTCAGCTCATTATGGTAGAAGCCAGCTCACTTTAGCTTGGCCTAGCAACTAGCAAAGAACTAGCAAGCTAAGCCAACTAGAGTAGCTCCATGCCACCCTCTTCAACTGCTGCCAGCTCCAGTTCAAGCTCCAGACTTCTCCTCAACTCCTTTCTTCAAGCCCTAGCTCACATTACCTATTTCTCTACTCTATTGCTAGCTAAGCTAGATTAGCTTAGCTTAGCTTAGCTAAATTCCATCTCCCTTGGCCATCCACCACCTACAACTTAACCCTAACTAGCTCCACCAAGTAAGCCCACCTAAGCTTCCACCTAAGTTACCCTACTCCACCTAAACTTGGCACCAACAAGACACACCTCTTCAACCCACACCATCACCAAAAGACACCATGAAAATGGTGCCAAAAACCACCTCCAACCAGCTTAGTTTTTGGTGCCAACTCTCCCTTCATCCCAACCATCCATCTAACACCTAAATCCATCCTAACCCTTCCTAACATGGCACCAAAAATAACCTTCTAGAAGACACCCAAGTTGGCGCCAATTTGTGGTGTCTCTCCACCACCAAAAGCCACCAACATCACCATAACTACCCCCATCCCAACCTGACGAGCTGACTTTTCGCTTTGCGTTGTAGTATTTAAGTGGTGGAAAAAATCAACTAATCAAAAAATTAAAAATAACCACTCACAAAAGAGCGGGTCATGTCCACAGGGAGGCAATTATGCAATAAACTCTTGATTATTTTATATTCTTTCAGATAAGTGTGAAATCCCTATTCAAATCTGGCACAAAATGCGAAGGAAAGTAGATTCATAATAACTTAAAAAGATAAGGGTATATGTGCAATTTTCCCTCACTGAAATCTTCAATAATTATATGATGATTTTGTGTAATTTTCACATGTCATATACTAGAGAGAATCGATGCACGTGTGATCCCAAAATCAATCTTAAAATAAGTGAATATTAATAACATGCAGTTATCAGAAAATATAAGTGTGCATGCGCAATTTTGCCACAATATAATAATAATAAATAAAAATCAAATTCTGGTGGCAATGGTAGTGAATGTAAATTTTAATTGAGTTCAAAACAGAGCATTTGCTCTCTCTCCTACTGAGAGAGAGCACTGGCGGGCGGTGGACGTGCTAGGGAGGTCGGCGAGGATGAGGGCTATCCGATGGAGGCCGCGGCGTCGATGAAGATGGTCGGAGGCGGCTGGCCGGCGGAGGAGAAGACGCCGGAGGAGGCTGCTGTTGCTGTGAAGCTACTGCTTAATGAGAGGCGTGCGGAGGTGTGCGCCTACGGGCGCGGCCTGGCAGAGGCGGACGGGTGCTGTCATGCGTGCTGCAGATGGTGCACTGCGGGTTGAAGGCGCTAGCGGGTGGAAGGGAAGGCAGGCGCTAGAGGTTGAGGCGCTGGAAGGTGGGTGCGGTGGGGCATCTGCGGGTGCGCCTGTAGGAGCGCGGGTGAGGGCAGCGCGATGCAGTGCTTGAGGGGGGGGAAAAGGTTGAAGGCGCTGGTTGGAAACGAGCGCGCGCTTGTAGAGAGGGCGCGCCTACGAGGAGGCACTGGAGGGTGAGGCGGTTTGCAGATGCGGCGAGCGGTGTGCGCCTGCGGGAGGGGTGCGCGTGAGGTAGAGCGGTGGTGAAGGAGCGGGAGCCAGTTGATGGAAGGTGCTGTGCAGGAGCCTGCGGGGAGCACTAGGCGCTGGCAGGAGGAAGCGTCTAAGGTGGCAGCGAGCGCCTGCGGGTGCTGGAGAAGGGTGCCTGCGGTGTAGAGTGCCTGCGTTGGAATGCCTACAGTGCGGCTGGAAGGAGCACTGCAGACAAGTGGTGTGCGCTTGCAGGTGGGCACGCGCTGGAGGGTGGGCGCTGCTGGTCACAGTGCACGCTTGGGGTTTCCTCCCTCTCTGGATGATCCCCTCGCCTCTTTCTCCGCCTCTTCTTTTAACTCCTCCTGGTTTGCGCCTGTGAGAGTTAAGGGATTTTCAAATCCCTTAACTATTTCTGGCTGGCGGCTGTTGAGGGTTACCCGGAGGATGGGGAAAAGAACAGTCGCCGGTTATTTGAAAGGGTAATTTACCCTTTTCTCCTCATTCTTTTGCCAATTATTTTTCCTGCACATAAAAAGAACATATTAAGTTATAGAATAGATGTAAACCTAAATCATGATGCATGCAAACATTCTATAACTTAATATAGTTATTAACAAACCTAAAAGATACAATTAAAGTTACTTAGGTGTAATATTAGTCCATTAAAATGGACTCATCAAATACCCCCATGCCTAAGATTTGCTAGTCCCTAGCAAAAATGAAAAATAATTGAAGTAATCAGAAGATTTCTTCTATTCTTACTTCAAAACTTTAGAAATCCAGACAAATGTGAAGTGCTGATAGCTTAAGTAACAGATCCAAGTGAAAGAACCAATTCACATTGGAAGTTCGTACTTCACCCTTGGTAAATATTGCGTCGGAATAGGCAACTACTTCCCTCGGGGATAAAGCAGACGATAATTTGTAATTTGACCCCGGCGTTTGGCTAAGATAGAAGATATTGAGTTGAATGGATTTGTATTTGGTGGCACACACTCTTCTGGTGCTACATATAGTCTAGTACTGCAGACTCTAGATCTCTAGACTATTAGACAAGTCAACTCTGAGAGAGGCTACACAATTGTGCTCTCTTGGTGTTCCTGGGCACTCCCTCTTTTCTTTCTTTCTGAGATCACGAATCTCGCCAGATTTAGAAATTGTACTCACTATTTGGTGGCCTCACATGTCATCTACACTTCAATTAAAGTCTTAATAACTTTGCAACTAAGTTAGAGTCCTCAACCAGTATTCGGGCGATCAGAAATACTAAAAGGTATGTATGGGTGATATTTGGTGGAATGTGATAGGTGTTTTGTTGCCTCAGAAATAATGTTACATCATAAACTTTGACTTTTTTTGTTTTTTTAATATAACTATCTCTTCTTTTTATTCTTTCTATTTCTTTTTTTTCTTCTTCTTTTCTCTCTTCCCTTTTTTTTATTTTTTTTATTTCTTCTTGTTTTTGTTTCTTTTTCAATCAACACAACACGATACGGACTTTTATTTATGAGGCATTATTAGGGATGATGATGGTCAAGAGGAAGTTGTGTGGCTTATTTGGTGGAAGTGCCTATTCTCGGCACTGGGAAGGAATGGATAGGACAGGCGTATTTCTGACCTTTGACACTGTTACCCTCCTTCAGCCGAGGACTCTATGAAGAACGGTCGTAACCATCCACCATAGTTATAGCTTTATTAAGACTCAATCTCTGTGTATCTGCCTTATTTGGTGACTCTCAGGAATTCACACAAAATATGCACACAGGAACAGAGAGTGAAAACTACGCCTAACTCTGAAGTATCATCATCTAATTGTCCAAAATTTAAGAGTCCTTGCACTAGACTTAACGCACCAGTAATCTCTCTACTTTTTCCTCACAAATATGAGGTGGATCTACTGGAAGATAGTATGCCTTACTCCCTATGAACTGTCGAAGGGTTCAGTGGACTACAAATGCTTACAAGGATCTATTACCAAGTTTACATGCACGTGAAATAAATGTACTGGATTCTAAACTTAAGAAATAATTCCGGAAGAAAAACTTCCAATAACAAAGGTATTTTGGTAGGGACTAATCCAATCAGCTGAAGAAAAGAGATTTTTTTTTATAATATATATATAAATATGTATGCAAATATTTATAAATGCTATAAACATTCTCAGGTTATACCCCCCATGCCTAAGACTGACAATATCCTCATTGGAAAAATACAGACATAGAAGAATATCACCTGAGGAGGAGAGTGGAGGAGTTAAGGCTCCTCAAGTCGAAGTGCGTCCAAAACCTGGCCATCTGAAAGAGTAATATACGGTTTAAGTCGCTGGCCATTTACTTTAAAGCTCGCACCTGAAATAGGGTTCCTATTCTCTACAGCTCCATGAAGGAAAGTATTGATAACAACGTATGGCCCATCCCAGCGGGACTTGAGCTTTCCAGGAAATAATTTAAGTCTGGAATTGAAAAGCCAGACCCACTAGTTGGGCTCAAAAGTCTTTCTAATGATATGCTCGTCATGGAAGACTTTTGTACGTTGCTTGTAAGCTTGAGAAGTTTCATAAGCTTCATTACGAAGCTCCTCAAGCTCACTTAATTCTAACATACATGCTTTTCCCTCTTTATCCAGATTTAAGTTAACATTTTTAATAGCCCAATAAGCTTTATGTTGGATTTCAACGGGAAGGTGGCACGCTTTTCCATAGAGAAGACAGAAAGGAGACATGCCCAAGGGAGTCTTATACGCAGTTCTATAGGCCCAAAGAGTATCATTTAGTTTTTTAGACCAATCCTTCCGATCAGGCCTGACAGTTTTTTATAAAATTTATTTAATCTCCCTATTAGACACTTCAACTTGTCCACTCGTTTGGGGATGATAAGGTGTGGCTATCATGTGGTTGACTCCTAAATTTTGGAGTAGTCTTGTGAAGTGTACATTCTTAAAGTGAGGTCCTCCATCACTTATGATCGTCCTTGGGCACCCATATCGAGAAATGATATTAGCCTTAACAAAGCCCAAGACCACGAAATGGTCATTGGTTCGCGTGGGTATGGCTTCTATCCATTTTGATACATAGTCAATAGCCACAAGGATGTATTCATATCCAAAGGACACAGGAAAGGGATCCATGAAGTCAATGCCCCAAATATCAAAGATTTCAACAGGGAGGATAGGTTGTTGGGGCATCTCATCCCTTTTTCCAATGGTTCCCGTCTACTGGCAACGTGGACATGCACCCACATACATATGTGCATCTCGGAATAATGTGGGCCACCAAAAACCAGACTGAAGAACCTTATGGGCAGTCTTCTTCCCACTAAAATGTCCCCCATAGTGGAGGTCATGGCAGAAACTCAGAACACTTCTTTGTTCTTCATCAGGGACGCAACGATGAAACAGTTGATCAGGGCCTATTCTAAAAAGCTCAGGTTCCTCCCAGTGATAAAATTTAGCGTTGGCGAGAAACCAGTCTCGCTTCTACTTGTCCCAAGTACTGGGGGTGATGCCCATGACCAGATAGTTCACTATGTTAGCGAACCAAGGAGTTTTAGCTTCCACAGCCATTGGAGACTCATCAGGGAAAGTGTCTTGAATACCGCCAGTAGGGTTTGATGCCTCAATAAGGATCCTAGACAAATGATCTACTACCACATTCTCAACTCCTTTCTTGTCTTTAATTTCCAGGTCAAATTCTTGGAGTAGCAGAATCCAACGAATTAGGCGAGGTTTGGTGTCCTTTTTAGCCAGAAGATGCTTAAGGGCTAAACGATCAGTGAATACCACAACCTTGGATCCTAAAAGATAAGACTGAAACTTTTCCAAAGCAAATACTACAGCAAGTAATTCCTATTTCAATGACTGTGTAGTTTTGCTGAGGATCCGTAAGGGTCTTGCTGGCATAATGCAGCACATGAGGTTTGCCATCAACCCTTTGACCTAAGACTGCTCCCACTGCAAAATCAGAAGCATCGCACATAAGCTCAAATGGGAGGGTCCAATCTGGTGCTTGGAGAATCGACGCGGTAATGAGGGCTTTCTTCAAAACTTGGAAAGCCTCGCCACATCTATCATCAAAATCTAAGGAGACATCCTTCGCTAATAGGTTGCAGAGTGGCTTAGAGATTTTATTGAAATCTCTAATGAAGCGCCTATAAAATCCTTCACCTGCAGAGAGGACGCGCTACGGGGAGGCGTTGGAGGGTGAGGCAGTCTGCAAACGCGATGGGCGGTGTGCGCCTGCAGGAGGGGTGCGCGTGAGGCAGAGCAGTGGTGAAAAAGCGGGTGCCGGCTGATGGAAGGCACTGTGCGGGAGCCTGCGGGGAGCGCTAGGCACTAGCAGGAAGAAGCGCCTAAGGTGGCAGCGAGTGCCTGCGGGTGCTGGAGAAGGGCGCTTGCGGTGTAGAGTGGCTGCGCTGGAATGCCTGCGGTGCGGCTGGAAGGAGCGCTGCAGACGAGCGGTGTGCACCTGCAGGTGGGTGCACGCTGGAGGGTGGGCGCCGCTGGTCACAATGCGCGCTTGGGGTTTCCTCCCTCTCTGGATGATCCCCTCTCCTCTTTCTCCGCCTCTTCTTTTAACACCTACTGGTTTGTGCCTGCGAGAGTTAAGGGATTTTCAAATCCCTTAACTATTTCTGGCTGGCGGCTGTTGAGGGTTACCTGGAGGATGGGGAAAAGAACAGTCGCCGGTTATTTGAAAGGGTAATTTACCCTTTTCTCCTCATTCTTTTGCCAATTATTTTTCCTGCACATAAAAAGAACATATTAAGTTATAGAATAGATGTAAACCTAAATCATGATGCATGCAAACATTCTATAACTTAATATAGTTATTAACAAACCTAAAAGATACAATTAAATTTATTTAGGCATAATATTAGTCCATTAAAATGGACTCATCACAACCCTTCATTTGGCACCAACTAACCTTAGCCCTAGGATCAACCTAACTACCCATAACCACCACCTAAACACATCCTAGCCATCCAACTAACCCACGCCTACTACCCCCCTGTCCACCTCTATAAATACCCATCATATTCCACCATAAAAATTCAACCTTGGCTACAATTTTTCTACCTATATTTCTAAGAAGAAGAAGAAGATTAAGGGGATACTCTGTCCCTTGGTGCCTTCCCCTCTTCTCTCCTCTCATGTGCCCATGCCAGCCAAGGAAGGAAGCCAGGCATTGGAGGACAACCTAGGGTACACACCTACCCTAGGAAGTGGAGGATTTGAGGGTGGTACACTACCACCGTTGGAGGAGGAATCAAAGGTGGTCCACGCCACCTTAGGAGAAGCCTTTGAAGGTGGAATTCCATCCACCTTGGAGGAGTCAAGCATGCCCCCCTTGGCCTTGCTAGGAGGAGACTATCTCTACTTAAAGAAAAAGAGAAGGACGACCCTTTTTAACTGCGGGAGCAGCCGGAGTTGGAGCAAGGAGCATTCCCTCTTCACCACCATCATCCAAGATTTGTGTTTTAATTTTTCTAGTTTTACTTTTTGTAGTAGAAGCTTTCCTCTACTTTTGTAAAATTGAAATCTGCTTAATATTAAGTTGCCTTTTCTACTTGGTGTAGCTTCTTCTTACTTGGTGTAGCTTCTTCTTCAATTATCCTAGGCCTTCACGCACCTAGGGTGAGCTTGAGAAGAGGTCTTCCTTGTCACCTAGTAGTTAAATTAGATTTAGTCTTTTTCTACCACCATCTTCCGATTGCCCCTTTATTTCAAAAACCTAAAAAGATACATATATATTTTAAAAGACCAAAAAGAAAGGTGAATTTCATTTCCAAGCAAGAGACGTATTTTGCAAACAAATTGCCTCCTTGGATGACCCTAGATACCCCGCTATCTAGGTTAGAAATTTTAAAAGTGACTTGGTTTTTATGCGTTACAACAATAAAACCCTAATTTTACAAACGCGCAAAAATCTAATCACTTTTTGGCGCCATTGCTGGGGAGGCACGGCTTTGCAAACTATTTTTCTCTTGCTTGAAGTGGATCTCATCCCGTTGCCTCTCTTCTTTCTTGTGTGTGCAGGAACTACCGGAAGAAAGTGGGAATTTGGAAGCAAGAGCTCAAAGTTCCTTTTCTTCTCACGATTCTAGGTTGGTTTCTTCTTTCCTGTCACACTTAGCCTAAAAGACTAAAAAAATATACTAAACTTGGCTTTCAAGATCTTAAACAATAAATTCTGGTAGAGTAGTACCTTTAAAACTCATTGTTTGATTGATTGCCTCATTAAATACAACTCTGCCTTAAGTGCAAGTGTTCTATTTTTTGGATCCAGACTTTTGTCCGAATTTGAAAAATCAATTTCAAACACCACAAGCCTTCTAAAATCTTGAAATTTCACCTAGAGATTCTAAATCAAGTTGGGAACCTCTATTCCAAATTTCATACTAATTGGGTTTGTATTTAATTTTTAAGAATTCATGGACTACAGAGGGGTCACACCCTCTAATCTTCCTATTTTGCTACTGTCCGTGAATTTTTAGAATTTTTATACTCATCCAATCTTTGTGAAATTTAGCTTTCTGGAATCCTTGTAAAATTATAAATATTATATAAAATTACCAAAATCTTTTGAGGCTGGTAGTGGTACAAAAAGTCTAAAATACCCACGAATATCATTTCTGGACTTTGACACCAGCACAAATAAAAATTCAAAACAAATAGCAAACAAATTCCTAAAATCTTAAAAAAAATCTTTTCTAGAATCCTTGTTTGATTTTCTTCAATGTAGTGGTGTTGTTTGACTTGTTTGGACCACTACTTAATATAGAAAGCCTAAAAATAATTCACTGGTAGTAATATTCTGCCTTAGGGATAATTGGATTAGGGTTTCTCTCTTTCTTTTTAGAGACCCACATTAAAGGAAATTAACCATCACCAATACAACTTGTTTTTCCTTTGATTGTGGAGTTTCAAACTTGTTTGAAAATTTAAAAAGAAAAACCCTAAAACACATTGAATTAAATCAAATTCTAAAAGGCAAAAATACAAGAAATTGTGTGACAACTTGCTTTTTAATTGGAACCTCTTTCCAGTTCCTGCACACACACAAAAAATTGAAATAACAGGGCAATAACCCAATCAACGCCCTCCACATTCCGTGTGCACTTTTGTGTCCTAGACCTAATTAAAATTTGTAGCAATTTGACCCATAAGGTTTTATCAACTTAGGCTTGCTATCTAGGTCTTAAGTTCTCTTTAGTTGATATCAATTCTGTCATCTATATCTGGTGTTCAGGCTGAGGGGCCATGTCAAATGACTAGGCATGGGTTTGTACAAGCACCTGGGATTTTTCTGGGAAATGCTTTGGCCCAAACCTCCCTTAAACAGCATGGCTAGATTTGTTGACAGAATAGGTATTCACTAGTAATTACTTATTTCCTTAATAGACCAAGTCTTAGGTTAATTTTTTTAGAGAGTCACACTTAATTTAGGTCTAGAATTTGTTGCTTGAATTGCACACTTTCTCTCATCTCTATCTCTTCTCCTCCCCTCTAATTCTTCCAAAAAAGTGCATGCATGGGCGAAGGTCCCAAAAACCACATCTTGAGGGACCATCTAATTTTGCCCCCTTGCACTAGAAAATCTTTGTTTTCTTCTCCTTCCTCTTCTAAAAATATGGAAAACTTGGGAAACCGACAAAAAAATTCTGCTTTCGCTTCTAACCCGTCAGCTGACCCACAAGCTAACTTCCTCATCCCTAACCTCCCTCATCTGGAGCAACCAAAAATTACTATAGGGCTAGGTGGCCCTCAAATCCAAACACAAAATACAAACCCCTTTGCCTTTATGGTTTACCATTTGGTTCAGCTACAACAAAATCAAGAGAATTTGTCTAGGACTGTGACGAACCTAGCCAACCAAGGGAAAACCCACCACCTCGCCAGCAGCCTGTCGTTCCTCTTAAGGATTTCTATGATCCTTCCAACTATGAGGAAAGACCTGGGGTGGTCATACCATAAGGGGATTTTGAGATCAAACCAGCTATTCTGAACCTGATCAGGCATTTCCATGGTCTTCCAAGAGAGGATCCTTTTTTGTCATCTCGAGGAATTAACTGTCCTCGTTCAAACCACTCGTTCCCGTAATGTGCAGGAAGACGTGTGGTTGATGAGACTTTTTCCTCTCTCTTTAAAAGCTAAAGCTTCACATTGGTTTAGAACGGTTGGGCGCCTGATCACTACTTGGCCCCAATTAAAGAGCGCTTTTCTAAAGAAATTTTTTCCGATCGGTTGAACTAACGCTTTAAGAAGATCCATAATGACCTTTCAACAAAAAATTGGTGAACCCCTTCATGAAGCCTGGGAAAGATTTCAAGAACTCTTAAGAAGTTGTCCCCACCATGAAATTCCACAATGGCAGTTAGTGTAGATCTTCTATCATGGATTAGAAGATCAATTGAAACGATTTATGGATGCCTCATGTGGGGCAATTTCCTTAATAAAGATGCCGAAAGTGCCTATCTCCTCTTTGAATAAATGAGTGAAAACTCATTTAATATGACTTCAATGGACACTTTTGGTAGAACACAAAACCCCAGACATAGAGTCAATGAAATTGACTCCAAATCCACCTATGTTCCAGTCACTCAAGATGATCTATATATGTTAGCCCAATGACTGGACCAAATGCAAATTCACTAGAAAAAAATGGAAGAAAAGTTCACAAATAAACAAGTTCCACACCTTAACTCTCCACACACTAACACTCCACAACTTCTCTGAAGAGAAAATCTGCACAATATTGATGCCACACCTGCTGGTCAGCAATTTCCAGCTGATTTCCCACAAGAATTGGCTGGGAATTTTGATTATTTGAATCAAAATATTCTTGATCCCACCACAAAAAATATTTATGCTCTCCAGGAGCAGTTTAGAAACCCCTCCAACACTTACAATCAGAACTGGAGGACCAACCTGAATCATTCCTAAAAAATCCCGAACCCGATTCCTTTTCCCAAACAAAATCATTTTGGGAATTATGGGCAACCTGCATATCAACCTGGACCATCCCAGGAAGATATTAATACTCAGGTCATGAAAACTCTGCAAGGTATGCAGAATCAAATGACAGAAGTAACCCGCATGATTACCAACTTGCAACACCAAGTTAAGGATACTCCTGACCATCGACCTACTGGGAATTTACCATCCCAACCCATGCCCAACCTGAATAATCAATGGAATAAGTTCCAAGGTGGATATCCCAGTCAACCCATTCAACCAGCACCTCAGCATCCCCCAGGTTTCAATAATAGTCAGGCTTCCCATCCTCATCCTAAAAACAACCAGACTGCAAATGTAGTTACTTTGAGGAATGGGAAAATCACTCAAGACCCCCACCTGTTAAAGAAACTCATTTCAATGAAAAACAGATCAACTCTTCCCCATCTTCCTATAACACTGTTTAGAAACCTAATAATGCAAAATAGGGAAACCCTTCACCATTTCCACAAGCCCTCCATTCTTCACAAAATAAGAAAAAGAAGAAATCTGAGCCCACTGATAAGGAATTAATGGATTTATTTGGGCAAGTTGAAATTAACATCCCTTTCCTAGATGCCATAAAATACATCCTTGACTATGCAAAATTTCTGAAGGATTTGCGTACCCCAAAAAGGCAGCCCAGAAATTTAGGAAAGGTGATCCTTCTTGAGATAGTCAGCTCAGTTGTGCAGAGCCTATTGCCTCTTAAGAGAAAAGATCCAGGCGCCCCCCTGATTGAAGTTATCATTAATAATACTTCTTTTGATCTCACCTTATTGGATCTCAGTGCTTCAATTAATCTTATCCCCACAATTATTTTTGCGGAATTTCATATCAGAGAATTAAAGCCTATTGAGGTTACTCTTCAATTAGTAGACCGATCTACAATTAAACCAAGGGGAATTGTTGAGGATGTCCTTGTCTGGGTCAAAAATTATCTATTTGCAATTGACTTTTTAGTCCTGGACATAGAGGTAAAAGAAGCATTAAAGTTTGCCCCTATAATTCTTGGAAGACCATTCTTAGCTACCGGCCACGCAAATATTGATTATGAGTCTGGTAAAATGAAGATCATGTGTGGCGGTGAATTTGTAACCCTAGATATTTTCCAAGCTTTTAGGAGGTTCCAAGAACTTGATTTCTTTGATGACTCGGATTCAGAAATGGAAAATATAGTGGAGGAAACTTTGCAGATTTCACATTTAGGTTCCTATTTTGCCATTAACACGGTTCTTGAACAGTCCACTTCCTCTCACCCTTCCACCCTAACCACACATTCAGCAAACACTCTAGCTGGCCTTTTCACTCTCACTTCACCACTAACACAAAAAGCAGAAATTCTTTTGGAGCCGGGCCCACAACTGGAATTAAAACCCTTGCTCGACTCCCTTAAATATGTTTTCCTGGTTTCAAATCAAACCCTGCCCCTGATTATAAATTCTGGACTTACTGGGGCACAAGAACACAAACTTCTCCAGGTTTGAGTAAGTATCGAAAATCTATTGGCTGGATGCTTTATGATCTTAAGCGTATTCACCCATCCTATTGTACACATCATATATATTTAGAGGATGATTCTCACCCCTCCCGCCAACTAGAAAGACTCTTGAACCCTAATATGCTGGAGGTGGTAAAAAAGGAGATTATTAAGTGGCTTGAAGCCAATATCATCTATCCCATTTCTGACAGCTCATAGGTTAGTGCAACACAAGTAGTGCCCAAAAAGGCTGGACTAACAGTTGTCACCAATGACAATGGGGGGAATATAGCCACTTGAACCGCCTCTTCTTGGCACGTGTGTATTGGTTACAGAAAATTAAACACCGCCACCAAGAAGGACCATTTTTCGCTCCCCTTTATTGATCAAATCTTGGAGCAGTTAGCCGGATGGAATTTTTACTATTTTCTAGATGATTATTCCAGCTATAATAAGGTAGTGGTTCATCCTGAGGACCAGGACAAAATAACTTTCACCTACCCCTTCGGAACCTTTGCTTTCCGAAGAATGCCCTTCGGTCTTTGCAATGCACCTGCGACTTTTCAAAGGTGTATGCTTGCAGAATTTTTGGACCTAGTAGGTGAATGCTTAGAAGTCTTCATGGATGACTTCTTTATTTTTAGAGACTCTTTTGACCATTGTCTCAAGAACCTTGAAAGAACTCTCCAAAAATGCATTGAAGTCAATCTGGTCCTCAGTTGGGAAAAAAGTCATTTCATGGTCCAGGAAGATAATGTCCTGGGCCATGCTATTTCAAAACAAGGAATTGCAGTAGATAAAGCAAAAATAGATGCTATATCTAAGCTCCCACCGCCCACTACTGTAAGACTAATTAGATCCTTTTTGGGTCATGTGGGTTTCTACCGTAGATTCATGCAAAATTTTTCCCACATCTCCAAGCCCTTAAGTCAGCTTCTTACTAAAGACTAGCCATTCGATTTTAATGATAAATGCCTGGAGAGTTTTTTGAGGTTGAAGAAGGAAGTTACCGAGGCACTAATTTTGCAGGGACTTGATTGGAATAGTCCCTTTGAATTAATGACAGATGCCTCAGATTTTGCTGTGGGGGCTACTCTAAGGCAAAGAATTGTCAAGAAGCCTGTTGTGATCTATTATGTTAGCAAAACTCTTGATGATGCACAATGGAATTACATGGTTACTGAAAAAGAACTTCTTGCCATTGTATTTGCCCTAGAAAATTTAGACCTTATCTTTTAGGGTCACATGTCACTGTATATACCAATCACTCATCACTTAAATATTTGCTGAAAAAAAAGGATGCGAAACCTCACCTTATCCATTGGATCATGTTGCTCCAGGAATTTGACCTGGAAATCAAGGATAAGGCGAGATCGCAAAATGTAGTGGCCGACCATCTCTCTCGTCTTATGACGAATGACATAATGACCCGCCCTATCAATTCCCTAATGAAAGCATTTTAGCTGCCACCACCCTCCCTTGGTTTGCACCCATCGCAAACTATTTAGCAACAGAACGAATCCCCGCTAATTGGCCAAAAACAAAAGGGATAAGTTCTTTGCTAACATTGAATACTATTTTTGGGAGGAGCCCAACCTTTTCCGCATTTGTGCTGATCAGGTCATCCGACGATGTGTCCCTGATTATGAAATTCATGATATTCTGACACATTGTCATTCAATGGCCTGTGGTGGACATTTTTCGAGCAAGAAAACTGTAGCTAAAATCCTTAATGCGGGATTCTTTTGGCCTAGCTTGCACAAAGATGCTCATAATTTTGTTCGGTCCTATGTGCGTTGCCAGAGCATCGGCAACATGACACGGAAGGATATGATGACCCTTAATCCTATTTTAGAGGTTGAAATTTTTGATGTATGGGGGATCGACTTCACGGGACCGTTCATCAACTCTGGTGGGTATTTATATATACTAGCCGCAGTCAGCTATGTTTCTAAGTGGATAGAAACAATACCCACCCACACTAATGATCACCATGGGGTTTTCAAATTTCCTAAGAATATTTTCTTAAGATTCGGCATTCCTAAGGCAATAATCAGTGACAGAGGCTCACATTTCACTCACTCGCAATTCCGTCACCTTCTTTCTAAATATGGGGTTAATCACAAAATTTCCACACCTTATCACCCCCAAACTAATGGCCAGGAAAAAGTTTCTAATCGGGAAATCAAAAATATTTTACATAAGATGGTTAGGCCTGACCGTAAAGACTGGTCCACCAAATTGGATAATGCTTTATGGGCCTACCATACCGCTTTCAAAACCTCGCTTGGCATGTCTCCCTTCCATCTAATTTTTGTGAAGGCATGCCATCTCTCGGTAGAACTAGAACATAGGGCTTTCTAGGCAATAAATTAATTAAACATGGATTTATCTAATGGTGGTATCCATAAGAACCTACAATTAACTGAATTAGAAGAATTACGTAATTTTTTATATGAAAATGCATGGATTTATAAAGATCGAACAAAGAAATTTCATGATAAATACATTGTTCAGAAATACTTTGATGTTAATCAATGCATTTGGCTTTTTGATGCTAGATTACATATTTTTCCTGGAAAATTAAAATCCAAATGGACTGGCCCCTTTATAATCCTCAAAACTTATCCGTACAGCACTGTTGATCTTTTTTATCCTAAAACTAATGCGACATTTCAAGTCAACAGCCAACATTTAAAGCCCTATTTTGATCATACCCTGAATCTTTCGTCTAAATCCTTCGATTTCATCGAACCAACCATAGTTGGTCAATGATGCACACTATGCCCAGCTGAATGGCATAAAAGATAGCACTGGATGGGAGGTAACCCATCATTTTCTTTCTACTTCTTTTTTTTTCTTTTGCCCAGGTTTTGGCTATCCTAAATCCGATCGCCTTTTACTAAGGTAATCTCTTTTTCCCTCCTAATGCATGAGGACATTGCATATCTTAAGCATGAGTGGGTGTTTTTAAAATTTTGACGATCGATTTAGGATTTTCAAAACCTAAAAACATGCATTTTTCTTTAGTCATTTTATTTTCTGGCATGCATACCCAAAAAAAATAAAAATATTGAAAACTTTTTGAGGAAAATTTTGAAATTGAAACTAAGGTTGAGAAACTCACTTTTGGTACAATGGGATTTAATTTTTAACAAACTGGGGATGAGGATACGGATCTGTCTATTTTTAGACTAGATCAGATATCCTTCTCCGGAATTCCACCTGAACTCGTGATAGTTCAGGTGACTTGATCCTCTTTTGTAATATGGGAATTATCTAGCTTCCTGTGTCAAATTTCACACACAAGTCAACACCTAGAAATCACTAAAAATTAGAAAAACCCCCTTGTTTGGACTTAGCAAAATTCTAAAGTAGATCATTGGTTTGAGTTCCTACCGCCGAGGAGGAAAATACCTCCTTTGAGGATGCGATGTCAATATGTTACCGCCTCGGCACTACTTCATATCTATAATTCATATCTTTAGATGGAGCATTAAAGAGTATTTTAGCAGCTCAAGTGTCTTGGACAATGCTCTACCTATAGTGTCGGAGCAAGAGCTTGAGTTTGCTTGGAGCGCCCCTTTACATCGTGATTGCGCAGCAATCATGGGTCTTAATTGACCTAAATTAGGCTATGACTTAGCATAAGTTAGGGAAGTTCATGCATGCATAAGCATTATTTGCATCCTTACTGCTTTCTTTTAGCTATGCATAAAATAATGCTATAATGTATGGATTAGGTGCATTATGTCAATTGCAGGTAATAAGCTGATCAAAAGCTAGATCTGAAGCTGGATCTAAAGCTGGATCTGAAGGATAAAGAAAAACTGGTGTTGCAGCATAGCTAGAGTGGAAAACCTAAATTAGATGTAGTAGAAAATAATGTAAGGGAGTTAAGGTATTCTATTCTATTAAGTAGGAATAAAGCAATAAATTGTGAAGAACTTAGGTCCATCCTAGCCCTAGGATAGACTAGAAGCCTCCCCAATCCTTAGCCACCCTTAGATTAGGTCACCACACCCTAAGAAACCTTAAAACCCTAATTCTAGCCTCTATCTGGACGTCCAGATGAGTTATAGGACGTCCAGAACCCTTAGCCAACTCCCACACACCTTAAACCCACTTCTGCAGTGTTATTGGACGTCCAAACACTTGGTCAGACATCCGATTTCTACAAAATACCCAAGATAGAACCTAGAATCCCTCTTGACTCTGACTGGATGTCCAGACAACAAGTCTGAACTTCTAATTTTTCACTATAAGACGTCTGACAACTTTATTAGACGTCTGATACTATCCTCCAGTTCCTGTTTTGGAATTCAAGCCTTGATCTTAGATCTCTAGCCCCCTAAACTCAATTCTAACCCCATAGAAACCTAAATAAAGGTGCCCTAACCGTAGTACATCACCTCTAGACCTCCCTAAGGACCTAATTAGGTCCTCACTAAACCTAATTGACATGGATCTTAGTCAATTCCATCAGCTTATTCAATTGGATTCATTGAGTCCAATTGAGCCCTGATCTCAACACACACTATCTAATTGGACTCAGTGAGAGTCCAATTGACCTAGACCTGACTTAATTGAGTTATTTTACTCTCAATTAAGTTTTCACACACCCAATTAAACTTGTATCAAGTTTAATTGCACTTTACCTTAGTGAATTAGGGTTTACAACCCTAATTTGAGACCTACCTTGACCTAAACCCACTATAAATTAACCTAATCAACCTAACCACCTAAGTTTCAACCCACACACACCAACACACACCCACACACACCATCCACATGAAAAATACCTAGCCTAGAGTTCTCTAGAACTCTCTACCATGTGTTGTTGCCTTGGTTGCTAAAATTAGCAACCAAGAGCCATTCAATTTTTAGATCCACATTTGGTGGATCTAAAAACCACCATCCATCCTCTCTCTGTCACTTTCCCACAAGCTCCAACCATAGGCCTCTCTAGAGAATTCCATAATTCTCTAGAGAGCTTCCCTTAGGTCTATAAAAAGGCCTAAGGGGTGGCCATTTGCACCCATCCATCTCTTGGCTTTAGTCACTTCCATTTAGGTTAGTTACATTCCACCTCCACGAGTTGCCTCAACATGGCCACCACCATCTCCATGCCAGGATGTTGGATCACCTCTCCAACCTCTCTCCAAGGGCCGACCTAAGCACCATTGGCTGCCCCTCCTTCTCCTCTCAACCACTCAAAAACCATCGGAGACCACCTCCGAATGCCCTTATTTCTACTAGGTTAGTAGCTTAGTTCTTCATAGTTACATGCTTTTATTACTGCTTAGTAGTGTAGCTCTTTATTCTCCCCTAATGATGCATGCAAAATCCCCCCATAGATTCATGTATGCAATCATTTTCTGCTAGTTAGATTTATGTTTTCAAGCTTTCCTCTACAAGCTTTCCTCTACAAGCTTTCCTGTAGTTCCATGTTGCAAACACACTCCTGAATGAATGAAAGAAATTTTTTTATATATATATCTTTGTGTTGTGAATCACCATGAGCTTATTAATTGCAATATATTTTGTGTGATTAAAGTTGCTTGCTTTTAATTATTATATATTGCAACCAGCATATCGATACTAGAAAATATTGAGTTTTAGCTATTACTGCATTTTCCGTAAACAACCACCACGTAACTAGAATCGTGTGTACTAAAACTCATACTTTCACATTTGTCATCTATCTAACACATGCGCACGTAATCAGGGTTCATAATGAAAGTAGTAAAACATTGATCCGATGATTGGAACTGGCATGCGATTTTAAACAAGTAGAGCAAAAAAGATTGATTTCAGATTTGCATAAATGCCTCCCAGAGATGAACGATCGGGACTCAAGTCTCGTTATCTTTACAAAATCATTTTCGAACATTTTAGCACGACTATACTATGACGAGATCTCTATTTTCAAAACACGTGCGAGAATCACCCTCTGTCAAATGGCACCGTTGTTGGGGAGGCAGCGTCATTTTTTGATTTCGATCTTTTGAGCTATCACTGACAAATCTTCCTCTGCTTGTCTTTGGATGTGCAGGAAAAATAGGAAAAAATGGGATATGCGCACACAACGAGCGTGGGAAAAAAAATTCCAGGTGCACATCATATCTGCCTTAGTCTAGGTTTTTTTGAACCCTAGGTTAGATTTGCTTCTACCAATTTCATTTGAAAAAATAAAAGCTTATTCATTTTCGTGAAAAGAAAAAAAATTCAAAGAAAAAAAATCTAGGTAGTTAGATTAGGTTTCTTTTTAAATCCTAGGTTACTTTTGAAAAAGCAAAAAAAAAAAAGTTGAAAATCCTTTGAAAAAAGAAAATCCTTCCTGAAAAAAAAAAAAAATTTGGTGGAAATTTTGAATTTCAAACTCAAACACCTTTTAAAAGCTTCTCCACCACCCTCTGATTTTCAGCCAGACTTTAAATTTTAATTTAAAAATTCAATTGCTGAAAAATTAGTGAGCGAAAAGTTCTGAAATTCAGGCTATACCTTTATTTTCAAACCATCATTCAAACAACACCTTCTTTTAAAAAATTCTAAGTAAAAAATTTTTAAAAATTCATAAAGTGCAAGGGGGTCAGACTAACCCAGATTTGAGATTTTTCAAAATTAAAAAAGTAATTTTGAGCAATCCACGAATCTATTTTGACTAAAAATGGTGGGGTTTGAAAGCTAATTTCATTGCCTTTAATTTCCATATTTTTTTTGAATTTTTAAAAACAGTTGATACTATTTAAATTTAAAAAATCGATCAGAGGTCAAAATTCCAGATCTGACCCCTTGACATTTAAAAATCTTTATAAATTAGGTTAAAATTGTAAAAATTACAAAAAAATATTCTATAAAAAGATAATTGAAAGAGGAATCTACTCGCCAAATTTCAATTTAATTGGATTCCAATTTTGTTTAGAGAACTATTTTTATTCTTGTGGTCTGCTGAAGAAGAACAAAACAAAAGAACAAAAAAAAGAAACCCTAGAATTGCATGAACCCTAGGCTACATCTTTAGGGTTACAATCTAGAGACCACATTTGGGATAGAGTAGACTCAATCAAGTCTAGTGCTTAGACGGTGAGCTTGGTCACCTTGTGGGCCACTCACCACAAACCCCAACTGAAGAAAAATGGGCTAAAATCAATTCTAAAACATGAAATCAACCTGAATTCGTTGTCATACTACTGGGTGCTTTCAACCTCTTGGCTGGGTTAGCTTGAGAGGCGGGAATCACTTTCAGTCGGATGTACGACAAATTTTTTTTCAGGAATTCGAACGTAGAATGAAAAATCTGGTCACAAGAGCATAAGGACCATCTGATTAACTGGGCCTTAGCCTTGTCTGGCTTGGCTACACCAACCTAGGGGTTTGGTGGTGTATGCAAGGAAGGTCACTTAGACCTCAACTGGTTGGACCTTGGGAGCTACTCCCAAGGAGGTGAGTCACCTCGCCAGGACCATCTTCTCCCCCCACTTCTTCTACTCCCTTAGCCACAATGGCTAATCCTGGACCTGCACCTAGACCAGGTCAGGACGCTAGTAATCTAGACCCGATGGCTCGTCTGGAGGCCCAGGTTGTTGAATCAGAGGAGCAGCATCAGTAGAGCATGGATCGTATCTTGACGACGCTTGACAGAATGCAGCATCCACCATGAGGAGAACAACTTCGGGATTTCTATGATCCAGCCGCACCGATCGTTGCACCATTAGTCAGGATTCCCGTAGGCGGAGATGCGTTTGAGCTCAAGCCCAATATAATCGGTTTGATCAGCACTCACTTTTATGGAAACTCAAGCGAAGATCTGTTCCAGCACTTAGAGGACCTGAGTCGACTCACAGAAATGATTCGACCCAGGAATATTGATCTTGGGATTGTTCTAATGAAGCTTTTCCCATTCTCTAAGGGACAAAGCTTCATACTAGTTCAAGACCATTGGGAAGCCAATTAAAACCTGGCCGGAATTATGACGTGAATTCCTGCAAAAGTTATTCCCAATCGGTCGAACGAATGCGATGAGGCGTGCAATCACGACCTTCTCCTAAGGAGCTGGGGAGAAGTTGCATGAAGCCTGGGATCGATTTCACGACCTTCTCCGGAAATGCCCGCACCATGGTATACCCAGATGGCACCTAGCTCAGATCTTTTTCCATGGACACATATCGGGATCTGGCTGATACATCTAGTGGCAGGAATTTCCTCGTGAAAGACGAGAACAACGCATTTGAGTTGTTCGAATCTTTTGCGGAGAACTCGATGAATGCTGCATCCATGAACCAGTTCCAGTGGCCTGGTCAGCAGCGGGTTGGTGTCCATGAGGCTCACACCGAGTCTATTCGAGTCGACATGGATATCATTGTCAAGCAGCTGGATAGAATAAACCTGATTGAGAAAAAGATCGACCAAATTAGTCAGGGTCAATCTCACCTGAACTCTGCTACCCCAAGACCCTCCTATGCAGCCCGAGCCCCCCTGCTCGAGTTAATCTACTCACTTGAGATGCATCTTCTCCTTATTTATGAGATCCTGCATATCAGGATCTCGTAAATAATCCTAATTTAGCACCATATGACTAGGGTTACGCACCACCCGTAGACTATAATACGTATCCCCTTGATGGATATACGTCTCAGATGTCTTCGGCCTACGAGGACGTCAATGCTATTCAAGGATACGGGTATAACAGCCTGTATTCGGAGACGTATAACCCTAGTTGGCGCCAGCATCTGAACTTCTCCTAGTCTGGTAACTCACAGAGACCACATCATGATCCACACTACCAGACCAGACAATATGGGAATGAGCAAAACGCATACCCTAGGCAGCAGTCATTCCTACATCAGTAGCAACCCCATTCTATATACCAGCTACTGCACCAAGTTGCCAATCACCCTCCAAAGCGGGCTGACCCTTTGGAGGCACTGAAAGAGGAGCTACAAGAATCGATGAGAAAATCTACACAGGATAGCTTGCAGATAATGAAGGCAATGGCTGACCAGATACAGACTATACAGAACACGCAAAACCAGCTGTTGCAAGAGCATAGGACTCAGGGAGCCTTGCCCTCCCAACTTGTCCCGAACCCTCGGTATGTGCAAAACTAAGGTGCCCTGCCTAGGTTTCAGGCATCATAGGGACAGGCACACTCCATATTACAGGTGCCTCCTACACCACCTGGTTATGCTCAAGGCCAGTCTTATTTAATGTAGAACCTCGTGATAGAGAATGTTTCGCTTAATTAAAATAGCAATAGAATGATGTGCCGTTTAATTTATGTGGTGGAAATCTCTCAATCAAAGATTAAAATAAATATCAATTTAAACCATGAAAAGGATGTCGTATCCACAGGGAGGAATAGGACCAATAAATTCACGAGTAGAGGATTATAATGTTTGCAGACACCTTTGCGACTTTAATTCGATGAATATTCTACTCTAAATGGAACTTGCAATTTCATTAAAATTTCAAGGCTACTTATGTAATTTTCACGTCAGGAATCAAGCTCCCAAAAGTATGTATATGATGCATGTGTAGTGGCATATCATGTAAGTTTGAATTGCATGCAAATCTGAATTGAATTTCAATGTTGAATGATGCACATAACACAAGTTAAGTAAATTCACAAAATTATAAGTGCACCCATGCAATGTTGCCTGAATAAAATAATCAATATTAAAGTGACATTGGCATGCAATGTAATTTTTAATGTGAGAAAAAATAGAGGAAACTTCCTCTCTCTTCTTTGCACGCGTGAAGGCTTGGTGGCTGGTCGACAGAGGTCCGATGGCGATGCGTGGGAGAGAGATGATCACGACGACGGTGGAGGCACGGCTGGAGGTGGCCGGTGGTAGTCAGCCAGATGCTTGACGCCAGCGGAGATGAGCGGCAGGCTGCTGCATGCGGTTGCTGCGCACAGTTGTAGCGTGCGTGACCGGCGAGGTTGCACAGGGGGTGCGCCGTGCATAGAGAGGTGGGGTGGGCTGAAGGTGCACTTGCAGGGCATGCGGAGGATGTGGCGGTGGCGCACACTAGTTGCTGCAAAGAAGCAGAGGAAGAAGGAGATGGATAGGCGCACACGTGCAGTGTCTGCGAGCGTGCGTTGGGGTAGGCTGGAGGTGCGCTTGCAGGGCACGCACGTGGTGGGAGAAGATGAGGCGCACGCTTGCAGTGTCTGCGGTGGGGCAGGCTGGAGAGGATGGAGATGCGCACAAGGGCTGCGGCTGCGCACAAGGGCACGGTTGTAGCACATGGTAGAAGATGGAAGCATCACTGCTGCGTGGAGGTTGTGGTGGAGGCGCGCACTAGTTGGAGAGGGTGAAAGGGTCCACAGTGCACGCCTTCTTCACGGTGCACGTAGGATCTTTTCCAGTGGTGCATTGCCAAGCCTCCTCCAAGAGCGCACCCTTGCGCTTTTTATCTCCTCCCCCCTTCCGTTCTTCTTCCCCGACGCAAGTCAAGGGATTTTAAATCCTTTACTAAAATTGGTCGGCGACTGTTGGGGGAGGCTTTGTTGAGGCCAGCGGCTATTGGCGGAGGGGGAAATTCTTTTCATCCCCCTAGTCTCTTGCAAAATTAATCCTCCTCCTCTCTCACTTTCCGGATTATTTGTTAACTCTTAAATTAGCCTGATGGAGTGGATCAAGTGGAGAAGATGCATAGGGTGCGCTGTGTGCGAGACCTGCATGAAATATAAAATAATTACATAATAAGTTATAGAATGCAATAGAATAGATGTAAACTTAAGTAATGATGCATGCAATCATTTTATGACATAATGTGGTTATTAATAAACATAAAATGTTGGAATAGAGTTAACTTAGGCGTAACAATAGTCCATTAAAATGGACTCATCAAATACCCCCATGCCTAATATTTGCTAGTCCCTAGCAAAAATGAAAAATAATAGAAGTAATTAGAAGATTTCTTCTTTTCTTATCTCAAAAAGTTAGAGATATAGACAAATGTGAAGTGATAATAGCCTAAGTAACGGATCTAAGTGAAAATAACCAACTTACATTTGCAGTTCGTACTTATCCCTTATTAATATTTTTATCAGGATAAGCAACTACTTCCCTTAGGGATAAAGCAGAAAATAATCTGTAAATTGACCCTGGCTTTTTGGCTTAGGTAGGAGAAACTAAGTTTAATGGATACGTATTTGGTAACACACACTCATCTGTTGCTACATGTAATCTAGTACTACAGACTCTAGATCTCTAGACTATTAAACAAGTCAACTCAGAGAGAGGCTAAACAACTATGCTCTCTTGATGTTCCTTGGCACTCACTCTTTTCTTTCTTTTCTTTCTGAGATCAGAAATCTCACCAGATTTAGTAAGTGTACTCACTGTTTGGTAGCCTCACATGGCATTCACACTTCAATTAAAGTCCTAATAACTTTACAACTAAGTTAGAGTCCTCAGCTAGTATTCGGGCGATCAGAAATACTGAAAGGTAGGTATGGGTCATATTTGGTGGATCGTGATAGGTGTTTTGTTGCCTCAGAAACAATGTTACAAAGATAAAATTATAAACTTGGATTCTTTTCTTTTTCTCTTCTCTCTCTCTTTTCTTCTCTTTTTTTTTTATAATTGTTTCTTCTTTTTTTTTCTTTCTTTATAAATCAACATAACATGACACAGACTTTTATTTATGAGGCATTATTAGAGATGATGATGGTCAAGAGGATATTGTGTGGCTCATTTGGTGGAAGTGCCTATTCTCTGCACTGGGAAGGTATAGATAGGACAAGCGTATTTCTGACCTTTGACACTATTACCCTCCTTCAGCCGAGGACTCTATGAAGGATGGACGTAACCATCAACCATAGTCATAGCTTTATTAAGATTCAATCTTTATGTAGTTGCCTTATTTGGTGACTCTCAGGAATTCACACAATGTACGCACATAGGAACAGAGAGTGAAAACTATGTCTAACTCTTAAGTATCATCATCTAATTGTCTAAAACTTAAGAGTCCTTGCATTAGACTTAGCGCACCAGTAATCTCTCTACTTTCTTCTCACAAATATGAGGTGGATTTACTAGGAGATAGTATGCCTGACTCCTTATTAACTATTCAAGGGTTCAGTAGACTAAAAATGCTTATTGATTTTCTTCAAGGATCCATTACCCAGTTTACGTGCAAGTGAAATAAATGTACTAGATTCTAAACTTAAGAAATAATTTAAGAAGAAAATTCTTTAATCACACCTCCATGACAAAGATGTTTTGCTAGGGACTAACCAATTCAACTCAAGAAAATAAAAGTTCTTTTTTTGTGTCCAAAATGTATGCAAATATTCATAAATGCTATAAACATTCTCAGGTTATACCCCCTCATGCCTAAGACTGACAATGTCCTCATTGGAAAAATGTAGACATAGAAGAATATCATTTAAGGAGGAGAGTGGGAGGAGCTAAGGCTCCTCAAGCCGAAGTGTGTCCAAAACCTGGCCATCTGAAAGAGTAATATAAGGTTTAAGTGGCTGGCCATTTACCTTAAAGCTCGCACCTGAAGTAGGGTTCCAAATTTCTACAGCTCCATGAGATAAAGTATTGATAACAACGTATGGCCCATCCCAGCAGGACTTGAGCTTTCCTATAAATAATTTAAGTCTGGAATTGAAAAGCCAGACCCACTGGTTGGGCTCAGAAGTCTTTCTAATGATGTGCTTATCATGGAAGACCTTAGTACATTGGTTGTAAGCTTGAGAAGTTTCATAGGCTTCATTATGAAGCTCCTCAAGCTCACTTAACTCTAACATACGTGCCTTTCCTGCTTTATCCAGATTCAAGTTAACGTTTTTAATAGCCCAATAGGCTTTATGTTGGATTTCAACGGGAAGGTGGCACACTTTTCCGTAGATAAGACAGAAAGGAGACATGCCCAAGGGAGTCTTATACACAGTTTTGTAGTCCCAAACAGCATCATTTAGTTTTTTAGACCAATCCTTCCGATCGGGCCTGACATTTTTTTCTAAAATTCGCTTAATCTCCATATTAGACACTTCAACTTATCCACTCGTTTGGGGATGGTAAGGTGTGGCTATCATGTAGTTGAATCCCAAATTTTGGAGTAGTCTTGTGAAGTGTACATTCTTGAAGTGAGGTCCTCCATCACTTATGATCGTCCTTGGGCACACGTACCGAGAAATGATATTAGCCTTAATAAAGCCCAAGACCATG
The DNA here is from genome assembly GCA_037157565.1 of Thalassia testudinum. Lineage (NCBI taxonomy): Eukaryota > Viridiplantae > Streptophyta > Magnoliopsida > Alismatales > Hydrocharitaceae > Thalassia > Thalassia testudinum. The sequence continues at coordinate 78,409,135 of JAZHRO010000073.1, read as the reverse complement.
GAATGGTCATTGGTTTGCATGGGTATGGCTTCTATCCATTTTGATACATAGTCTACAGCCATAAGGATGTACTCATATCTGAAGGACACAAGAAAGGGACCCATGAAGTTGATGCCCCAAATATCAAAGATCTCAACAGGGAGGATAGGCTTCTAGGGCATCTCATCCCTTTTTCCAATGGTTCCCATCTGCTAGCAATGTAGACATGCACCCACATACGTGTGTGCATCTCGGAATAATGTGGCCGCCAAAAGCCAAACTGAAGAACCTTATGGGCAGTCTTCTTCCTACTAAAATGTCCCCCACAATGGAGGTCATGGCAGAAACTCAGAACACTTCTTTATTCTTCATCAGGGATGCAATGGAAAAAAAGCTAGTCAGGGCCTACTCTAAAAAGCTCAGGTTCCTCCCATTGATAAAATTTACCGTTAGCAAGAAACCTGTCTCGCTTCTGCTTGTCCCAAGTACTGGGGGTAATTCCCATGACCAGATAGTTCACTATGTCAGCGAACCAAGGAGTTTTAGCCTCCACAGCCATCAGAGACTCATCAGGGAAAGTCTCTCGAATACCGCTAGTAGGATTTGATGCCTCAATAGGGATCCTAGACAGATGATCTGCTACTACATTCTCAACTCCTTTCTTATCTTTAATTTCCAGGTCAAATTCCTGGAGTAGCAAAATCCAATGAATTAGGTGAGGTTTGGTGTCCTTTTTAGCGAAAGATGCTTTAAGGCAAAATGATCAGTGAACACCACAACCTTGGATCCCAAAAGATAAGATCGAAACTTTTCCAAAGCAAATACTGCAGCAAGAAGTTCCTTTTTAGTGACCGTGTAGTTTTGCTGAGGATCTGTAAGGGTCTTGCTGGCATAATGCAGCACATGAGGTTTGCCATCAACCTTCTGACCTAAGACCGCTCCCACTGGAAAATCAGAAGCATCACACATTAGCTCAAATGGGAGGGTCCAATCTGGTGCTTGGAGAATCGGTGCGGTAATAAGGGCTTTCTTCAAGACTTGGAAAGCCTTGACACATCTATCATCAAAATCGAAGGAGACATCATTTGTTAACAGGTCGCAGAGTGGCTTAGAGATTTTACTGAAATCTCTAATGAAATGCCTATAAAATCCAGCATGGCCAAGGAAAGATCTAACTTGACAAACATTGGCGGGCAATGGAAGCTTAGAGATGGAATCAATTTTTACGATATCCACCTCTAATCCTCTCTCGGAAACTATATGCCCTAACACAATGCCTTGCTAGACCATAAAGTGGCTTTTCTCCCAGCTAGGCACCAGCTTTGCCTCTTTGCAATGGGTTAAGACTTTATCAAGGTGTGAAATGCAAAGGTCAAATGACGAGCCATAAATGGAGAAGTCATCCATGAAAATTTCAACGAACTTGTCGATCATATTAGAAAAAATGGCCATCATACAACGTTGGAAAGTGGCAAGAGCATTACATAACTCGAATGGCATTCGGCAGAACACAAATGTGCTATACGGACCCGTGAAGGTGGTACGCTCCTGATCGTCAGGAAAAATGGCTATCTGATTATACCTAGAGTACCCGTCAAGAAAACAAAAGTACTTGTTCCCCGCCAATCGTTCCAGAATTTGATCGATAAAAGGTAAGGGGAAATGATCTTTCTGGGTAGCCGCGTTTAAACGGCGATAATCAATGTAGACCCTCCAACCAGTTGAGGGTCTAGTGGTCACCAGCTCTCCTTAGTCATTCTCCTTCACAGTGATTCCTGCCTTTTTGGGTAGTACATGAATAGGACTGACACATTTACTATCTGAAATGGGATAGATAATCCCTGCATCCAGCCATTTCAAAATCTCCTTTTTAACAACCTCCTGCATATTTGGGTTGAGCCTTCTCTACATGTCTCGGAAAGGTTTCATGGACTTGTCTGTGTATATATGATGCATGCAAAGAGAGGGATCAACACCCTTAATATCAGCAATTGACCAGGCAATTGCTTCCTTGTGCCTTTGTAAACACTCAAGCAGAGCTCCCTCCTGCAATTCAGATAATGCAGACGAGATAATAACGAGGAGCATGTCATTAGGGCCAAGGAAAGCATATTTCAATGTGCTCGGGAGGGGTTTCAACTCCAACTCAGGAGCCTTTTGGATTGAGGGTTTAAGTTGAGATGTCCCCGCCTCAGGTAGTGGATCTACCTTCACGGTCCAGGGTGGGGACAGAGACTGTGTGTATCCCCAGCAACTCTTCTAATTCGGGCATTTCCCTTTTAGTTTCTTTAATAATCGAAGGATGGTCCTTATATATGACCTTTTGAAGGGGATTGATGCGAAAAGTCACGTGAATTGTAAAAGTGAGTTTTTAATGTAGTTGTAACATGTGAATTCACATACGCTTTTCAATTTGTATCCTAGATAGGGGAGTATCTAGGGTCATCCAAGGAGGCAAAAATTGCAATTCAATTCTTGCTAAAAATAAATCTCAACTTTCTTTTTGGTATTTTAAATATATATATATGTTGAAATAATACGGGCACAGTGCGAACTGTGACGAAAAAGTACTAACACCTAAAATGCTAAGCTGAAACTTAAGAGATTAAAATATCCACTACCTAAGCTCACTCTAGGAAAGTAGAGGCCTAGAGTAATTAGGGAGTGGAAGTATAATAAGTGCTAGAACAACAGTAACAATTGCAATAGGAAATTAAAAAGAAGGCAATTTGATTAACTAGAATTTGTGTTCTTTTCAAAGACAAGTAGAGGAATGGTTCTACTAGATATGAAAAAATTTAAAAGCAATAAAAGAAACACAAATCCTCTTGCAAAATTTGGTGAAGAAGGGAGTCTTCTTGCTCCAAGCCTAGCTGCTCCTTGGCCTGAAAAGAGGGCCTCCTTCTTCTCCTTCCTTGAGAGCTCCTCCAAGGTGGATGCTACCACCTTCAATGCTCTCCTCCAAGGGGTGGGCATGCACCACCCTCAAATTCTCCTCCAAGGTGGCGTGGACCACCTTCAAGATCTCCTCCAAAGATCTTCCTTGCCTGGCTCCTCCTTTGGCTGGCATGGGCTCAAGAGAGAAGGCAAGAGGGGAAGGCACCAACGGGATAGAATATCCCCTTAATCTTCTTCTTCTTCTTCTCTCTTGGGCGTGGGCTCTAGGTAGAGTATGAGAGTGAATTTTCTAGCCAAGGATGGTTTGAATGGTGGTGGGTAGTGGTCTTTTTATAGGGTAGGATGGGGGGTTAAGGTGACTCTTGAAATGGAGGGCTAAGATGGGAAGATGAAGGTGGAAAGTTGATCCTAGGGTTAAGGATGGTTGGCGCCACCTAAGGGGTGTAAAAGGGTAGTTAGGGTTGGTCAAGGGGCACCTAAAAGTGGTGCCAACCATGGAGAGGTGCCATGGGTTGGCGCCAACTTTGAGGCTTCTAGAAGGTGGGATTATGTGGATGGTGGAGATGAGTTTAAGGGGAGATGTGTGGTGGAGATGAAGGGGGTTTTTGGAGGGAAAAGTGGCGCCAACAAGGGGGCAGTTAGGGTGGTTTTGGTGCCACTTGTAGGCATCTTTTGGAGGTGGTGGGTAGGCTAGGTTGGCGCCAAGTAGGGTTAGCTTACGTGGACCTTAGGTGGAGCTAGTTGGTGGAGTTGTTAGGTAGGGTTTCTGGGTGGTACAAGACAAGGAAGCTGGAGCATAGCTAAGCTAAGCTAAGCTAGCTTAGCTAATGGTGGAGTAGAGGAGGAGGTGTTGGAGCTAGGGTTTGGAGGGAGGAGCTGGTTCTGAAGAGTCCGGAGCTAAAGTGGAGCTGGCAGCTGCTGAAGAGGTCAACATGGGGCTACTCCAGCTGGCTTAGCTTGCTAGTTCTTTGCTAGCTACTAAGCCAAGCTAAAGTGAGCAGGCTTCTATTGAATGGAGCTGAGGTGAGATGAGTCTGGTGCTCCCGGGGAGGATTGAGCTGGTTGAGACAGCTAAGGTAGCTTAGCTCAATTAGCTTGAGCTAAGCTGGGTCCCTGAGAGTTGGACTTGAGCTTCCCGAGCTGGGATGAGTTCTTCTTTAGCTGGCTGGAGTTGAGTGGAGCTGGATGTAACTAGATCTGAGCTGGGGTGAACTCCAGTCAACTCAACTGAGCTAGCTAGAGCTCCTTGTGGACTAGTGGGAGCAAAATTGAGCTAGACTCAACTAGGTTGAGCTGGATCTGAGCTGACTTGAGCTAGGGTGAGCTAAGATGAACTCTCTTGAGCTGCCACTTAGTTGAGATTAGCTGAATGGAGATGGGATGAGCTAACCCTAGTTCAAGTGAGCTAGGTTCCAGCTGTGGTGAGCTGGATCAAGCTGAGTTCCAGCTAGTCTGATCTCCTCCTTCACCATTTGCCTTCTTGAGTGCTAGGGTGTTACGACCCGGTTCCCGAATCCCTACAGGACACGAGACCGGACCAACTCGATTGATCCCAAGACCCAGTCGTCCAATGAGAAAGTAACCAAAAAGTGAGAAAGTAAACCACATTCACTATGCTAAGCAACTACAGTAACAAAACTACAGCAGTAAAGAAGTAAAACTACTGCAATACATACCACCACAATAGTAGAATAGTAACCAGGTGATTAGCCCATAGTTGTGGGTTATTTAAGTATTTAAGTGCCTACACATTAGGTTAATTCTAACATTTATTTAGTATAAATTAGGATGTAAATAGATTAATTCATAGTTTTAATCTAATTACATAATCCATACATTGCATTCATATCTTAAGTGCATTTAGAATTAGCTTAGAATAACCTTCATCTAATTAGATAACCAATTAGGTATATTGTTTTTATTAACATAGAAGTTGAGGGTCTATACATAAATAACCCTAATATTTTAATAATATTTGCTTTATTCGTCTTCTTTCAGAACGGCTGGCTGCCGCTCCAACGCCCGGCTGCTGCAGTGATGAAGCCATTCAAGGGGGAGCGGATGTGGTGGATCTGGTCGGCGGCTGATTTCAAAATTGTTCAAGACACTATAAAAGGAGCACGGAAGCTGCCGGCTGCAGGAGGCCTCCGCCACCGACTCACCACTGTGCAGAGAGATCCTCTCTCTTCCATCCACACTGCCGGCCTCTACCGTGGCGGCGAGTCTCCACCACCGTGGGCGTGTGGTGTGACAGGCCACACCGCCATCCGGAGCTCGCCCGCATTACCGTGAGCACATCAGCGTGCATCTTCCTCGCCGTCGTCGCAGACCACCACGCAAGCTACTGATCAGCCACCCTCTCAGTAACTTAAGACGTCTGGGAAATTTCCCAGACGTCTGAAGTTACCCGCTCACCTCCACTTCCTCAGCCTGCACTCTCCAACCGGCCACCAAGCCGCCTGCGCCCTCCACCGCTCACCGGCTGCTGACCTGCGCACGCCTGCAGATCAGCCCGCGCTCTCCTCCAACGCCTGCAGACCAGCCTGCAGCATCCTCCAACAGCCGCCTGTAGCTTCCACCGCGAAAGCGCCCCCTCTGCAGCTACCACTGCCACGCCTCCGCGCGCCAGCGCCCTCCGCAGACCCTCCACGCGCCCACGCACAGCCATCTGCAAACCACCGCGCAAGCGCCCCCTCTGCAGCTTCCACCGCACACACCAGCGCCCGCCTGCAGACCACCGCAGCCACGCCTCCGCATGCCAGCGCCCTCCGCAGACCCTCCGCGCGCCCACGCACAGCCACCTGCAGAACCGCCAGCAACCGACCTCTGCAGCTACCACCGCAGCCACGCCTCCGCGCGCCAGCGCCCGCCTGCAGACCACCGCAGCCACGCCTCCGCGCGCCAGCGCCTTCCGCAGACCCTCCGCGCGCCCACGCACAACCGCCTGCAGCACCTCCGCCGGAGCTCGTCCGGCCACCTCCGGCCGCCGCGCGACTCGCCGTCACCACCGATTCGAAGCCCTTGATCCAAGGGACCTCCGCCGAGCTTCCCGCGCCCAGCCATCGGCTCCTCGTCGCGCAAGACAACGGGGAAAAATTCCCCTGTTTTGCTACAGTAAAGCATTGATTAAAATTTACATTTTCTGCCATTGCCAGATTTTATTCATATTCTATTCAGTCTGCATTGCGGAAAATATCCTGTAGTTTATCATAATTGCCATTTCAGCATTATTTCTTGCTTAAACCTTAATCTAAAGGCAATCTTGGCTTGGTTCTTGTCCAAATTGACTCCGAACAAACATTTTTAAGTGGCGCGAATTTTAATACGTTATTGCCTCCCTGTGGAAACGACCCGCTCCTCTGCGAGTGGTTATTTCTTATTAAAAATTGATTAGTCGATTTTTCCACCACATTAAACTACAAACGACTTAAAAGCGAAAGATCGACACGGTCAAATGGCGCCGTTGCCGGGGAGGCAACAGACGCAATAATTTCACCTAATTTTATCTTCATTATTTGTCAATTGCACAGAGATTTGACCATCTATTATTTTCTTTTCTGTGCGAGAAATTTTGTGCAAGAATCAACCACTGTGAGAGGCGACCCTTGACGTCGCCAGACGAGAAGTGGACAAGCAATTTTGAAAGGAGGAGAAGGACGAGGATGCGACGGACACCACTGTATTTAATCGCTAATTTAATTAGAATAGAATTAAGACTGAAGACTTAATTTTTCATTACAGTTAGTTTGAAACCCTTGTTCTGGGGCAAATTTTGAGGGGTTTGTTCCCTGATTTTGTTTTGGACCCGTGTTGGGTAATTTTTGGGAGCCTGTTCCCTTTTCTTTAGATTTAGGTTTATTTTTTTTTATTATTTCTTTTATTTGCTTATGCATAAGTAGTTCTAAAAAAAAATAGAAAAAGAAAAAAAATGAGCTGCCTGCTAGAAGCTGCCTGCCCTAGGACGAACCATTTAGGTCTGTATGAGCAGCCTCTAGATTTGCTTTTCTGCATTGCGTGCATTTTTGCATCGAAGATCGCTGGAGGCAAGGTACGCATTCTCTTACTTTGCATCCTATTTTTGATCACGCATTGCATTTAGGATTTAATGCAAAGACCACCTAATCTGTATTGAATAAATCTAACAAGTGGTCACATTTTTTTTAGAAAAAGGACTAATTAAAGGAAAGGACATTTTAAAAACCAAGGATTTCATTTTCAAACTTGGCGTGCGATTCAAAGTTTAAAATCTTTTACGGTGTATGCACACTCATTTCACTTGCACCACGACACGCTTCTAGACACTCCTTAGGTTTGGAAATACTAGGACAAGAGCCCTCCTTTCGTTGGATTCTGAAGTGTTCGGAACTTGAGATCAAAGGTTTTGTAAATCCAAAGAAGGGGATACCCTGTCACGGATTTTTGGGGGTAGTTGAGGAGCACCACGAAAGCACAGCTTCAAAGGAAGGCTTAGGCCTACTTGCATCCCTCGATCTTCCGTCTTTGGATTTACTTGACCATTTGAGATTTAGGGAAGATTACCTAAGTTCCAACTAGGTCTTTTTAGGCGAGCCGTAGGTTGACAATAGGCGCGTAATTGATTGGGTAACTTGTTTTGTCACCTACAATTTGAATTAAATTCAAAAGCCTAAATCTGTAAAGACCAAACAAGTCCGTTTGAATTGTGTTTGTAGTGCATGCTTGGTAGGCATTCTCTTAGGAGACAACTTGTATTTGATCCTGAACCAGAAAGAATCCTAAGAAAAGACCTCCCAAGGGTAGAAATGGTCGGTCAAAGGAGCCTTAAGGAATATTTCATCCCAACCAACCAAGCTGGCCCAGCACTACGTAGACCTGGAGGGGATAATCCATATGAGATCAAAAGTAGTACCATATCCTTGCTACCCTCCTTTTATGGTACTACTAGGGAAGATCCTTACAGGCATATTGAGGAATTCACCGAGGCCTGTTCCACGGTGAAGCTGCAGGGCGTTACTGATGACGCTCAAATGCGGACCCTTTTTCCCTTCTCCCTAAAGGACAAAGCCAAGTATTGGTATCACACCCTTGATAATTTAAATACTTGGGATGCCCTTAAAAAGGAGTTTTTGAAGAAGTACTTCCCCATGAGCAAAACAAATCACTTTAGGAGGGAAATCATGAGTTTTGCTCAAAAGGATGGGGAAGCTTTCCATGATGCGTGGGAGCGCTTTAACAATTTGCTGAGACTTTGCCCACATCACCAGGTGCCTAAATGGCAACTGGTTGAAAGGTTCTACACCGGACTTAATGATTCTCATAGGCAAACTGTGGATGGTGCCTGTGCAGGAACCTTTCTATCTAAGACTGAGGATGAAGCTTGGAACTTATTTGATACTTTGAGTGAGAATTCTATTCACTTGAATTCTGCCTACATGGATAGAAAGCCCACTCTCATGCAAAGAAAGTTGGAGGCGAATGAAGCAAGGGAAACCCAGAATTTAGCTTATCAAATTCAATTACTGAATCAAAACATGGAAAGGCTTATGTCGAACCCGAGTTCATTCACACCTAACACCTCCACATCCCAAGCTTCCGAATGTGTAATTTGTCAAGGCAATACACACGCCACTGTGGATTGCCACTTAGCCTCCCAATTCCCTGAGCTTGTACAAGCAGATTTGAATGCCGCTCAAGGGTTCCGTCCAAGACCTCGTAATGATCCTTTCTCCAACACTTATAATGAGGGATGGAGGAACCACCCAAACTTTTCATGGAGACAAGGAAATGTCTCAAATTCAGGGAATTACAAACCGCAATCCTTTCAAAACCATCAAATGAACCAACCTCAGACCTTTGCCCAACCTAAAACCTCTGAGATGGATGAATTGAAGGCGATATTGAAAACTATGCAAGAAAGTCAAAGTGCCATCATCCAATCTCATGACAAGGCTATACATGAGATGAAATCACAAATTGGACACCTTGTTGAGGCCGTTAGACAGAGGGAGACTGGGAAGTTTCCAAGTGCTGCTGAGGAAAATCCTAAAGGAAAAGGGATTGTCTTTAGGGAGCATGCTCAGGCGGTGACTATTCTGAGGAGTGGGAAAGAAATTTCCAAACCCGATGCTCCTATAGTCTCACCCCCTAAAAAAACATCCACCCCGACTTTCACCCCCACCGAAGAAGATTTGCCCAAATCTCCTCCGCTTGAAATCACCTCACCGGAAGAAGTTGCCCCCGTTCCACCCCTTACTCGACATGACAACCCTTCCACCCAGAGATCGAGAGTGCCATTTCCAGAGCGCTTATCCACCTCTGGGCAGACTTCTGCTGGCTCATCTGGAGCCAAAGATAAGACGGATGAGATTATGGAAACTTTCAAGCAAGTGCAGATTAACCTGCCTTTGCTTGAAGCTATCAGGCAGATTCCGTCTTATGCCCGCTTCTTAAAGGACTTGTGCACGAAAAAGCGGCAATCTAGAAAACAGGTCCAGTCTAAAGTTGTCCTGCCTGATTCTGTTAGCTCAATTGTTCAACATGGCACACCTCCGAAACTTAAGGACCCAGGGGCCCCATATATCTCTGTAGTTATTGGTGACTTACAAATTGATGAGGCTCTGCTTGATCTGGGTGCGGGGGTGAACATCCTTCCGAGCTATGTATATGAACAACTTGGGGGAGGCAATCTGAAGCCTAGCCCTGTAGTCCTTCAAGTTGCTGATCGATCACTTAAGACACCACGGGGAATTTTGGAAGATGTCCTCGTAAGAGTGGAGGATTTCTTTTTTCCCGTTGACTTCTTAGTTTTGGACACTGACCCTACCAACAAGCCATCCAAACCCTCCATCATTTTGGGCCGCCCCTTCCTTGCAACTTCCCATGCTTCAATTAATTGCAATACTGGGGCATTGAAAATGGGCTTTGGGAATAGGAAAATCCGGCTTAATGTGTTTGATGCTTACAAACAAGCTGGACTTGAGGATTGTTCTCAAGTTGAGGTGATAGATGACCTGATTGAAGAGGCAACTCCTGCAATGTTATGTGATGACCCCCTTCAGCATGTCATGCTAAATGAGCATTCCCATCTCTTGGAGGAATGTGAAGGGGATATACTAGAACTAGAGGAATTGCTAGGAGTTTCTGCTGAGTCTCTTCCCCCATCATTTCCGCCGAAGGCAGATTTGCTACCTGAGATGGGGACATCTATTATGAAACCCTCAACCATACAAGCCCCCAACCTTGAGTTGAAACCCCTCCCTGACACTCTCAAGTATGTTTTCCTAGGTGCCAATGATACGCTCCCAGTTATCATTTCGGCTGTGCTGTCTGAGGCACAGGAGGGAGCCTTGATTGAATGCCTGTCTAGGCATAAGGAAGCTATTGCTTGGAGCATTGCTGACATTAAGGGTATAGACTCTACACTCTGCATGCACCACATTTATACTGATGATTCCATCAAGCCTTTTAGGGACATGCAGAGACGTCTGAACCCTAATATGAGGGAGGTTGTAAAAAAGGAAATCCTGAAGTGGTTGGACGCTGGGATCATATATCCCATTGCTGATAGTAAATGGGTCAGTCCCATTCATGTGGTGCCAAAGAAGGCAGGCTTTACTGTGGAACTCAACGACCAAGGTGAACAAGTTGTCACTAGACCCTCAACTGGATGGAGGGTCTGTATTGATTACCGCAAGCTGAACACCGCTACCCAGAAGGATCACTTTCCTTTGCCTTTTATTGATCAAATTCTCGAAAAATTGGCAGGGAATAAGTATTATTGCTTTCTCGATGGATATTCTGGGTACAATCAGGTGGCAGTCTTTCCTGATGACCAGGAAAAGACGACATTCATGAGTCCTTACGGTACTTTTGCATTCAGGCGTATGCCGTTTGGATTATGTAATGCCCCTGCAACTTTCCAGCGGTGTATGATGTCTATCTTTTCGGACATGATTGACGAGTGTGTCGAAGTATTTATGGATGACTTCTCTATTTATGGCTCGTCTTTCGACCAGTGTCTCCTGCACCTGGAGAATGTGTTGAAACGATGTAAGGAGACTGGTTTAGTCCTCAGCTGGGAGAAAAGTCACTTCATGGTACAGAAAGGAATTGTACTTGGGCATGTTGTATCTGAGCAAGGTTTGGAAGTAGATAAAGCCAAGATTGATTCTATTTCCAAACTTCCATTGCCTACGAATGTCAAACAGATTAGATCCTTTCTGGGCCATGCTGGCTTTTACAGGCGCTTTATTAAAAATTTTAGTAAGATTTCTAGGCCACTTTGTGACTTATTGGAGAAGGAATCTTCCTTCAGTTTTGATTCAAAATGTGCCGAGGCCTTTCAAACTCTAAAGGAGGCCTTGATCTCTGCGCCTGTTCTCCAAGCTCCTGATTGGGCACTCCCCTTTGAGCTTATGTGTGATGCTTCGGATTATGCAGTGGGAGCAGTCCTTGGACAGAGGGTTGAGGGAAGACCTCATGTGCTGCATTATGCAAGCAAGACTTTAACTGAACCTCAGCAAAACTACACCGTCACTGAAAAAGAATTACTTGCTGTAGTTTTTGCTCTGGAGAAGTTTAGGTCTTATTTACTTGGGTCTAAGGTGGTTATTTTTACTGATCATGCAGCAGTGAAACATCTCATTGCTAAGAAAGATTCTAAGCCACGTCTAATTAGGTGGATCTTACTCCTTCAAGAATTTGACTTGGAAATACGTGAAAAGAAAGGAGTAGAAAATGTTGTGGCTGACCACCTGTCTCGTCTTCCTCTTAACGACTCTATTTCTGAAGACATTCGCGAGACATTCCCCGATGAAACTCTGATGGCGGTAACACCAACTTTACCTTGGTATGCAGACATTGTAAATTACTTGGTCACTGGACAAACTCCTGGCTCTTGGGATAAGCAGAAAAGAAAGAGATTCATTTCTCAAGCAAGATATTTTCATTGGGAAGAGCCAGAATTATTTAGAATTGGACAAGACCAAGTTTTGAGACGCTGTGTGCCTGAAGAGGAACAACAAAGTGTGCTGACATTTTGCCATGCACTTCATTGTGGAGGACACTTTGGTGCTAAGAAAACTGCTTTTAAGGTTCTCCAGTCTGGTTTTTGGTGGCCTTCCTTATTTAAGGATTCTCATAATTTTGTTAAGGCCTGTATTAGATGTCAACGGACTGGAACGATTGGGAAGAAGAATGAAATGCCTCAACATCATATTCAATCTGTTGAAATTTTTGATGTGTGGGGAATTGACTTTATGGGCCCCTTCCCGTCGTCCCATGGTTTTGAATATATCTTGGTGGCAGTTGATTATGTCTCTAAATGGATAGAGGCCATTCCGACGCGCACAAATGACCACTCTGTGGTTTTGAAATTTGTGAAGGCCAATATCATATCCCGTTTCGGCTGCCCCAAGACTATTATAAGTGATGGGGGACCTCATTTCCGAAACCACCACTTCAATCGGTTAATTAAGAGTTTGGGAGTGACTCACAAGGTTGCTACCCCTTACCACCCTCAGACAAGTGGTCAGGTTGAAGTATCAAATAGGGAGATAAAAAATATTTTGGAAAAGACCGTTAGACCTGATAGGAAAGATTGGTCCCAAAAGCTCGATGATGCTTTGTGGGCTTATCGAACGGCCTATAAGACCCCTTTGGGTACTTCTCCCTTTCGGATTGTGTATGGAAAAGCGTGCCATTTACCTGTTGAGTTGGAACATAAAGCACTTTGGGCTATTCGAAGTGTTAACATGGATTTAGAGAAGGCAGGTAAGGCACGATTTCTAGAATTAAGTGAGCTTGAGGAGCTGAGGAATGATGCTTATGACACCTCTCAAGCTTATAAAGAAAGAACTAAGGTCTTGCATGACAAGTTTATTCTTCGAAAGACCTTTGAACCCAACCAACAAGTCTGGCTTTTCAATTCCAGACTTAAGCCTTTTCCTGGGAAATTAAAATCTCGTTGGGATGGGCCTTACATAATCACCAAAGTATTCCCCCATGGAGCTGTGGAGATCAAAAATCCTTCCTCTTCAGCAACTCCCTTTATCGTCAACGGTCAACGGTTAAAACCGTACATAACTTTAGATGGCCATCTAGTTGACGAAGTCACTCTTGAGGAGCCTTAGCTCCTACTATTCTCCGCCTCAGGTAATATCTTCCTTTAGCTATTTTTGATTTTCAATGAGGACATTGTTTGAACCAGGCATGGGGGAGAGGACCTGAGGCATTTTGTTTATAGCATGCATTTATAAAAAAAAAAAAAAAAAAAAAAAGAGGTTTTGAGCTTAACTGGCTAGATCTTGCCGTCTTAAGCAAATCAGAACTCTAGGGTAGACTAAGTTAATTCTAGGGTCAAACTTTAGAAGCTAAATAAGCTACTAGCTTTAGACCTTTAGGGTCCTTTGTGGACTTAAAAACTTAAGTAGGAGTTAAGTTGCGGACCATTCTTCAAGAGGTTGAGGAAGGGAAGCTAGGGTTTGAGTTAAAAGGTGGGGTAGTACCTGGAGTCTTATTCTACCTTTTGGTTTACAGGTCCTTGTAACCCAAGCATCCAAATTGTTCACACTTGGTCTGGTAATTAACTTAATTTCTGAAAAGAGATTTGGTTCTCTTAGTTTTGACTTAAGAAAGGCTTGAAAACATATTTTGATTGGAAGAGTTCCCGCCGCAGGAGAGGTCGAGTATATACTCACCTTGAGGATGCGATGGTAACATATTACCTCCTCGGCGCTTGTCTCTTAGGATATCCATCCTACTGGGGGCATGTAAGCGCATTGCGCGGTTCAGGTACCATGGGCGGCCCTATCTCGAAGTGCCGATTGCCATAGGCCTGAATTCGCTTAAGAAATCCATGGGCGATACTATCTCGAAGTGTCGATTGCCAGGAGTTCTTGGAGTCATTATGGGCGGTGCTATCTCGAAGCATCGAAAGCCAGGCACCCTTCGAGGTATGGTAATGGGGACAATGAATCCGACACAGGCTGTGTTGATAGCTGATCTGAGGTTAGACTTAGAAGAATCAAACAAAAAAAAAAAAAAATATATATATATATATATATATTAAAAAAAAAAAAAATTCCTTTAACTCAAATAACTCGGACCAATGCACAAGCACGGATGCTTTAATCTCAGGGATCAATAAACTTTAGGGTAGAGTCAGAAATCAGGGAAACTTGTGCTGGCAACTCGTCTTTAGCCGACCTAGTCTGTAACTTAGCAACTACTTAGGAACCTTGGGTTTAGAACCTGAACTTAATATGCTTCTGAAGGAAGACTAAGTGAGTTGACTAGTCTACTTAGAGTGCTAGGTTTCGCTTAATTTTGCTAGGGACTAGCAAAAACTAGGCATGGGGGTATTTGATTAGCCCATAGTTGTGGGTTATTTAAGTATTTAAGTGCCTACACATTAGGTTAATTCTAACATTTATTTAGTATAAATTAGGATGTAAATAGATTAATTCATAGTTTTAATCTAATTACATAATCCATACATTGCATTCATATCTTAAGTGCATTTAGAATTAGCTTAGAATAACCTTCATCTAATTAGATAACCAATTAGGTATATTGTTTTTATTAACATAGAAGTTGAGGGTCTATACATAAATAACCCTAATATTTTAATAATATTTGCTTTATTCGTCTTCTTTCAGAACGGCTGGCTGCCGCTCCAACGCCCGGCTGCTGCAGTGATGAAGCCATTCAAGGGGGAGCGGATGTGGTGGATCTGGTCGGCGGCTGATTTCAAAATTGTTCAAGACACTATAAAAGGAGCACGGAAGCTGCCGGCTGCAGGAGGCCTCCGCCACCGACTCACCACTGTGCAGAGAGATCCTCTCTCTTCCATCCACACTGCCGGCCTCTACCGTGGCGGCGAGTCTCCACCACCGTGGGCGTGTGGTGTGACAGGCCACACCGCCATCCGGAGCTCGCCCGCATTACCGTGAGCACATCAGCGTGCATCTTCCTCGCCGTCGTCGCAGACCACCACGCAAGCTACTGATCAGCCACCCTCTCAGTAACTTAAGACGTCTGGGAAATTTCCCAGACGTCTGAAGTTACCCGCTCACCTCCACTTCCTCAGCCTGCACTCTCCAACCGGCCACCAAGCCGCCTGCGCCCTCCACCGCTCACCGGCTGCTGACCTGCGCACGCCTGCAGATCAGCCCGCGCTCTCCTCCAACGCCTGCAGACCAGCCTGCAGCATCCTCCAACAGCCGCCTGCAGCTTCCACCGCGAAAGCACCCCCTCTGCAGCTACCACTGCCACGCCTCCGCGCGCCAGCGCCCTCCGCAGACCCTCCGCGCGCCCACGCACAGCCATCTGCAAACCACCGCGCAAGCACCCCCTCTGCAGCTTCCACCGCACACACCAGCGCCCGCCTGCAGACCACCGCAGCCACGCCTCCGCGTGCCAGCGCCCTCCGCAGACCCTCCGCGCGCCCACGCACAGCCACCTGCAGAACCGCCAGCAACCGACCTCTGCAGCTACCACCGCAGCCACGCCTCCGCGCGCCAGCGCCCGCCTGCAGACCACCGCAGCCACGCCTCCGCACGCCAGCGCCTTCCGCAGACCCTCCGCGCGCCCACGCACAACCGCCTGCAGCACCTCCGCCGGAGCTCGTCCGGCCACCTCCGGCCGCCGCGCGACTCGCCGTCACCACCGATTCGAAGCCCTTGATCCAAGGGACCTCCGCCGAGCTTCCCGCGCCCAGCCATCGGCTCCTCGTCGCGCAAGACAACGGGGAAAAATTCCCCTGTTTTGCTACAGTAAAGCATTGATTAAAATTTACATTTTCTGCCATTGCCAGATTTTATTCATATTCTATTCAGTCTGCATTGCGGAAAATATCCTGTAGTTTATCATAATTGCCATTTCAGCATTATTTCTTGCTTAAACCTTAATCTAAAGGCAATCTTGGCTTGGTTCTTGTCCAAATTGACTCCGAACAAACATTTTTAAGTGGCGCGAATTTTAATACGTTATTGCCTCCCTGTGGAAACGACCCGCTCCTCTGCGAGTGGTTATTTCTTATTAAAAATTGATTAGTCGATTTTTCCACCACATTAAACTACAAACGACTTAAAAGCGAAAGATCGACACGGTCACCAGGTACAAGAATATGAAGTACAGAATGTAAGAGTACAAACGTAAAGGTACAAGAGTATACTTACTACTACAAAAGAGTATAGCAAGGAAACTACAGCTATTGGGCTCTACTAGGCCTAGCATCCCCTGCAGCCGTAGGCTCTGGCTGCTCAACACCTGGACCTGAAAGGGGTTATGAGTACACAAAGTCAGCGAATGGTGAGTAGAGTGGTAACCAACTAACTAAGGCCATAAAGGTGGATAGGTAGCTGTTGTTTTTCAATTACTTTCATTAACTAATTATTCTTTTTCACCACTTGGTTTATTTATCAGGTCTCTTTCTTGATCTCGAATGTTTCTCGTGGGAACGATCTTGATTGCAGTCTTTTCCGAGGAGTAGAAGGCACATGTGGTGCTCTCCTAGCTAGGAGAGTCCCCTGTGGTGATCCTACACCCAATCAACCACCCCAAGGTCACGGACAGATGTAACGGTGACTACGGCACAAATGATAAGCACACGGGTAGCTACCCCGCACTGGCACACGGTCAGTCGTTTCCGTTAGTGAGTGCGCCCAAAGCACAACACGGAACCAATATAGGGCCTAGCCCTCTCAGTAACAAGGGTCTAGCCCCTAAGAACCAAACAGGGGTCTCTCCCATCCACAGTCTACGCACCCTTGCCTGACACCCTGGTTTGCCCAGTGGGCCTAACAAGTCAGTGTAGGGTGGCTAGCTAAACCCCTGGCCCCATGGGGTGGCTAGCTGAACCCCTGGCCCCGTGGGGTGGCTAACTCTCTCCCTACACTAGTAGCTCTCCCCGATACTATGTACATGATGGCCAAGAAGTCGGTATAGAGTGGCTAATCCTAACCCCGAGTCCCAACCCAAGGGCTTACTCCGCTTTGCACTAAATAGGGGGACAGTCGCTCTCCTTGGTACTTCATACTCAAGGGCCAGCTCACTTCCCCACTCACATTTCCAGATCCATTCCATTTATTTCCAGGAGCTCTACTCCTAATTCCTCGTAGGGTTCATGCTCATATTCCTCAGGCCATACCATACCAGGTTTCATCATTTCTATTTCCATTCTCAGGATATACATATGCAGCTCGTAATTCTATTGTTTACATTTCCATACACCGATTATACACAAGTAGCTCGTATTTCCATCATTCATATTACCATTCTCAATTTATATACATGCAGCTTGTATTATGTCATTTAACGTATACAACAGGAATTTGCATGCAACAGTTTGCTAGTACAAGTATTTTATATTTCACAGGCAGCTGTTATTTCTTTACAGGAAATTGTTATCATTCTATCTACTCATTCAACACTGCAATTCAATCATCCATTACAAACATTCCAAGTGTTTCTTGTCCTAGGATTCATGCCATATCCTAGGTTCTAATCATTCACCCCACACATGCATTTAGGTTTTAATTAAATTAAGGGGAAGCCACTCTACCAGTAAACCCAGGAGTAGTGGGGGCTTGAACGGTAGGTTCACGTGCCTCAGCAAGTCCCGAATCTGTAACGGAACGAGATCCTATCACAAGAATCAATCACAAGAGAATATTCAGAACAATATACAAAGTCTTCTAACAAGTAGAGGAATTCATACGGAAAACATCGGTATCTTATTTGTGGAAAATGAACCTCAAGGGACACTAAACGGGTCAAAAATAGCGTTTCTGACTCAAATCAGACGTTTGGAACAACTTCCAGACGTCTTAAAACTATCCAGTGTCATACCTCAAGCCCTACGCCAATCCTCAGACATCCAGGAACTCCTTTGGATTGTCTAGACCTAGTTCCAGACGTCTGACCACCTCTCTGGACGTCTGGAAGAGCTTCCCGTCATCTGGTATGTCGCCCAGATGTTTGAAAAGCGTGGGTGGGCACGTCCCATGCCTTCCCAAAGCAAATCTTGCACGTAGATATCCGATCTTCTCAAATCAGGCATGCAAAAGGGGTATCGGCGGAGCGGCTTGCATGGTCGTATCCGCAAATGGACGTACCTTCGCAAGACTTCCTCCTCAGATGTCTGGAACCTCCTCCAGACGTTGGCTCCGTCGTCTGGACGTTGCTCCAGACGTCTGATTCTCGGAAAAACCCAGAACCAGAACCTACTTCCATCCTCTCACACCATGCCCTCTCGCCTGTAGCTCCAGCTGCAGCAGTGTCGGGTCACGCACGCATCACTCCGGCCGTGCGCTCACCGGTGAGCTCCCACACGAGCTCGCGAGTTCACCTCCTCTCCTCACCCGCTCCTCGTGCTCTCACTTTCTCTACCACTCTCGCTGGAATGGAGAAGAAGAGGGGAAGGGGCTGGTGTGGGGAGAACGTGAGAGGGGAATGGGGGTCTTATATAAGGTCAAGTTTAGGGTTTTGCTAGGGCAGAAGAGCGAGAAGGAGGGAAAAGATGAGGGGTACTGTCTGCGCGCAGCACGCTCACAGACGCAAGTTTGTACCCAAGATTTTTGATTTCCAGACGTCTGGGAATGTGTCCAGACGTTTGACCCACAGTCCAGACGTCTGACCTAAAGTCCAGATGTCTTAAAAGGCTCAAACAACATGGGTTTTAACATAGGGTTTTAGGGATCTGTATATCTATTCATCCCTAACACTCACAAAAACACATTAAAACAGCAAAAGAAAATGAAATGCATGCCTAACCTAGTTAATGCCTATATGCAGCCCAATAACCCATTTGCGGAGTAAAATCCTAAGAGCTAGGTTTGTTTTAATGCATAAGAATGATGATAAACTAGCATTTTTCAGGGATCTCTACATAGGAGTGCCGGAGTAGTCTCTTCAATTATTTCATCAATGACCTCAATCTGAGAACAATCTTCAAATCCAGATCGCTTGTAAGTATCAAAAACATTCAACTGAATCTTCTTGTTCCCAAAGCCCATTTTAATTGCCCCAGATCTACAATTGATAGAGGCATTGGCTGTGGCTAAGAAGGGGCATCCCAGAATAATGGACGATTTTGTGGGCTTATTAGATGGGTCAATATCAAGCACCAGAAAGTCAACAAGGAAGAAGAAGTCCTACACTCTCACAAGGACATCTTCCAACAATCCCCGTGTTGTCTTAAGTGATTTGTCTGTGACCTAGAGGATGACTGGACTAGGCTTTAGCTTGCCTCCTCCCAAAAGGTCGTAGACAGAGCTCGGTAAAATGTTCACCCCCGCACCCAGATCGAGCAGAGCCTCGTCAATGTGTTGGTTACCTATAACCACTGAAATATACGGGGCCCCTGGGTCTTTCATTTTGGGGGTGTTCCATGTTGGATAACCGAGCTAACATGGTCAGGCAAGATGACCTTGGTTTGGACCTGTTTCCTAGATCGACGCTTTTGAGTGCACAGGTCCTTCAGAAACTTGGCATAGGACGGGATCTGTTTGATAGCTTCCAACAGAGGCAAGTTAATTTGGACTTGCCTAAAAGTGTCCATAATCTCTTCCGTCTTATCCTTGGCTCCAGGCGAGCCAACAGAAGATTCCCTAGGAGCAGATAGGTGCTCTGGATAGGGCACCCTCTACTTCTGGGTAGAGGGGTCGTCATGGCGAGAAAGGGGTGGTGGAAGGACGACATCCTTATTATGGGTGATTTTAAGCGAGGGAGAGAAATGTGGCTCTTCCTCAGTGGAGATGGAAGTCAGGTGAGGTGTAGAAGGGGAATTCTGAGACATAACCGTAGGAGTGTTATCAGGCTTGTCAATCTTCTTTCCACTCCTCAGCATGGTCACCACTTAGGCGTGCTCCTTGAATACGACCCCCTTGCCCTTAGGGTTCTCCTCAGAAGAGCTAGGTAGCTTCCCCGGATCACGTTGCCTAACTGCCTCCGTAAGATGACTAATTTGGGATTGCATATCAGTAATCATCTTATTCTGAGATTGGATGACCATATTCTGATGCTCTTGCATCGCTTTCATCATGGCTTCAAGTTCATCCACCTCAGAGGGCTTATTCTGAGGAGGGTTTTCATAAGATGGTTGGTATATGGGTTGGGGAGGTAAGGGTCTTGTATTCCCTGAATTAGAAGCATCACCTTGCTTCCAAGAGAAGTTTGGATGATTCCGCCACCTCGGATTATGGGTATTGGAATAAGGGTTATTGCGAGGAAGTGGGCGGAAACCTTGGGCCGCGTTCAAGTCGGCCTGAATCAACTCAGGGAATTGATTTTCCTGATGACACTTCACAGTGGCATGCATTGTGCTTTGGCAAATGGAGCATTCTCTTGAAGCCTAAAAGATAGAGGCGGCTAGCAGGTTTATGCCGGGGTTTGCTAAAAGCCTATCAAAGTTTTTATTCAATAATTGAATCTGATAAGCCAAATCCTAAGAAGCCCCGACTTCATGGGCCTCTATCTTCCTCTGCAAGATTGATGGTTTTCTTTCTTGATAGGAAGAGGACAAATGTATGGAGTTGTCACTTAATGTTTCAAATAATGCCCAGGCTTCATCCTCAGTTCTGGTCATGAAGGTTCCTGCACAGGCTGCATTGATGGTTTGCCTATGCCTTTCAGATAATCTGTTATAGAACCTTTCGACCAACTGCCATCTTGGCACCTAATGGTGGGGGCATAACCTAATAAGGTCATTAAAGTGCTCCCAAGTCTCATGAAATTGCTCCCCTTCCTATTGAGTAAAACCCATAATCTCTCCTATGTAATGGTTGGTCTTACTCATAGGAAAATACTTTTTCAAAAATTCTCCCTTAAGGGTGGCCCAATCATTTACCCTTGCATCGAGAGTATGATACCAATGCTTGGCCTTATCCTTTAGGGAGAATGGAAATAGAGTCCTTATCAGGGCTTCATCAGTAAAGCCCTGGAGCTTCATCGTGGAACAGACCTCGATGAATTCCTCCAAATGCCAGTAGGGGTCCTCCCTAGTAGTACCATAAAAGGAGGGCAACAAAGATATGGTACTGCTCTTGATCTCATATGGATTATCCCCTGCCGATCATCTTAGTGCTTGTGCGGGTTGGTTAGTTGGAATAAAAGAGTCCCTCAGGGTCCTTTGTTGATTTGCTCCTTGATCATCCATGCCTTCTCTTTTCTCTCTTAGGTGAGCTCTCCTAAGAATTCTCTCGGGCTCAGGATCAAACACTAGACTACCCTCAAAAGAGCATCTACCAAGTATACAATATCAACCACAATTCAAGTTCTTATTGATTGATTAAGTGAAACCTCCACTCCAAAGATAAGTCAAAAGGTCAAGGCTTATCCCTCCGTTCCCACGTAAGTGGTATAAGAGGGGTGATGACTTGAAATCTTAACCTTCTTTGTTGCAGAGGTAGAATTGGTTGATATAGATGGCCAAACAAGTTATTCACTGCAATTACATGACTTAATTCAACCTTTGAGTGCTCTAGGACCTATACTTTGCTTAGATGATACTCCCAGGTGATCAAGTGAGAAGTTACTCCAAGGATGAACAAAGGGATGCAAGTAGGGCAAACCCTTCCTTTGTGGCGATGCATATGCGGTTCCCCTTAACTACCCTTTTGTTCCTTTAAGGGGTGTCCCCCTCTGTGAAGTATCAAAACACTTGGTCAAAAGATAGTACCACCACCACCACAAAGCATGATAGGAGGGTTTGAACCATTGAAGAGATCGGTGCCTATAGCCTTAAGGGATCGAGCCTTAGTACAGTGCCTAATGTGCATGCTCAATGTCAGAAGTGTGCATCACACCGCAAATCATTTTTTTTTATTTGAAAATGCAGACTATTCCCTTAGAATCAAATCAAATGTGAATTGATTTTTTGGTCGAATCTGATTATCAGTCCCACTTTTAGTTATGCGACCACTAAATTAGTAAATTCAATCAACTTGATGGTCTTGAATTTTAATTTGAATGCAAATGCGTGAACAGGAGCTAGATGTAAAAGTTAGAAAGGTGTACCTGTTTCCAACAATGCACGCCTGGTGGAAGAAGATGAGGCGCGTGCTTGTAGTGTCTGCGGTGGGGCAGGCTGGAGAGGATGGAGGCATGCACAAGGGCTGTAGCTATACACACGGGCACGGTTGCAGCACAAGGGAGAAGGTGGAAGCACCGCTGCTGCGTGGAGGTTGTGGTGGAGGCACGCGCTGGTTGGAGAGGGTGAAAGGGTCCACAGTGCATGCCTTCTTCACGGTGCACGTAGGATCTTTTCCAGTAGTGCGTTGCCAAGCCTCCTCCAAGAGCGCACCCCTACGCTTTTTATCTCCTCCCCCCTTTGGTTCTTCTTCCCCGGCACAAGTCAAGGGATTTTAAATCCCTTACTAAAATTGTCCAACAGCTATTGGGGGAGGCTTTGTTGAGGCCGGCAGCTGTTGGGGGAGGGGGAAATTCTTTTCAGCCCCCTGGTCTCTTGCAAAATTAATCCTCCTCCTCTCTCACTTTCCTGGTTATTTGTTAACTCTTAAATTAGCCTGATGGAGTGGATCAAGTGGAGGAGATGCATAGGGTGAGTTGTGTTGTGTGCGAGACTTGCATAAAATATAAAATAATTACATAATAAGTTATAGAATGCAATAGAATAGATGTAAACTTAAGTAATGATGCATGCAATCATTTTATGACCTAATGTGGTTATTAACAAACATAAAATGTAAGAATAGAGTTAACTTAGGAGCAACAATAGTCCATTAAAATGAACTCATCACCCCGCATACTCTGCCCCTTCCGCTCCCCCACCACCTCATGGACAGTAAGCCGATGCAAACGTTGTCTCATTGCGAAGTGGAGGGAAGACATTCGACCCACCACATAGGCGGCTGGGTCCTGATTTTTCTCACCCTTCGCTGCAGGCGGGTTCGACTCCTTCTTCATCTCAGGAGCCACCTATTGTAGATAAGGGTAAGAGGCCACTTGACCCTGATATTCCTGTCCCTTTTCCTAAGGATCTGACGCAAAATGTAGTACGGAAAAAGGACACGCGGAATTTTGAGGACCTGAAGTCAATGTTCAAGGAAGTACATATTTAGGTCCCCCTCCTTGAGGCAATTGATCACATCCCCACTGTCGCTAGGTTCTTCAAGGACTATTGTACCCCGAAGCAATAGCCTAGAATTGGAAGACAGGCGGTACTATCAAAAGAAGCTAGCATCATGATTCTAGCTGACTTACCGTTGAAAAGGAAAGACCTTGGTACCCCACTTATATTCTGCTTCTTGCAGAATTCTCCATTTGATCGGACCCTTCTAGATCTGGGTTCATCCATCAACCTAACTCCCACCACCATATTTGATCAATTTCGATTTGGGGAGTTAAAGCCTACCTCGGCCACAATTCAGTTGGCTGATAGATCAGTAAAAACACCGAGGGGGTGGTTGAGAACGTGATCGTAAAAGTTCGCAAATTTTGCTTTCCTGCAGACTTTTTCGTTCTCGATATGGAAGTTCCTCTTAATCTCCGGGATGCACCAATCATTTTGGGTCGCCCATTTCTAGCGACAGCACGAGCAAACATTGATTGTGCATCCGGGTGTATGGAGATAGCCTTAGGTAATGAGCGACTTCGACTTGACATATTCAGGGCATTAAGGAATTTTGACTGTGATCGCATAGAGGAGGATGGTGAAGACGAAGCTTCGGCATACTATGGTAACATTGGGCTCCTTTGTGATGACCCAATGTCTCATTCGTCTACACTATCAGGGTTCTTGGACCTCGATCTACAAGGGATTGAGACCACTGCACTGCACATATCAACGAATTAAAGGAGATCTGGCAGGAGGCCTATGAGAATGCATTGATATACAAGGACAAGACCAAGGCCTTTCATGACCGCCACATCCAAAGGAAAGAATTCACGCCCAACCAGCAAGTCTGGTTGTTCGATTCATGATTAAAAATTTTCGCAGGGAAGCTCAAGTCCAAGTGGACTAGCCCATATATTTTGATTCACCCATATCCTAATGGGGCTGTCCAGATTAGGGACCCAAAATCTAGGCATACATCTACGGTAAATGGCCAACGCCTCATGCCATTTTTGGCTCAGGAACCTCCTCCAACTGATGAGATCATTCATCTTATTGAGGATGTGTGATTGAGTTTTCGCCCAGCTGGAGGTGTTACACTCAGCATCTACCCCACATTCTACCATCACATACCATTTTTACATATAGCATATTTTTCTTTTTGCATATTTTCTTTCTGCATATTGCATACTGTCAAGTTGGCCGGTGCTGAATGTATATTTTCAGGAGCAATTCCAAGTGACTTCTACCCACTCATCCTCTGTTAAATTTATTTTCTTTTATATTCATGCATGAGGACATGCAAGAACTTAGGCATGGGAGGGTAGATACAGTAAAATTGAAAAATTTTTATGCCAACCCTTAGGAAAACCTCGGAGCTGCATGTTACACGTACTTTAGGACCCTAAATAAAAGAACAACCGACTCCACCTCCAATGCTCGCATTGGAGCTAAAAATCGTCCGCAACAGACACTTCCGACTCACCCGCTCACCTCTTGTTTTAAATTTAGGGTCAAGCTGAATGTAACCCGAAAGGAAAATTTCATGAAGTATGAATATAAGAGGTTACTTGTTTATAGCATATATACATATTGCTTCATGAATAAGATTTTTATCAAGAGAATGCATTAGGGATTTTATCCTCTAGTTGATTCCTATAATCTGGAATCTAGTACAATTTTTCACACACACGTAGAATTTGCAATGGATTTATCATGAAGGTTGATAAACGTCTTTAGTCTGTCAAGAAGAAGCAGTGCTTCTTCTGCTGAACCCTTGGACAGTGTTTTGGAAGTCAGGCAGATTTTCCTCCAAAAATCCACCAAATAGTGTGAGATGAGAGTAGAGTGTACTAGTGCTCTAAGATTAGTACAAGGAATCCGGAGTCCTAGACATAGTTTTCGCTCTTGGTTCCTGCATATACATTTTGTGTGAAATTTTGAGAGCCACCAAATAAGGCGAATACGCGAAGAGCGATTTTTCATAAAACTAGGGCTAAGGTGGATGGTTACAACCATTCTTTACGGAATCCTCGGCCGAAGGAGGGTATTGATGTCAAGGTCAGAAATACACCGTCCTATCCATCTCTCATGGTGCCGTGAGTAGGCACTTCCACCAAATAAGCCACCTAATGTCTCTTGAGTACCACCAATCCCTAATAATGCCTCCTCAATAAAGTTCATGGATGTGTGCTAGTTGTGTATATGCTGAAAAAAAATTAAAAAAATGATGAAAAAAAAGAACTGAAAAAGAGAAAAATTAGAAAAAGAAGAAAAAACAAAGAAAAAAAAGAGTGAATATTTAGTGTTTGTTTCAGTTGCATTGAGGCAATACCACCAAATATGGCCTTAACCCACCTTTCTTGTGTTTCTGATCACCCGAATACTGGCTGAGGAATTCCGACTTAGTGTTAGGGTTATGAAAATCAATTAAAGTGTTAATGGCAAGTGAGACCACCAAATACAGGTCATACGTGAGAATCAGGTGAGATTGTGACCTCTAAAAAAAAAAAAATTGAGAGTAAGAGAGAATGAATACAAAAGAATCAAAAGAGAGCATAGTTTTTCTCATCTTTCTCTGAGTTGAGTTACGTAATAATTTGGGAATCTAGATTCTATAGTACTAATCTCTATGTAGCACCAGTCGAGAGTGAGCCACAAAATATATAATCTTTTCCCTCTAAGATTCTCTACCTGAGCTTAAGGCCGGGTGGAATGCATAGAATATTTTGAAGACCCCGAGGGTAGAAGTCCTCCTATCCCGCTAGAATTTTTACTAGGGGTCAAGTACAGGCTTTAGTGGTGAATTAGTTTTTCACTCAAATTCATTGCAAAAGCCATGTAGCTGCACTTTCACGATTATCTGGATTTCTAGAGCATAAGATGAAAACAAAAATGAGAAAAATCTCTAGGCATACACTTGATAAAAAATCAATCCCTTAGTGACCCTTCTGTGAATAATTTAGTTTCGCATTTGCTAGGGACTAGCAAGATTTAGGCATAGGGGTATGATTGCGCAGCAATCATGGGCCTTAATTGACCTAAATTAGGTTAGGACGTAGCATAAGTTAGGGAAGTTCATGCATGCATAAGCATTATTTGCATCCTTACTACTTTCTTTTAGCTATGCATAAAATAATGCTATAATGTATTGATTAGGTGCATTATGTCAATTGCAGGTAATAAGCTGATCAGGAGCTGGATCTAAAGCTGGATCTGAAGAATAAAGAATAATTGGTGTTGCAGCAGAGCTGGAGTGGAAAACCTAGATTAGATGCAGTATATAATAATGTAAGGGAGTTAAGGTATGCTATTATACTAAGTAGGAATAAAGTAATAAATTATGATGTCCAAACACTTGGTTAGACGTCCGATTTCTGCAGAATACCCAAGATAGAACTTAGAATCCCTCTTGACTCTAACTGGATGTCTAGACAACAAGTCTGGACTTCTAATTTTTCACTATAAGACATCTGACAACTTTATTAGATGTCTGATACTGTCCTCCAATTCCTATTTTGGAATTCAAGCCTTGATCTTGGATCTCTAGCCCCCTAAACCCAATTTTAACCCCATAGGAACCTAAATAAAGGTGCCATAACCCTAGTACATCACCTCTAGATTTTCCTAAGGACCTAATTAGGTCATCACTAAACCTAACTGACTTGGATCTTAGTCAATTCCATTAGCCTATTCAATTGGACTCATTGAATCCAATTGAGCCCTGATCTCAGCACACACTATCCAATTGGACTCAATGAGAGTCCAATTAACCTAGACTTGACTTAATTGAGTTATTTTAATCTCAATTAATTTTTCACACACCCAATTAAACTTGTATCAAGTTTAATTGCACTTTACCTTAGTGAATTAGGGTTTACAACCCTAATTTGAGACCTACCTTGACCTAAACCCACTATAACTTAGCCTAATCAACCTAGCCACCTAAGTTTTGACCCACACACACCCACACACACCATCCACATGAAAAATACCTAGCCTAGAGTTCTCTAGAACTCTCTACCATGTGTTGTTGCCTTGGTTGCTAAAATTAGCAACCAAGAGCCATTCAATTTTTAGATCCACATTTGGTGGATCTAAAAACCACCATCCATCCTCTCTCTCTCACTCTCCCACGAGCTCCCACCATACACCTCTCTATAGAATTCCATAATTCTCTAGAGAGCTTCCCTTAGGTCTATAAAAAGACCTAAGGGGTGGCCATTTGCACCCATCCATCTCTTGGCTTTATTCACTTCCATTTAGGTTAGCTACATTCCACCTCCACGAGTTGCCTCAACATGGCCACCACCATCTCCACACCAGGATGTTGGATCACCTCTCCAACCTCTCTCCAAGGGCCAACCTAAGCACCATTGGTTGCCCCTCCTCCTTTCAACCACTCAAAGGTCATCAGAGACCACCTCCAAATGCCCTTATTTCTGCTAGATTAGTAGCTTAGTTCTTCATAGTTACATGCTTTTGTTACTGCTTAGTAGTGTAGCTCTTTATTCTCCCCCAATGATGCATGCAAAATCCCCCCATAGATTCATGTATGCGATCATTTTCTGTTAATTAGATTTATGTTTTCAAGCTTTCCTCTACAAGCTTTCCTCTAGTTCCATGTTGCAAACACCCTCCTGAATGAATGAAAGAAATTTTTTTTATATATATATCTCTGTGTTGTGAATCACCATGAGCTTATTGATTGCAATATATTTTATGTGATTAAAGTTGCTTGCTTTTAATTATTATATATTGCAACCAGCATGTCAACACCAGAAAATATTGAGGATTTAGCTATTAGTGAATTTTCTGTAAACAGCCACCACGTAACTAGAATCATGCGTACTGAAATTCACACTTTCACATTTGTCATCTATCTAACACATGCGCACGTAATTAGGGTTCATAATGAAAGTAGTAAAACATTGATCCGACGATTAGAACCGGCATGTGATTTTAAACAAGTAGAGCGAAAAAGATCGATTTCAGATTTGTATAAATGCCTCTTAGAGGTGAATGACCAGGGCTCATGTCTCGTTATCTTTACAAAATCATATTTTTGACGAATGTTTTAGCGCGACTATACTACGATTTCTTACGATTTTAAAATGTGCGAAAATGGGATTGTCACACCGCATTGTGTTTTGGGGTTGTTAGCTCCTGGGTGGTGTCATGGATAGTGCTATCTCGAAGTACTAGCACCAGAGCCCCCTCGAGGATTAGTAATGGGAATGATGATCCCGACACATATGTTGTAAGACTAAGCTAAAAATAAGCATGGAGGAGAGAGAAAAGAAAAGTTTTAAACCAAAAACATGCCCTTATAAATGTTGGCTTCTCACAAGCACGACACAAGGTTTTAAAGGTTTTTGCAAGTTGTGAATTAGATTCAAGAGCCAGAAAAATCCTAAAAAGAAAATTTTCAAGTCATCTGAATTAACAAGGGGTTAATCTGTGAATTTTTTGGAGGATATTTTGACCCCATTTTTGTCTAATTTTTGGATCTGAAATCAAATACCAATGTTTATCTTTAACAAATCCCATGCCTTCTGTGTTTAGATCAACCAAGGTCCCTTAATCTCTTTCTTCTCAAAAGTCCAAAAAAATTAGTTTTCCCAAAAATTCCATTTTGTAAAAATTAAAGTTTTGCTAAGAGACTAGTAAAAGATAAGCATGGGGGTGTGATAAATGCAGTTTATCATCATTCTGATGCATTAAAACAAACCTACCTCTTAGGATTTTACTCCGCAAATGGGTTTTTTGGGCTGCTGAAAGTCGACTTTTCGCTTTGCGTTATAGTATTTAAGTGGTGGAAAAAATTGACTAATCAAAAATAATAATAACCACTTATAGAAGAGCAGTTCGTGTCCACAGGAAGGCAATTATGCAATAAATTCTTAATTATTTTATATTCTTTCGGATAAGTGCGAAATCCCTATTCAATTTTGACATAAAATGCAAAGGAAAGTAGATTCGCAATAACTTAAAAAGATAAGGGTATATGTGCAGTTTTCCCTCACTGAAATCTTCATTAAATTTATGATGATTTTATGCAATTTTCACGTGATGTGTACTATAGAAAATTAGTGCTCAGGTTAAGCCCAAAAATCAATCTTAAAACAAGTGAATATCAATAACATGCAATTATAATGAAATATGAGTGTTCATGCGTAATTCTGCCACAATATAATAATAATAAATAAAAATCAAATTATGTGGCAATGGCAATGAATGTAAATACTAATTGGCTTAAAAACATAGCATTTTTGCTCTCTCCTCCTCGCGAGAGAAAGAGAGAACTGGCGGGGCTTTGGAGAAGCTAAGGAGGACGGCGAGGACGAGGGCTCTCCAATGGTGGCTGCGGCGTCGACGGAGGTGGCCGGCCAGCGGAGGAGAAGACGCCAGCGTGAAGGTTCTGTTTAAGGTTGAAGGTGCTGGCGGCAGGCGGCATTGGTGCGCGCGCGCTTGTAGGCAGAGGCGAGGGTCGATGGGGAGCGCTGGTGCGCGCTTGTGCGGTGGCTGCGGGTGCTGGAAGGTGCGGGTGCTGCGGTGAGGCGGGTCTAGCACCTATAGGTAGGAGGGGGCGATGCCTGCAGGTTGGGCGTGAAGGCAGGCATGTAGGCATGGCTGTCTGCAGATGCTGGAGCGCGCGTGGAAGGGAGATGGGCACACGGTGGTGTTGCTGCAGTGCGATGCAGGAGCGGGAACGAGGCTTGGCTAGAGATTGAGGGTGCTTACCCACGCGCCTGTAGGTGGTGCGATCGTCTGGTGGTGTGGGCAGTGCACACTTGCAGGAGCAGGGGCGCAGCTGCAGGCGATTGCAGAGGGATGGGCGTGTGGGTGTGCCCCTACAGCTGGCTGGAGTGGCTGGAGGAAGGCGCACACCTGCTGAGAAAGAGGGCGCACTTGATGCTGAAGATGATGTTTTTCCTCGCAAGGGGGAAGATGGACCACAGTGCACGCTGGAGAAGATGGTGCCCGTTCTTCTCTTCCTGGATGATTTTTTTTTCTCCCTGGATCCGCCTCTTCTTTTTAACCTCTCCTCCGTTGTGCCTGCGAGAGTTAAGGGATTTTCAAATCCCTTAACTATCTCTGGCCGGCAGCTATTGAGGGTTCCCCGGAGAATGGGGAAAAGAACAGTCGCTGGAGATTTGAAAAAGGGTAATTTATCCTTTTCTCCTCATTCTTTTGCCAATTATTTTTCCTGCACATAAAAAGCACATATTAAGTTATAGAATAGATGTAAACCTAAATCATGGTGCATGCAAACATTTTATAACTTAATATAGTTATTAACAAACCTAAAAGATATAATTAAAGTTACTTAGGCGTAATATTAGTCCATTAAAATGGACTCATCAGCTGCATTTAGGCATTAATTAGGTTTGGCATGTATTGCACTTTTTGTTGTATTTTTAATGTGTTTTTGTGAGTGTTAGGAATATACAGATTGCCAGATCCCTAGAACACTACCACTCAGGAAGGCAACTGGTGAAGAAGAAGCTCTCACCAGCTGGAACTTAGCTTGATCCACCTGACCATAGCTAGAAATCAGCTCACCTGAACTAGGGTTAGCTCATCCTAGCTCCATTCAACTCATCTCAACTGAATGGCAGCTCAAGAGAGCTCATCTTAGCTTACTCTAGCTCAGGTAAGCTCAGATCCAGCTCAACTTAACTGAGTCTAGCTCATCTCAGCTCCCATTAGTCCACAGGGAGCTCTAGCTAGCTCAGTTGAGTTGACTGGAGTTCACCCCAGCTTAGGTCCAGCTACATCCAGCTCCACTCAACTCCAGCCAGCTGAAGATGACTTCATTTCAGCTTAGGAAGCTCTAGTCCAGCTCCTAAGGATTCAGCTTAGCTCAACTCTATTGAGTTCGGCTATCTAAGCTACCCCAACCAGTTTGATCCTCCTCGGGGGCACTAGACCCAGCACACCTCAGCTCATTATGGTAGAAGCCAGCTCACTTTAGCTTGGACTAGCAGCTAGCAAAGAACTAGCAAGCTAAGCCAGCTAGAGTAGCTCCATGCCACCCTCTTCAGCTGCTGCCAGCTCCAGTTCAAGCTCTAGACTTCTCCTCCTCAGCTCCTCTCTTCAAACCCTAGCTCACATTACCTACTCCTCTACTCTATTACTAGCTAAGCTAGCTTAGCTTAGCTAAACTCCAGCTCCCTTGGTCATCCACCACCTACAACTTAACCCTAACTAGCTCCACCAAGTAAGCCCACCTAAGCTTCCACCTAAGTAGCCCTACTCCACCTCAACTTGGCGCCAACATGACACACCTCTTCAACCCACACCATCACCAAAAGACACCATGAAAATGGTGCCAAAAACCACCTCCAACCAGCTTAGTTTTTGGCACCAACTCTCCCTTCATCCCAACCATCCATCTAACACCTAAACCCATCCTAACCCTTCCTAACTTGGCGCCAAAAATAACCTTCTAGAAGACACCCAAGTTGGCGCCAATTTGTGGTGTCTCTCCACCACCAAATGCCACCAACATCACCATAACTACCCCCCTCCCAACCCTTCATTTGGCACCAACTAACCTTAACCCTAGGATCAACCTAACTGCCCATAAAGACCACCTAAACACATCCTAGCCATCCACCTAACCCACTCCTACTGCCCCCCTCTCCACCTCTATAAATACCCATCATATTCCACCAAAAAAATTCAAGCTTGGCTACAATTTTTCTACCTATATTTCTAAGAAGAAGAA
The DNA here is from genome assembly GCA_037157565.1 of Thalassia testudinum. Lineage (NCBI taxonomy): Eukaryota > Viridiplantae > Streptophyta > Magnoliopsida > Alismatales > Hydrocharitaceae > Thalassia > Thalassia testudinum. Next base: position 78,377,471 of record JAZHRO010000073.1, on the reverse strand, counting down.
GAAGATTAAGGGGATACTCTGTCCCCTTGGTGCCATCCCCTCTTCTCTTCTCTCTTGGGTGGGTCTAAGTGAAAATCCTCCCAATCCTCAATCATGATTTCTGTATCTAATTCATCATAACCATTAGAGCTTGAAATCTTGTTAATTTCTTCCAAATCACAGTCAACCATCAAGGAAGAACTTGTGGAGCTAATTTCATCATTCATTTCATGCTCTAGTTCTTTCTGTTGCCTTTCCTTTGAATCCATGATGGAGTCCTTAAGTATTTCACAATCAAAGTGTTCAGAGTCAGAGTCCCCATCATGAAATCTTGATGTCCCTATTACTAAATTATTATCATTAAATTCAGGGACATCGACCCTAATCTTATCCTTCAAATTTTCAGATTCACCCTCATTTTCTACTTGTTTGTGTTCCAAAGGATCCTCAATGCTTTCCAATGTTGGGGGAGTGTTGATAGTGGACTACACCAATTTTGGGCAATTAGGTGTGGTCCAATCAATTATCATAGGGCCTTGTTCAATTTTCTCTGAGAAATAAGTTTCTTTCATCACTTTTTGTTGACCCTTTTCATCCAATTGTTGGAACATTTGAAGCATTCATTGTTTCATCTTGTCCAATCTTTGGTTCTGGTTATACAGATCCAACTGAATATCGCAAAGAGTTGGCTGAGTATCATTGGGTTTCCCTTGGGTTTCTTTCATATTGTACACAGGGTTACGGGGTATGGTTGAGTATGTGTATTAGAGTTCATACTGGGGTTTAAGTTTTTGGGTGGGTCCTCTATTCTGTCATTTTCTGAGTCTAATTCCTTAAGAGGCACCATTTTCTGTTTAGTTCTGCTCCAGAATAATTAAGGTTCTAAGTCCTCCTCCCAGTCGGATTCTTCATCAGGGGTCCACAATGGGTGTTGATCATACTTGGTTTGCCCAGGTTTATGATCATCATCATTTGATTTCCATTTTTCCAAAATCCCTTCCAACCCATAGGTCAAGTAGGAGAGATCCTTGAATTCAGATGACCTATCATGGTTATTGTCCTGTGAAGGGTAGGGGTCTTGGTGTTCTCCTAAAATGAAGGTCCTATCAGATTGATTAGTGGGTGGGTGGGACCTAAAAGAGGAGTCATCATGAGGAGAATCAAGATAAGGATCTCCAAGGTTTGGATCATACCCCTAAGTGGGTGGGTTGAATGTATCCCAATAGGAGGTTGATGTGAGTTGGGTAAAATTGGGATAGTTGGGATAAGAGGGTTATTCGGGGCACTTAGGTCCTGGGTTATATCCCCAACTAGGTGGCTGGTTATCTGAAATAAACTGTGGATACAATCTACTTGGGTTAGAATACAAATCCTGTTGGGGATAGTTTCAGAAGGAAGGATAGGCATTGAAATCCATGGTTTGGAAGAAGTGGAGGGATGAGGGAAGAATATATGAAAGAATTAAGTGTGCACAATCAAGCAAGCAAAGCTAAGCCCTATAATGTAGACCTAAATAACCTACACTTCATAAATAAGATCCAGCCACACGACAAATTCGATATTGTCCATACTCCCAAAGGTAGTAAAGTTGGGAAGGCGAAGCAGGGGGAGCGTGTCCCGAGGGCTACTAATTATGCAAAACTTCTGCTTACTTAAGTCATTTGACAATCAGGCCTCCCAACTTAGCACCTTTCGGAGTAAGCAGATGTCACTAATTTGCAATGTGTTCAGGAAAATACCCTAAAACAGACTTAATGAATCCTAAGGCCAACGTCTACTCAATTTTAATTTTAGAGCTAGGTCAATGCTTGTGCTCAGGGATTAAGTGAAGGGCGTTAGGGTTGATGCCCTTAAAATTTTCAGTTAAGCTATGTGCACAATCGGGTGCAAGGACCCAATGCTAAAACAAGCATTTTTTTATCAAGCAATATTGTGATGAACGGCTTTTAGAATTTGAACCTTGCTTTATTGGAAGGATTCCACTTGTTTATAGATTCAATCAAGGCACAAAGATGTAGTCACATGATTGGTGAAGATTGATTTTCTTTAAGGTCTTTTGTGTGACTATGAAGTTAAAAGCACTCTAGTGTGGAAGGTCCTAGGGCATGCAACTTCAACTGAATGAATCTTATAATTAATTTTGAATTTATCAAGAAGGGTCCAATCAAAGCAAGAAATGACCCTATCCTGACCAAAATGAAACGAGCTTTTCAAAAAAATCAATTTTAGAATTTTTTTAGGATGATAGATCACCCAAATTCACATTTTTCCAAGAAGGGGTCAATCCATCTAGAACCTCTAGATCAGTGCGTGAGTTTAGGAATTGAATCATAACAAGCACTAATATTTTTCAAACGTAGAAATAATCTTCAGAAGAAGTGTAGAGAACTTCAAGAGCTTTCCAGAAATATAAATCTCACACAAATCCAAGCTGTGTGGAGTTTGTAACAATAGAAACAACCTACAGGCCTCCAAAAATCAGGACAATCTTGCATAGTTCCAATAGAGAATTTCTCATGACCAAACCACAAAGAGTTTGGCTATTGATGGGAACACCATTATGAGCCTTAACTAGCTCATTTTGACCTAATGAAGAGAATAAATGCTCCAACATAACCAACTGAAGGTCATAATTCACTGCATAACCTTTTTGAGAGAAAAATAAGAAACAAGGAGTAAAATCGTAATTTTATCAATGCAATACAACCACAAGTTTTCTCAAGGGCTAAACAAAGTTCAAATGGTCTTAATAAGATAACAAGTGGGTTGGATTTGATAGAAAAGGGTTTGTGTGAGTTCTGAGAATTAAATGATTTTTGGAATCTTAAAAACAAACCCACTTGATTAACCAAGGTTCTGGTCGGGATAAAATTCACTTAAACTCTCTAAAAATCATAAAAAATATTCTCTAGAGTTTAGTACCTTCAATTTGGCCATTAGAACCCATCTTGACCTAGAATGGGGTTTCAGACAGATATTTGCCCTAATTTGGGTTTTTACATAAATTACCCAATCAAACATAATAAAAACCAAAATCCAACTTCACCATTGGATTCGTTAGGTTCAAATTAGGTTTGTACCAGAATTTGGACCTAAGGAAAACTCATCTTGACCTAGTTTGCAAAAAGGTCCTATCTGATTACATTTCTACCCCTAACTTTCAAAAACCCTTGCGAATAGCCCCCTAACTTCTTCGTCATCTTCACAAATAGGTCACTCTTCCATTATCGCTGAGGAATCCTACTCTGGTGACCTTTGAAAGGAGATTTCTCCTTGATTGCTTGGAGAATCTCCTCCAAAATTGGAAGGGAGATTCTCTAAGAAATTCCCTCAAATATGAACCCAGTTAGATGCCCTAATTCTTTCCCAATCTCTCATGCGAATGCATGAGAGATTTGGGTCTCTTGAGAGCTTTCATCTCTGTTGAGCCTACCTTGCTTAGAAGCTTGGCTTCCAAGCACAAAACCCTCTCTGAGGACCTATTTATGAAGCCCCAGATCCAACCAATTCTCCTCAGCTTGAAATTGGGTCGATTCCCCCTCCATTCCTCTCTCCCCTCCAGCCACAAGACTCTGCAAGCTTCAGTAGCCTTTCCCTAGCTCTCTCATCGCCCAACCGCAATACCAGTGGCAGGGTTGTCTCCACCACAGTCCTCCGCGTCACGTAATATCGGCTGACGTCATCCCTGCCTCGTCTTCGCTGCTGCCTCACCTATGGAGATTTCATCTTCCCCACGTTCGGCAACCACACCGACGTGGGACCTCTGCCCATTTTGTCCCTTAGAAGTAGGTTTTAAGTTCCCTCTCTTTCACACTTTCTTTCCCTCTCTCTATTTCACAAAATCGACCACCAATGCCACTAACCACCGTCACCTCCTCCATCTCCGGCAATACCTCTAGTGAGGTGCTGCTATCGCTACACACCTCCATCCACCTCGCCGACCACCCTACAACCTTCACCACAACTCCCTGATCATTTCCCCTCACTCCAATCACTCCATCGACCGCCCAAACACCTCCTCTAATAGACCCACTTTCACCATCCATTCCCTTCATCGTCCGGCTGCCACAGCCACCCTCGTTCCACGCCACAGCCACAGTCACATTCACCATGCAACAACGACCTTGCTGAGCATTCTGATGCAGCCATTAGGCCTTGTTCTTGATTTCAGATAGTAGGTCAATGACTGCCATTGCTGCCGAGCTTCGACGAAGCTTGCAACCGCTCCAGGCCTTGCTGCTCCAGGTGTTGCTATCCCAGGCTGCACGGATTTACTTCGCACATGCACTCAGGCCCTCAATTGGAGTCAAAGGCCTCCACAACTGCTGCAATTGAGAGGGCCACTCCCTGCTATGGTACGCGGAAGACAAGTGGGACATTTAGTCCCACCTTGGAAATGGAAGGGTGCTTTCATATGCATAAATTGATTTTGTGCCAGAGGCTGTTCGCCTCCAACACTGAGGGTGAGGTCCTCCTCTCCCCTTTCTTCGGACTTGTCTACAGCATTTCCCACGTGGACCTGGCCGACCCGACTACCCTTCACTCCTCGCTCACCACACATGCCGGTGAGCCTGGACCTGGGTATGTGTTAGGTTCGATTACCCGACTGGTGAAGGCTCTGGGAGAGCAAGATTGAAATAGAAAGAGAGAAAGAGAGTGGAGAGCTGTGCAGGGTTAGGGGGGCTTTTGCCCTGGAGAGTTTTGCTCTGACACTTAGTTAAATTTAGAGGAAGAAGAGGAGGTCAGGCAGAAGAAGAGAAGAGAAAGAGGAGGACCTCAGAGAAGGCCAAAGGCAGAAGGTAGACAAAGAGAAGAAGGAAGGAGAAGACAGAGAAAGGCAAAGGAAGAAGAAGGAAAAAGAAGAAGAGAAGAGCCAAAGAAGAAGAAGAAAGACAACATCAGAGAAATCAGAAGAAGAAAAGAAGGATACTATAGCAAAGTCATTTAAGATGTCTGATTGCAAAATCAGACATCTGAATTTATATTTCCTTCTTTAGTCAATTTGAGTAACTATTATTTTGTTTAGAACTCTTCATATACTCATGCTCTACATTCCTAATTAGTTTTTGAGTAATATTATGTTCAATCTATATTAATTGCTAAGTTTAGTGTGTGCATTTCATTTGCTTCCTGTGTTCGACCTCGGAATCTTTTCGAGTAAAAAAATTATATTTGTTTTGAACGCTATTTCAGTTGTACTACAACACAACACTTTTTAAACCCCGATTTAGCACGACAAACATTTTGGCTCCATTGCCGGGCAGCAACACGCAATTCACCACTATTTTCTGCATTATTTGATTATATTTGAGCACTAACTTGCCCTATTTGCTTTATTGTGATTTCGCGAGGCACTTCACGAGGAGATCTTCCATGCAAATCAACCACTCCAGGGTAGGTAACTTCTCTATTCTTCCCTAATCAACATCCTAATCTTGGGAAGATAAAAAGGAAACAATCAATTAGGAATCACCTACCTTATTTTTCATAGTAATTATTATTTAAAAGTCAAGTTTCCTGATTTGCGAATTTTTTTTCAAATCTCATTGAAGTTGAAGCGATTTTGTTTAGAGATCTTACCCCAAATTTCTTATGCCTATTAGGGACTACGCTTAACTTCTAATCTTCTTGGACTAAGCACTTCTTGTTTGAAGTCCAAGGAGAACATATTTGAAGATCAAAGTGGACTTGGAAATAAACCAATTAGGGTTTCTGCATTAGGGTTTTGTAGTGCTAGTTCACACTTGCCTGCAAAAAAGAAAACAAACCCACCCAGATTTGTGTACTACCCAAGCCCTTGATTGAAAGGATCTAATCAAGAAAAACCCTAAAATCAGGCTCTAAACTCACTTGAACCCTAAAATCCTTGGACCTAAAAACCTGGGAGTCAAATCAGGGTGATTTCTAGGTCTTTACTTGGAATCATTCTGCCATCTTTAGGGTAGGTCAGGTAAAGTTGGTCAACATTGTAGGCCAACCAACCTCAAAATTAGGTCACAAGTCAAATCAACTTCTAATTCAAGTGAAAACAAAGGCACAAATTAGGACATAAAATTGGTAGACTTAAGAGGTCAAGTTATCCATTCTGGTCTACCTGGACCTTTAGTGATAAGGAAGGTCGGGTGGGGGAAACCCTGTAACCCGTGGGGGCGCTCTACCATGTAGGGGTCTTTGCGGGACTCTCCCTTCCTTGCTGCCTAGGTAATTCTCAGGTGGATGACTTTCTGATCCAAGAGTATCATTTGCCCCGAACCTCTATAGTCATTCAAAAATCTTTGGGTGCCTTGATTGGGTCAACATCACATCCAGGCCCTCATCTCTTCTATTTAGAGCACACACAGATTTTCTTGGGAATCTCTTTCAGATCTAATCAATTTTGACCTAAACTTGCATTTTGATTCTACATCCTGATTCCATCATCTGATTCAAAAATGCAGCTTGGCTACTTAGGAAAACCATTAGAAAAACCTGAATCTCAAAGATCCATGAGAGATAGAATGGTTAAGGATGCCCTTAGATTTTATGAAATTGATTACAAAACCTCAAACCAATTGAAGACATTCAAGTTGATGTATCAACAACAACAACCTTCATCATAAAATGTGCCCAATTATTATTAACAGAAGCAATAAAGGGATCATCCGGGGATATTCTCATAATAGGATACATCAAGATAGAAAAATTGCATAACTTTGAATATCTCCAATGCATGACACATTCTGCACTTTGGGAAAAACACCAAGATGATCTTGAAAAATGGGAAGAGATGATGAAATTGTTGAAACAAGTTATCGATCACAAATACCCATACATGCCCCAAACAGTTAATAAAACATCTTGGTGTAATATTGAGGATCAACATGATTTCCCAAATCCCGGGATTGAGACACATGTGGATTCCCAACCCAGATGGAATATTACATGCCTGATCTTGAATTAGGTTGGGAGATCCCAATTGCAGGAGAACACGATTTTGAGCCAGCCCTAGAAAATCAAAACCCCGGTTCACCAAGCATAGAATTCCTAGACTCCTGTAATGATAAGATTGAATCAGAACCTCTCGAGGGTGTAATTTCCGCCCCTTATTCTGACAAGGTGACCCCCGAAGGCAATTTTGAACTAGAATCTAGTAATTCAACCCACATCCTTAGCTTAGAATCTGGATCTAAATCTTATTGGGATGATTACAAGGCCCCATATGACGAAGATCAAAGTTTGAATTGGGATTATGATTCTGGGCTTTATTTGATGAATGTCCCTCTCCAACATCCTCAGAGATACAGATAGATTTTTCAGCAGTCACACCAATCTACGATACAGAAATCGATGAGTTGGAAGAGTGGGGTTTTGATTGGGTCATCCCTACAGGCCAAGAACTTGAGCCCAGATCAAATAGGGACACCTTTTTAAGCTCAGAATCTACAAATAGGCTAGACCCAAGTCAGGTTGCTGAATCTACATCTTGTGATTTATTCTGTGGTGGAACCTTTGATCTCGAATCAAATTCAGAACTTGATTCTCACAAATTCTCCGATGATTTCGAATCTTACCATGATTTCTGAGAACCATTGTTTCCTGACGACTACGAGCCAATCTACGACCTCAGCATACATGATCCACTCTTCGACTCTGACCCTGAGGTCCCTAATCCCAAGATCATTCATTTAAATTCAGGTTCCATTAAGATGGAATCATTTCTTTTTGATCCTCAGGAATAAGAAACAAAAAGTGCTGAGAGTGACTACAATCCAGAATTCAAATCTTTTCTTGACTCTGATTTTCTTCATCTTATACACACTCTTCAGGCATTTACCTTTGAGTTTGATAGCTACTATGAGGACTCTCTAAATGAACCCAACCTTTGAACCCTTATTAGAAGACCCCTCGTACACAATTCTTATTGATGCCACCTCCTCTACAAATATAGAACCTATTCAAACCAGCTTTCAACCGGACTCAATTTCTATTCTGATTCCCCTCCTACTAAGCCGAATGCAAATGATTCGCCTCCACATCTTTATCAGGTTTCAGACATCGATCAGACTACAAATCACGCCCCATCCTTTTTTGATCACTCCTGTAGGGTTCCTACATCCTCCACTAATTCCTTTTCATTTAAGGATCCCTACTCTGATCAGGCTGATTCGACTTAGCCAAACCCTAGCTATACACTTCCATACCCTTTTAAGTTCCAAAGTATATGGTGGGTTCCACAACTCTTGATCTACATTTATCAATCCATCAGATTGATTGGGTTTGGGATGCACCATCAGCCTATTGATCTGAACAAGCACCTGGTTGGACCAACCAGGCTCTTGAGCAAGGTGCTTGTACTACAAAATTCATCTGATTTGACCACTCCTCCAGATCATTTCCAGCTAATGTAAACATGTTTACATTACATAAGATGTCTATTTATGCATGTTCTTAAGCATAGAATTGCATTGCATATTATAAATATTGCATAACATGCATCATCTTGCAATTAGATTAGTTTCAATAAAATGGAGGTTAATTGTCTCCTTTTATGTTCAGGGACAGGACAAAATTTTTATCGGGGCCTCGGATCAAAGATCCAACCATACAGATGTGATCAGGGCGACGATTGGAGTTCAACGACTCTAATATCGCTCTAATCAGACACGTGTAGCATCAGATAGAGACCGAGGAACCCTATAAGATCAAGGGCCAAGATGGTGTGAATCCACACTTCAAACGACAAATCTGATCGCACGGATGGATTCGGATCGACGATCGCAGCCTAATGGTGCAAAAATTGACTTAATCCGACACCCGTGGCACTATCTACATCAACCAGAAGATGGACGGCCAAGATGGCGCCATGTGGCACCATCTCAGCCGCCCAACCATCCGTATGCACCCATTGAAGGCATCCACATCAACATTTTCCCACCGTTGGATCAAGATCCAACGACTGGGACGCATCCGCGCTTAAGTTAAGCGCTCACCCATCCACGCGCGTAGCGCAGTAGGTGAGAGCGCTTAAGTGAGGCGCAATAGCGGGTTCGAAACGTAGGAAGCAGGCGAGCGAGTGCGAGGAGCGTTGGATCGCGATCGAGCGGTCGTGAGCGCTTAATAGCGCCCACGCGTTATCACACGCCCGTGCCTCACGCGAGATCACACGCAGGCATTGTGCGTAGAGGAGTCGAGCAGGCGTGCGAGCGGCTGCCCCACTACGCCCATGATGGGGCTTTAGCGACGATTTTATCCGTCACTAAAGACCCCTAATTTAATGTTTTTCAAATTAAAATGACCAAATTGCCCTCACTCTTTGCAACTATAAAAGGAGACCCTCTCCACATGAAATTCTCATCCCTTCCTTCTCTCCTCTACCTCTCCAAAGCTCAAGAGAAGCTTGTCCCACACCCGGGATGCTCCTTGCGAGGTAAAGTCAAATTTTTGCTCTCATTTCGGAAGCGGATCCCGCGACGACGATGATGTGCTGCCCTGTTCTCATTCCTCCTGCCTCGACCTCCTTCTTCCCACTCCATCCTCCTTCATCCAGGCGGCGTCTCATCCAGCTCGTCCTCCAAGCGATCGTCAAGGAGGATAACTTCTCTCTCTCATTCTTCTTTACAGCTTTCTAGAGTAAAATTTTCCTACTTTCTAGTGTAGTTGATTTCTTGCTTTCTAGTGTAATTCTTCTTTTGTTTCATTGTATAAATATTTTGAAATATTGAGTGCATGTTCTCTCTCTCTCTCTCCCATTTTGATTGATTGCTTCATTGTAATTACGTCGCTTCGCTTTTCAACAAAAATTCTAAACAAAAATATAATTGCGAATATAGATCAACGTAGCCTCCCTAAGTTTGACTCGGGATATCTATTCTGGTACAAATTTTATTTGTTGAATACGAGTTCTTCACTTTCAAACTACAACGACAGGTTTTCAAAACCAAATACGTTAGCGTAGTAACTCGTAGCTTCAACATTTTGGCGCCATTGCCGGGGATCGAACGCTTTTCGATTTTCTTTTCACATTTCACACACTTTATTATTTTCCAACTTACTTTCTCTTGTGTCTATTGTTTTTCTGGAAGACCTCCATCAGGGAATCATCAAGCGGTAGACCGGAGTAAAGTGTAGTTGAAGACAACTATAAGTGCTCCCCATTCTTCCCCCCTCCATAGATTTCTTTTGCCACATTAAATCCAAATTCCAATTAACCTAGGTGTTTGCATAAATCCTAGGAATAGTTTGGTTGTTTGGATTCTCACTCACATTCATTCCACCGTCATTTACAAAAAAATAACAAAAAGATAATCTTGTGGGGCAATTTTCAATAAACACACAACGTACACCCACATTCAAGGTACTTAACCTAATTGATTTGTTTCTACTCAACCGGGTTCTGATCTGTGGAACCGGTACACACAAAGCAACACATAAAAGAGTAGAAATCATTATAGCTTAATCATCTTTGTGTGCCTAGCTTAGTAGTGCATTTGTGGCCAGTTGTTTGAGTTGTTTGGGCTGCACCACTCTACTTAAAATCAACTCATCAAGTAGCTCCTCCTTAGGGTTTTCAATCTAGGTCTATTCCAGGCACTCCACTTTCTTTCTGATTTTAAAGGAAAGCAATCTTCACCTATGTTTGACAACCTGGTTTGCCTCGAAACTTGATTTCAGTCAACCTAATTTGAAACCCTAAAAGCTACTTAAGCAAGATTTGAACATTAAAATCCACACATCACAAATAATCTTGCTTGAAAACCCTGGTTGTGCACACACTTACACAATTCTCAATCAATCATTAAGGGCACAACCCATTTTAAGGGCCCATCACATTCCATAAGCACCACAATCCCAGGCCTTAATAGAATTGAGTAGACGTTGGTTTTAAGGTTTGATTCGCTCTTCAGGGCCTAGTCTGAGATTGTCTTTGATTAACCTACTTGTACTGATTAATCTGATGTCTAGCTAGGGGAGTAGCGTCAAACGACTACGACTGGGGGGTACACTAGGAACAAAGGAAGAACCTTCTCCCCAGTCCCTCCTTCCAACTGGTTGGATTGAGCAGATGCAAGTAGAGTAAATCATTTACAATCTTAAGGCAGGTTTTGGGAGTCAATAGATCCTTAGGCTACCTCATTTAAGGACAGCCTTGTTTTGTTGTGCTGCAGGGTCCCTATCCCCAATCCTTCCGACCTTCTTCTAGTTTATGCTGGGAAGACGGTCATTGAATCCCCGATTGGAAGGACCACTAGAGTATTCTAGGAGGTGCAAATTGGATTTTGGTCAAATTGATCTCATGGCTGACCAACAGCCTCCTCTGCCTGGAAATCCGTAGGAAGAATTCCAAAGGCAGTTGGAACAAATGCAGGGAATGCAGGAATGGTTCCAAAGAATGTAGGGCGCTCAGCCCTTGAAGGATTTTTATGATCCTTCAAATTATGAGGAACGTCCTGGCGTCTAGATTCTAGCCGGTGACGTAAAAATAATGCCCCAGGTGTTAAGCTTGATCAAACATTATCATGGGCTTGGCTCCGAGGATCCATTTCAGCACTTGGAGGACTTGACCACTTTGATCCAGACCACCAAGGCACGAAACGTAAACGAGGAGCAAATGATCATGAGGCTCTTCCCCCACTCTCTTAGGGATAAGGCCGCACATTGGTACAGGACAATAGGAAGACCAATTGCAACTTGGAATGAGTTGAAATTGGCCTTTCTGAAGAAATTCTTCCCAGTCAGACATACCAATGCCTTGAGACGGGCAATCACTACCTTTACCCAGTGGCCAAGGGAGCAGTTTCATGTGGCCTGGGAGTGATTCCAGGACCTATTGCGGAGGTGTCCACACCAAGAGGTGCCGAAATGGCAACTCATGCAGATCTTTTATCATGGATTGACTGAGCAACTCAAAAATCATGTGGATGCTTCTTGCGGAGGCAATTTCCTCGATAAAGACACAGATAGTGCACATGATTTATTTGAGGAAATGAGTGAGAATTCAATCAATCATGCCTCCATGGATACATTTAACCAGTCCCAGTAGCCCAGATCAAGTGTCAATGAAGTCCATGACTCTCATTCATTTGATATGGAATTGATTTGTAACAAGCTAGACAAGGTGGACTTGGTTGCTAAGAGAATGGAAGAGTGGATGGCTGGAAATTCTATAAACAACTCAATCCCAAAATTTGGGATTCCATTCTTCACGAGCTCCTTCTGGACGAGAGTTTGTGAATCAACTCGATGTGGCTCAACCTGTGAGTCAGCATTTTTTGGAACCCCATGGGTTCCAAACTGGGGCCTTTGATCCTAGTTTTTCTGATCCTTCCCTTTCGTTCTCTCCATCCTCACCCTATGAGGATGTCTGTGCTGTACAAGAGAATGTTAGATCCAACCCCTACTCTAATGCTTATAATCTGGGTTGGAGAAACCACCCTAACTTCTCTTGGAAATACCTGGGGCAACAGATCCAATTTCGAATCGGCAACTATGCTCCGTAACGACCAATGGGTCAGGGTGATGTATATACTCAGTTGCCTCCAAATCAGGTCAGTTAGCCAGCTTGGAATGCCCATCAACCTGCAGGGCAGGCTGATTTCAACAGACAAATGGTAGAGATGCAAGGATCCATGCTCCAGTTCATTCAGCAAATGAAAACCTCGCTGGACAACTTGCTGTCCGGGCTCATTACTAACTCTCGTCAACCCGGATCTCTACCATCCCAACCCGTACCCAACCCGCGAATTATTCTGAATCCGGGCAACCAAGCCCATGGGTACGAAAATCAGAGGGACCCACACGCACATGATCAGGTGGTTGAGTAGGGTTCCTCCTCTTCTTCTTTTGCAAATCAATAATTTCTAGTAATCAAGCCCCTCCAATCTTTCCTAACCCTCCCCAAGATCCAAACTCTTATTCATCTGCAAATTCTGTCACCTTGAGGAGTGGTAAGCAGACTCAGAATCCACAACCACACTGTTCTGATCTACTGAATCCTGAAGAACCTAAGGAGAGAGAGGAGAATTCTGGAGGAGAAATCAAGGGTCAGGAACCTAATTCCAAAGATCTGACTCATGTTCCTTTTCTTGAAGCTTTGATCAAATCAAAGAAGAAGTCTGTTGATAGCAACAAGGAGCTTCTGAATCTATTTAAGAATGTTGAGATCAATATCCTGCTCCTCGATGCTATCAAGCACATATCGGCTTACGTGAGATTTTTAAAGGATTTATGTACACAAAAGCGTAAGTCGAGAGAATCTGTTCCGAGGAAGGTGGTACTCTCCAAGCAGGCTAGTTCTGTTATCCTGCACTACCTCCCTCAGAAAAAGAGAGATCTAGGTGCTCCGTTGATTTCTTGTGTCATCGGAGATTATACATTTGATAGAGTACTTTTGGATCTGGGTGCATCCATCAACCTAATTCCAACTTCTCTTTACGAGAAGTTTGGATTAGGTGAACTTCGGCCAACTTCAGTAACACTACAGTTAGTGGACCGCTCGCTCAAAAATCTATGAGGCGTTATTGAAGATGTTATAGTTAAGGTCAAGGATTTCTATTTTCCTGTAGATTTTCTTATCCTTGACATGGATGTACCTAAAAATCTGAGGAACACGCCCATCATTCTGGTGCATCCGTTCCTGGCTACCGCTAAGGCCAACATTAATTGTGAAAGAGGTAGCATGGAAATCGCCTTTAGGGATCAACGAATGAAATTGGATATTTTTAAGGCGATCAATAAATTTAAGGATTGTGGATTTATTGAGGAACTTGAGGAGGATAATGAAAACATTGAAACTTGTTTGATGGTTTCTTCAATTGAAAGTTCCTCCTTTGATGACGAATTCGACCCCGCAACCCTCTATAGAAGACCTGCCATCTTCTGAAGAGGTTATTGATTTTGTTCACTCACAACCTCTTCCTCTTGTTGAGTCTTCAGCATCTTCCCTACCATTAATCATCAACTCGCCCCAGCTTGAACTGAAAACATTGCCTGAGAATTTGAAATATCAATTTTTAGGACCTCAAAAGACACTCCCTATGATTATCAGTGCTAAATTAACAAAGGAGCAAGAGATTACATTGATCAAGATCCTGAAGGAACACAAGGAGGCAATTGGTTGGACCATTCATGACCTCAGGGGGATCGATCCATCTTATTGCAATCATAGAATATTCTTGGAAGATGGATCCCACCCTTCTCGCCAGATGCATAGGAGATTAAATCCAAATATGCGAGAAGTGGTCAAAAAGGAAATCATCAAGTGGCTCGATGTAGGAATTATTTATCCAATCTCTAATAGTCCCTGGGTAAGTCTCATGCAGATTGTTCCGAAGAAAGCCGGGATTACAGTTGTGACTAACGAGAGAGGAGAATCTGTCACAACTCGTTTAGCTTCCTCTTGGAGGGTTTGTATTGATTATAGGAAGTTGAACACAACCACTAAAAAGGATCATTTTCCCCTACCTTTCATCGATCAAATCTTGGAAAGACTAACCGGGCAGAAGTGCTTCTGTTTTCTTGATGGCTACTCGGGATACAACCAAGTTCCTATCCATCCCGAGGATAAGGAAAAAACTACTTTCACCTGTCCCTACGGAACCTTTACTTTCCGTAGGATTCCTTTCGGTTTATGCAATGCACCTACGACTTTTCAAAGGTGTATGCTAGCCATATTTTTTGACATGGTGGGAGAGTTTATGGAAGTCTTCATGGACGATTTCTCTATTTTTGGAGAATCGTTTGACTCTTGTTTGGCTAATCTGGAAATGATTCTTAAGTGATGTATCAAAACACAATTGGTCCTTAGTTGGGAAAAGAGTCATTTCATGACCCAAGAAGGCATCGTCATGGGTCATGTAATCTCTGAATGAGGAATCGAAGTGGATAAAGCTAAGGTTGATGCTATCACTAAACTTCCTCCTCCCACATCTGTTAAACAAATCCGATCATTTCTTGGTCATGTGGGATTCTATTGAAGATTCATCAAGGATTTCTCGAAGGTTGCTCATCCCTTGAGCAATCTTCTTGCCAAAGAAACGTCGTTTGTTTTCGATGAATCATGCCAAAAGGCATTTGATTTCCTGAAAACGGCAGTCACTTGTGCTCCAATATTGCAACCACCAATTTGGACAACCCCTTTTGAGATCATGACTGACGCTTCTGATTACACAGTCGGGGCTGTCTTGGGTCAGAAAATTGATAGAAAGCCCTCTGTCATCTACTATGCTAGTAAAACTCTGGATGAAGCCCAGAGGAATTATACTGTTACTGAAAAGGAATTACTAGCTGTAGTGTTCGCTTTGGAAAAATTCAGGGCTTATCTCTTAGGGTCTCATGTTATCATCTATACCGACCATTTGGCCTTGAGACATCTCTTGGCCAAAAAGGATGCCAAACCCCAGCTTATTCGTTGGATTCTTCTGCTTCAAGAATTTGATCTTGAAATAAATGATAAAACTGGGGTACAAAATGTGGTGGTAGATCATTTGTCGAGACTCCTAGGTGATTCTTCTTGTTCGGACATCCCGATTGTTGACACTTTTTCGAATGAAGCTACTCTTACAGTTTCAGGTGTCCACACCCCGTGGTTTGCTAACATTGTTAGTTATTTGGCCGTTGGTCAAATCCCCTAGGATTGGACCAAGAAACAATGGGATAAACTCAAATCTGAGGCCAAATACTACTTCTAGGAGGACCCTGAACTGTACCGCATCTTCTCTGATCAGATTATTTGCCAATGTGTACTGGAGAATGAATTCAATAGTATTCTCGAGTTCTACCATGCATCTGCGTGTGGTGGACATTTCTCCGGGAAAAAGACAGCTGCAAAAATCTTGCAATCTGGCTTCTATTGGTTGTCTTTATTTAAGGATGCCCAGGATTTCTCAAGGTCATGTTCTCGATGTCAGGCACTCGGGAGCATAACTAAGAGAGATATGATGCCCCTAAACCCAATTCTTCCTGTCGAAATTTTTGATGTTTGGGGCATCGATTTCATGGGACCCTTTCTTCCTTCATTTAGACATCAGTACATTCTTGTTACTGTTGATTATGTGTCCAAATGGATTGAGGCGATCCCCATCCGAACCAATGACCACAAGGTGGTCATCGATTTTGTTAAGAAAAATATCTTCAGTAGGTTTGAGATTCTGAGGGCCATCATCAGTGACGGTGGCACTCATTTTACTAATGCCCAATTCTGGAATTTGTTGGCCAAATACGGGGTTAATCACCGAATTTCCACACCTTACCATCCCCAGATGAATGGACAAGCTGAGATCTCCAATCGAGAGATTAAGAACATTTTACAGAAAACGGTTAGGCCTGATCGCAAGGACTGGACTCAAAAGCTTGAGGATGCTCTTTGGACCTACCGTACGGTGTATAAAATGCCCATTGGCATGCCTTCATTTCATTTGGTGTATGGGAAGGCATGCCATCTACCCGTAGAGAATGAACACAGGGCATTCTAGGCAATTGAACAATGCAATTTAGATCTGAATTTAGCTGGGAAGACCAGGAAACTCCAACTATCTAAGTTGGAAGAGCTTAGAAATGATGCATACGAGAATGCCAAGATCTACAAGGCTCGGACCAAAGCTCTACATGATCAATTGATTTCCCGCAGGAGCTTTGAGCCGAACCAGAAGGTCTGGTTATTCGATTCTAGACTTAAGCTCTTTCTTGTCAAACTTAGATCTAAATGGAATGGCCCATTCATAATTGACCAAATTTTTCCAAATGGAGCTATTCAAATTTTTGACCCAAAGATGAGTAACACATTTAAAGTCAACGGTCAACGTTTGAAGCCTGTTATTGACCGTACTCTTCCAGAACTCATCTTAGACACGGTTGCTCTAGCCATTCCGTGACTTCTTTGGATGGACTTCGCTTAGCTAACGGCATTAAACTCAGCAGTTGTACATATGACACAAAGCTGACACGAGCTTCATATTCAGGTGACATCTTTCATACTCTACCCTTTCTTTCATGTCTCTTTCTCAATGTGGACATTGCATCAGCTAGGCATGGGGAGGTGGATTCATTTTTGAATCATTTGGTCAACTTTGTGAAATTCATGTAAATTATTTTTCTTTTCTTATTTATACATAAAAAAAGTTGAATTAGGAAGGAATAGTTGGACATTAGGATTTTTCAATCCTAGGAAATATTACATTAGGATCTGAACATAAAGACCCTTCAGATCTTTGGACTTAATCGACCCATGTATCCACTAAAATGTGGATTTGTTTTTCGAGTCCTCGCCAACCTTAATTCTATTGTAATTTGAGTAAATAAGTTTGGGTGATAAGTACACGACTTATCAACCTGCCCTCTGATTTGAGGAAACTTTGAGTTTTAATCATCTACACACCTTCTTTGCACTGACTCGTTGTTTGGTGATTTTAACGGAAATTGGGTAGCTAATGAACCTTCTAGGGTGATATGGCTGGCAAGTTATCGTGGGTAACAGCCCATAGGTAGGTTGTCCAGAACCCAGTCACTGGACCATTCTCTTCTTGCTGCCTTTAGGTAAATCTTAGAACAGGGAAGCCACCTACTTAAAAAAAAAGGGAGAAAAGATAAAAACAAAATAAATAAGCCATACTTCGCCGCATGAGTATGGCTGGCAAGTTGTCGGTGGTAATAGCTCATTGACCAGTTATCCAGAACCTAGCTCAATAAATGCACTAAAAATTCCCAAAACACTTAGGAAGAAGCAGAGAAGTAGAATAAACCGGGGAGATATATACTGGATTCACCCTTGTGTTGATCTCGTAAAAATAAAAGTAGGGAGAAAGCTACCATTTGTAAAGATGCACCCTTAGGCAGAATTCTCTTTTTAAGGTCACCTAGAGGCGTAGAAACCCGAAGTCTGTTTTAAATGTCGATCAACGAGTCTATCACATTCACAATAAGATGCTTAGAACACAGGGTTCTCATCAAATCTTGGGTGAGTTGAATGGCTGTAGAAAGCCACTCCTAAACCCTAAAACTCGAAAAGCCAAAAAAATTAGAAAAGAAGAAAAAGAGAAAAAGAAATTGTCTTTGAATAAAGTGAGGGCTTGAGGTGGCCTGCATTTTAGCAAATACTCGGGCACTATTGTGTCTTTGAAAGTTCAGATCCTAAGTAAACATTTTCTTAATGATTGAAAATAACTCATGTCCAAATAATCCAACCTAATTCTTTTATAAATAGCATATAGTTTTTGCTAGGGACTATCAAAAGATAGGCATGGGGGTCTGATGTAAACATGTTTACAATACATAAGATGTCTATTTATGCATTTCTTAAGCATAGAATTGCATTGCATATTATAAATATTGCATAACATGCATCATCTTGCATTTAGATTAGTTTCAATAAAATGGAGGTTAATTGTCTCCTTTTATATTTAGGGACAGGGCAAAATTTTTATCGGGGCGTCGAATCAAAGATCCAACCATACAGATGTGATCAGGGCGGCGATTAGAGTTCAACGACTCCAAGATCGCCCTAATCAAACACCTGTAGCATTAGATAGAGATCGAGGAACCCTAGAAGATCAAGGGCCAAGATGGTGTGCATCCGCACTTCAAACGACAAATCTGACCGCATGGATGGATTCGAATCGATGATCTCAGCCTAACGGTGCAAAAATTGACTTAATCTAACACCCGTGGCACTATCTACATCAACCAGAAGATGGACGGCCAAGATGGCGCCACGTGGCGCCATCTCGGACGCCCAACCATCCGCACGCACCTGTTGAAGGCATCCACATCAATGTTTCCTCGCCGTTGGATCAAGATCCAATGGCTAGGACGCATCCGTGCTTAAGTTAAGCGCTCGCCCATCCACGTGCATAGCACAGTGGGCGAGAGCGCTTAAGTGAGGTGCAGGCGCAGGCGAGCTAGTGAGAGGAGTGTCGGATCGCGATCGAGCGGTCGTGAGCTCTCAATAGTGCCCATGCGCTATCGCACGCCTGTGCCTCACGCGAGATCGCATGCGGGCATTGTGCGTAGAGGAGGCAAGTGGAGGGGCGAGTTAAGCCATCCAGTCTCACGATCGAATGGCTAAGATCGGTAGAACGTGGGAAGGTGTTGTGCGCATAGGAGCCGAGCGTGCGCACGAGCGGTTGCCCCACTACGCCCACGATGGGGCTTTAGCGACGATTTTATCCGTCACTAAAGAACCCTGATTGAATGGTTTTCAAATTAAAATGACCAAATTGCCCTCACTCTTTGCAACTATAAAAGGAGACCCTCTCCACACAAAATTCTCATCCCTTCCTTCTCTCCTCTACCTCTCCAAAGCTCAAGAGAAGCTTGTCCCACACCCGGGATGCTCCTTGCGAGGTAAAGTCAAATTTTTGCTCTCATTTCGGAAGCAGATCCCGCGACGACGATGACGTGCTGCCCTGTTCTCATTCCTCCTGCCTCGACCTCCTTCTTCCCACTCCATCCTCCTTCATCCAGGCGGCATCTCATCCAGCTCGTCCTCCAAGAGATCGTCAAGGAGGATAACTTCTCTCTCTCATTCTTCTTTACAGCTTTCTAGAGTAAAATTTTCCTGCTTTCTAGTGTAGCTGATTTCTTGCTTTCTAGTGTAATTCTTCTTTTGTTTCATTGTATAAATATTTTGAAATATTGAGTGCATGTTTTCTCTCTCTCTCTCTCTCCCATTTTGATTGATTGCTTCATTGTAATTACGTCGCTTCACTTTTCAACAAAAATTCTAAAAAAATATAATTGTGAATATAGATCAACATAGTCTCCCTGAGTTCGACCTAGGATATCTATTCTAGTACAAATTTTATTTGTTGAACACGAGTTCTTCGCTTTCAAACTACAACAACAGGTTTTCAAAACCAAATACGTTAGCATAGTAACTCGTAGCTTCAACACCCGCTCGGCTGAAGGCATTGAATTTAGCGCTTAACAGGAGGCAAACTATCATTCCAAAAATCGAGATCCTTCTGATTATCCTTCTGTACTTCACATCTATTGCAACCTGAGTTCAGTTTTAGAACAGTTGATCCCACCTCTGGTACACGTACCAGAGCTTGAAATCGTCTGCAACAGTCATCCTGACCCGTTCACCCAACCGATAATTTTGTTCTAAATTCCTGAACCCAAAACTGTTTCACACCCTCTGTTTACAATGAGGACATTGCAAAACATAGGCATGAGGGGGTGGTAAAGTGCAAACATACAAAAAGTTCAAGTTCGAAAGGGTTCCCACAAAAAATCACATATTCCAAAAATATCAAAAAAATGAAAAATTCTTGAAAAAAAGAAGAAAAAAATGAGAGGAGAGAAAATTTTGATGGCATATCAGTTTTGAGGAGAGAAAGGGGAAGAGTTAGAAATACCAAAAAGGTGTACAAGTTGAAAAGAAAAGAAAAAGAGATAGTCATTAGTAAGAAATTAAGGAATTAACTTAGTTCTAGATCATACCAAAAGAAAAAAATGAAAGGCAAAAAGTGTTAATGAAACACAGAAGAGATTAGTAGGAACGCTTATTTTAGGCCTCTTGGGATGTGATCATAGACTTAAAAATTCAAGTACCCGCTAAGATCTAGATAGTCTTCAAGAGGTTGAGGGCAATGCGAAGCTTAAGTATTAGGTCTAAAGGCTTAGGGAGTATTCGGCCTCATTAACTGACCTCTTGTTTGCGGGACTCAGTAACCTAAGCACCCCAATCCACACACAGTCTAGTTCAATGCGCTTAAGTATCAAAATCACGTAAATGCGTTTAAATCGTTCTAAAAAAATCACCTAGATTTGGAGAGGCTGATCAACACAAGTTGATTTGGATGAGTTCCCAACGCGAAGAGGCTGGAAATTCCCCTCAAAGATGCGTAATAACAAATCATCTCCTCGGTGCTTGTCTCCTAGGATATCTACATATCCTACCAGGGGCATTTAAGCACCCTGTGCTGGTTCAGATGCCATGGGCGGCATTATTTCGAAATGTCGATTGCCAGGGTCTGGATTTAGCTACAGAACGCCATGGGCGGGATTATCTCAAAATCTCAAAAGCTAGGTTTTTAGGGGTTGCCATGTGCGGTGCTATCTCGAAGCATCGATTGCCAGGGACCCTTCGAGGATTGATGATAGGGACTAAGAATCTGATACAGACCGTGTTGTGAAGCTAATCCAAAGCTAGAAATAAAAAGAAAAGGGAGAGAAAACTCTTCAAAAAGAAAATTCCTCTATCTCTCTCTAACAAAAATGCACTGCAAATAGAACCAATGCTAAAATATGTTACAAGCACGGGTGCTTTAATCGCGGAGTTCAACGAACCTTAGGTTAGTTCCTATGGGCCTTAAAAACTTTCGCAGCAAACTGAGGCTAGAGCTGGTCAAGTCTGGATCTTGGTTAGTACTTGAGTACCTCTAGGCCTACTATCGGCATTCTGACCTAATCTACATAAGAAAGCACACATCACAATTTTGAGCATCAAAAGATCCTATGGTCTAGAATCAAAGTTAAAACGTTAAAATTTTGCTAAGGGACTGGCAAAAGCTAAGCATGGGGGTATGATGGGAACACCATCATGAGCCCTAACAAGCTTATTTTGACCTAATGAAGAGAATAAATGCTCCTACATAACCAACTAAAGGTCATAATTCACTGCATAACCTTTCTGAGAGAAAAATAAGAAACAAGGGGTAAAATAGTAATTTTACCAATGCAGTACAACCATGGGTTTTCTCAAGGGCTAAGCAAAAGTCAAATGGTCTTAATAAGATAACAAGTCGGTTGGATTTGACAGAAAAGGGTTTGTGTGAGTTCTGAGAATTAAATGGCTTTTGGAACCCTAAAAATAAATCCACTTGATTAACCAAGGTTCTAGTCAGGATAAAATTCACTTAAACCCTCTAAAAATCATAAAAAAATATTATCTATGGTTTAGTATCTTCAATTTGGCCATTAGAACCCATCTTAACCTAGAATGAGGTCTTAGATAGATATTTGCCCTAATTTGGGTTTTTGCATAAATTGCCTAGTCAAACGTTGTCAAAACCAAAATCCAACTTCATCATTGGATTCCTTAGATTCAAATTAGGTTTGTACCAAAATTTGGACCTAAGGGGAACTCATCTTGAGCTGGTTTGCAAAATGATCCTATCTGATTACATTTCTACCCCTAACTTTCAAAAACCCTTGCGAACAGCCCCCTAGCTTCTTCATCACCTTTGCAAATAGGTCCCTCCACCATTATCGCAGAGGAATCCTACTCTGGTGACCTTTGAAAGGAGGTTTCTCCTTGATTGCTTGGAGAATCTCCTCCAAAATTGGAAGGGAGATTTTCTGAGAAATTCCCTCCAATATGAACCCAGTTAAATGCCCTGATTCTTTCCCAATCTCTCATGCGAACGCATGAGGGATTTGGGTCTTTTGCGAGCTTCCATCTTTGGCGAGCTTGCCTAACTTGGAGCTCAACTTCCAAGCACAAAACCCTCTTTGAAGACCTATTTAAGAAGCCCCAGATCCAACCAATTCTCCTCAGCTTGAAATTGGGTAGGTTCCCCCTCCATTCCACTCTTCCCTCTGGCCACATGACTCCGCAAGCTCTGGCAGCCTTTCCCTAGCTCTCTCATCACCCAACCGCAATACCAGTGGTAGAATTATCTCCACCACAATCCTCCGCGTCATGTAATATCGGTCGACGTCATCCCTGCCTCGTCTTCGCTGCCGCCTCACCTATGGAGATTTCGTCTTCCCCATGTTTGGCAACCACACCGACGTGGGACCTCTGTCCATTTCGTCCCTTAGAAGTAGGTTTTAAGTTCCCTATCTTTCGCACTTTCTTTCCCTCTCTCTATTTCCCAAAATCGACCACCAATGCCACTAACCATCGTCACCTCCTCCATCTCCGTCGATACCTCCGATGAGGTGCTCCCGTCACTACACATCTCCATCCACCTCGCCGACCACCCTACAACCTTCACCACAACTCCCTAATCATTTACCCTCACTCCAATCACTCCATTTACCAACCAAACACCTCCCCGAACCGACCCACTCTCATCGTCCAGCCGTCATAGCCACCCTCGTTCCACACCACAGCCACCGTCGCAATCGCCATGCCACGAAAACCTTGCTGAGCGTTCTAATGCGACCATTAGGCCCCTGTTCTTGATTTCAGGTAGCAGATCAATGGCCGCCATTGCAGTCGAGCTTCGACGAAGCTTGCAACCGCTCTAGGCCATGTTGCTCTAGGTGCTACTATCCCAGGCTGCGTGGATTTACTTCTCACATGCACTCAGGCCCTCAATTGGAGTCGAAGGCCTCCACAGCTGCTGCAATTGAGAGGGCCACTCTCTACTGCGGTACGCAGAAGACAGGTGGGACATTTAGTCCCACCTCAGAAATGGAAGGGCGCTTTCATACACATAAATTGATTTTGTACCAGAGGCTATTCGCCTCCAACACTGAGGGTGAGGCCTTCCTCTCCCCTTTCACCGAACTCGTCCGCAACACTGCCCACGCGGACCTGGCAGACCTGACTACCCTTTACTCCTCGCTCACCACACACGCCAGCGAGCCTGGACCCGGGTATGTGTTAGGTCCAATTACCCGACTGGCGAAGGCTTTGGGAGAGCGAGATTGAAATAGAAAGAGAGAGAGAGAAGAGAGCTACACAAGGTTAGGGGATTTTTGCCCTGGAGAGTTTGGCTTCGACACTTAGTCGGATTCAGAGGAAGAAGAGGAGGTCGGGCAGAAGAAGAGAAGAAGAGAAAGAGAAGGACCTCAGAGAAGGCCAAAGGCAAAAGGCAGAGAAAGAGAAGAAGGAAGGAGAAGATAGAGAAAGGTAAAGGAAGAAGAAGGAAAAAGAAGAAGAGAAGGGCCAAAGAAGAAGAAGTGAAGAAGAAGAAGAAAGACAACATCAGAGAAATCAGAAGAAAATAAGAAGGATACTGTAGCAAAGTCATTTAAGATGTCTGATTTCAAAATCAGACATCTGAATTTATATTTCCTTCTTTAGTCAATTTGAGTAACTATTATTTTGTCTACAACCCTAAATATACTCATGCTTTACATTCCTAATTAGTTTTTGAGTAATATTATGTTCAATTTGCATTAATTGCTAAGTTTAGTGTGTGAATTCCATTTGCTCCCTGTGTTCGACCTCGTAATCTTTTCGAGTAATAAAATTGTATTTGTTTTGAACGCTATTTCGGCTGTACTACAACACAACACTTTTTAAACCCCGATTTAGTGCGACAAACAGCTATGAAATTCTACGTGGAGTTCGCCCACTAGAAGGAGCACTTTTGAGATGTTTGTTAGAATTTTTAGAGGTGTGAAGGGTCCTATAATTGTGTGCTCAACCCGAATCTAGAAAATAATGTTGCGGAATTGACGGGTTGAGAATTTAGTGGTGGTGTTTCCTTCGACAAACACAAGAGTGGGTTTTTTTTAGAGCACCACCACTTAGATCTTTTCCTTGGTCTAGAGATGAAGGGTTACCTTTGCATCATGGGAGGACATGATATCAAACCTTTGGGTTGATGGCGGTCTTCTCTTGCGCTTCCTTTGATCTAATCTGATCCACTCTCCTCCCTTTACTGATGCACGAGATTCCTGCAACCAATAAGAAGAAAGAAAGGTAAGTTAGATAACACAAGTGTGAATAATGACTAAGGAAATGAAAGTGAATAAATTAAAGATCTGTTGCCTCCCAGGCAATTGTGCCAAAAACTGACGTCGAGAAACGTGTTTATGTAATTCGTTCATTGTAGCATGCATTTACAACATCAATTTTAATTAGAATAATCAAATGTGAGTCATAGTGTCGAACATGGGGAGGTGAGAAATCGGCTCAAATATTTGCTTGAATGTCATGAAATATGTCGGTTTGTTTGCTTGCAAAATAGAGAGAAAGAGAGAGATAGGGAGAGAGAGAGAAAGTGAAAGTGAGAGAGAGAGAAAGAGAAAGAGAGTGATAAGGTTAGAGATTTATGATGATGATGCGATAATGGCTAGCTATGAAATCAAGCAAAATAATCCATTGTAAAAGATAGAACCGTTTTACAATTATAACACTAGAGGAAAGATTAAAAATAACAAGTATTAAACTAAAGAAACTAGCTAAATGGAGAGGTGAGGCAGCCATGGTGGTGGAAGGGCTTCCGTTGGTGGTTCAACATCTCTAGGACCTTGCTTGGATGCTCTATGGAGTGGGGGAGTTGCTTGGTAGAAGATTGTTGGAGTGGAAAATTGTTGCAAACGGAAGTTGACTTTTGAAAACCCGTCATTGTAGTGTGATTTGCGAGAAAAACTGTCAACAGATAAATTTTACTGAAACTCAAAAGGAATTCCGAGTCGAACACAGGAAGGCAAACATTTAATTAAAAATCACATTTATTTTATTTGCCACGAAGCAGATTAGTTGGCCGAATTGAATCTAAACTAGCTATCTACTTAAATAATAATGAATAGAAGAGAGAGAAAGAGAATAGTACAAATAAAGATAAAATAGAGATAGAATAAACATGGATTTCACAATCATCAAGTGACGTTCATTACAACTAATCATTACACTAGAAAGCTAGAAAGATTACAACTAGAAAGTGGTAAGTCTACTTTAGAAAGCGGTAAAAAGAAGGTAGAGAGAAGTTATCCTCCTCGACAGCTGCTTGGAGGACGAGCCGTGTTGACGGAGCGCCCGGATGAAGGTGGTGAGATGTGGGATGAAGGAGAACGATGATTAACGATGAAGAACGGGGCAAGAAGAAGTTGTAGCGGGATCCGCTTCCCGAACGCCGGTGAGAGGACAACTGTGGGATGCTCCACGAAGGAAGTGAGAAGGTGGAAAATTTGTATTTTTAACTCTAATGGAGCATCCCAGGTTTGGGACAATCTCTTAGAGCTTTGGAGGGGGCGAGAGAAGAGAGGAAGGGATGATGGATATGTGGGGGTCTTAGGACTATTTATAAGTGCAGTTTAAAGGGGCAAAAAGGTCATTTTTTTCCTTTAAAATTTAATGTACAGGTCATTATTGATGGATTTATTCATCACTAAAGAGCTAAATGTGGGTGTAGGTCATGCATGGCCACACCTCCTCTCCTACTCTACTGTTCAATGCCTTCATTGTGCGCAAAAACTCTCAACCGTCCATCTTGCATCCAACAGCTTAGATCGCTTCGCGCCTGCGCCTTCATCTTCTCTTCTTTAACGTTTAACCTCACGATCTCACGATCTCAGCCGTCCGATCATGAGATTAGACGACTTAAGATGCATCCACGCCTCATCATGCGCCTGCGTCTAATCAGGCGTGTAAGCACGCGTGCAGTGCTCTTGTTTCAGCCATTGAGTGTATGATGTGGACGAATCGGAGCCGTCCACATGAGATCAAGCGGTCCTAATTCAAATTGGATCTATGCTCAGAAGAAGTGCTGCGGGGATTTGATCTCATGACCTGGTGGTGCTGAAGTGTTCTATCCACTACTCTATGCACGTGGATAGGCAAGAAGAGCATTCATGTGCTATTTGATCTTGACCATTGGATCTTGATTCAACGGTTGAGATCAAATGTGTGGTTCTTATCACATGAGGCATGGCTTGAGGGAGGCAACTTGATCAATTCTCAGCCGTTGGATGAGAAGGCGGGGCAGTGAGTGATTTGGAGGGTCTAGATGGCACCACGTAGCATCATCTGGATCGTCCATCTTCTCTTCCTTGTAAGTGGTGCCATGGATGTCCGATCGAACCGATTTTCACACTATTGGGATGCGATCGTCGATTCGAACCCATCTGTGCAATCGGATTTGTCATCTGAAGTATGGATTTACACCATCTTAGCCCCTTAACCTCTATCTTTCTTGGACTACATCTGATGCCACGGAAGTCCGATCGGGGTGATCTTGGAGTCGTTGAACTCTGATCATCACCTTGATCAGATTCGTACAGTTGGATCTTTAATCGGAGGCCCCGATAAGATATTGCCCTATTTTCTGACCATAAAAAGAGAAAATTAACCTAAAATTTATACAGCCTAACCTAAATGCAAGATGATGCATGTTATGCAATATTTATAAATTATGATGCAACTATATGTCTAAGAACATGCAAAAATAGATGGTTTATGTGATATAAACATGTTTACATCAAAGATGCTCGAAAAGTGGAGGAGGATGGGCCCTTTTATAATGGAGGACAAGGGCCAAAATCCATTCTTGGGTCAACAACAACATCCAGGCTGTCGCTAAAACTCCGCCTCAAATGTCACTAAAGACCAACTCACGCACGCCCTTTGCATATGTGCTCCACCCACCTATGTCGTGTGCACGCACTAACTTCACATCGCCCACGTGCACATGCTACCGCTGCCAATGCCTTGCACCATGCACGCGCTATGCACGCTTATGCCGTTGCTTCAATTGAGAAATTTGGAGGGGGTGGCAGGGCTCGAACCTGCGTCCCTCCTTTGGGAGTGTGCGCTTCGACCACTGCACCAGGAGTCCTACTTTGTCATGTGGACACTATGGCTACCAAGGGAGCGAGTGCTTCCCAGCCATTGGATGATGATCCAACGGCTAGGATGTAAGGGTGTGGATGATGAGGAGAGCTTGTGGTTGGCCTTAGGTGGTTCAAATGATGCCACATGGCATCATCTGGACCATCCATCTTCAAATGCTTCTTGAAAGTGCTACGGGTATCGGATTGGATTGATTTTCACGTCATTGGGCTGCGATCATCAATCCAGATCCATTCGTATGGTTGGGTTCCTCATTGAATCACCGAAATATATCGCCCTGTCTCATGGCCACAATAGTATACAAATTATTATGCAATTTTTACAAATTATCCTAAATGCAATATGATGAATGTTATGCATTATTCACAATGCTAAATGCAATGTTAAGCTTAGGAATTAACATAAGTAGGCATTTTATCATGAATAAATGCATATTTATGAAGTACTTAACAGTTTCTCAAGATTTTTTCTACCCTTAGTGAATTTTGCTAAATCATTTACTAGAGTAATAGACTTTTGTTTCAATTTTTTTATC
Source organism: Thalassia testudinum (assembly GCA_037157565.1). Lineage (NCBI taxonomy): Eukaryota > Viridiplantae > Streptophyta > Magnoliopsida > Alismatales > Hydrocharitaceae > Thalassia > Thalassia testudinum. The sequence goes on along the minus strand of JAZHRO010000073.1, from coordinate 78,349,509 downwards.
TCTATTTGAAGTGAACCTACTTGAGTCCTAAGCAAGGTGATTTCTTGTGAAAGTTATTGATTTTGTGATGCAAATTTGTGTTTTGACTCTATTTCTTTATCTAAGTCTTCAGTTAACTTCTTATTGGCTACCTACCTTAAGTGCTTTAGCTAAGTCGTGCAACTGATAGAAAGCCTCTAGAAGTTCATCAAATGAAAAAGAAGATACTTCATCTTCGATTGCCATGAGTCCACACAGGGCGTCTTCACTTGATGTGTCTTCTTCTTCTTTAGTGGAGCTTGTGTTAGTATCATCCCAAGTGGCTTGAAGGGCTTTCTTCTTGCCTTCTTGCTTGGGTTGTTTCCCGACTTTCTTCTTTTCAGCTTCCTTCTTGAGTTGAGGCACACTTTTCTTATATGCCCTTTCTTCTTACAGTTGAAGCATATGACTTGTGAAAAGAGGATTTTCATTTTCAATGATGTTTTGCACATAAAATATCTCGTCGTTGTATTTGTTTGCATGATAGAAAATCACTTTTCAAAATAATTAAAATTAACAACTCGAGAAGGGCGGGTCCCATGTCCATGGGGAGGAACGTGTCTATTACAAACTCACAAGAATCAAAAATTGATGTTCACTATGATCCCCCCCACACCAAGTAACGAGACCAAAATCTACTGTAAATCAAGATAATAATGATAAGTGTTGCGAAAATATGCGTGATTTGTAATTAGGGTTTTCAAATCATTATAACACGCGAATTTGCAAATGCTTTTAAATTTTATAAACCTAGATAAGGAGAGTATCTAGGGTCGTTTGATCGCACGTGTTTCACGAGCTAGAAATCAAGGTTACAAGTAACCCATCGTCATAGTTGCAAAACACATGGTCAAAAAAAATATATACCTAAACTCCAAGGGAGTCCCGGGTCGAACACAGGGAGGCAACATTTACTTTAACTAAAAACCGCACTTCGTAAGAAAAGAAAAAGAAAGAGAGTAAGAGAGAATGAATATAAAGCAATCAAAAGAGAGCATAGTTTTTCTTGTCTTTTCCTGAGTTGAGTTACGTAATAATTTGGGAATCTAGATTCTACAGTACTGATCTCTATGTAGCACCAAGTGAGATTGAGCCACCAAATAAACACCCGTATCCCTCAGACATCCTCTACCCAAGCTTAAAGATAGGTTGGAATTCATAGAATATGTTGAATACCCCGAGGGAAGAAGTCCGCCTATCCCGCTAGAATTTTTACTAGGGGTCAAGTACAAGCTTTAGAGGTGAATTAGCTTTTCACTCAAATCCGTTCTAAAAGCTACATAGCTACACTTTCACGATTGTCTAGATTTCTAGAGCATAGGATGAAAATAAAAAGGAGAAAAATCTCTAGGCATACACTGGATAAAATAATAAACCCCTTATGGACCCTTTTGTGAATGATTTAGTTTTGCATTTGCTAGGAACTAGCAAGATTTAGGCATGGGGGTATGATTGTGCAGCAATCATAGGTCTTAATTGACCTAAATTAGGCTAGGACTCAGCATAAGTTAGGGAAATTCATGCATGCATAATCATTATATGCATCTTTACTGCTTTCCTTTAGCTATGCATAAAATAATTTTATAACGTGCTGATTAAGTGCATTTTGTCAATTACAGGTAATAAGTTGGATCTGGAGCTAGATCTGAAGTTGGATTTAAGCTGGATCAGGAATAATGGGTGTTGCAGTAGAGCTGGAGTAGAAGACTTAGATTAGATGTAGTAGATAATAATGTAAGGGAGTTAAGGTATGCTACTCTATTAAGTAGGAATAAAGTAGTAACATATGAATAGCTTAGGTCCATCCTAGCCCTAAGATAGCCTAGAGACTTCCCTAAGCCTTAGCCACCCTTAGATTAGGTCACCGCACCCTAGAAAACCTTAAAACCCTAATTCCAACATTTATCTGGATGTCCAAATGAATTATAGGACGTCCAGAACCCTTAAACAACTCCCGCACACCTTAAACCCACTTCTGCAGTGTTATTGGACATCCAGACATTGTCAGACATCCAATTTCTGTAGAATACCCAAGACAGAACCTTGAATTCTTCCTGACTCTGATTCGACGTCCATACAACAAGTATGGACTTCTGATTTTTTAGTATAAGACGTCTGATTCCATTTTTAGACGTCTGGAACTGTTCGCTAGTTCCTATTTTGAGATTCAAGCCTTGATCTTGGATCTCTAGCTCCCTAAACCCAATTTCAACCCCATAGGAACCTAAATTAAGGTACCCTAACCCTATTACATCACCTCTAGACCTCCTCAAAGACCTAATTAGGCCCTCACCAAACCTAATTGACTTAGATCATAGTCAATTACCATTACATAAGTCAATTGGACTCATAAAGTCCAATTGAGCTCAGATCTCAACCCACACAAGTCCAATTGGACTTAGTGAGAGTCCAATTGACCTAAGCCCAACCTAATTGAGTTATTTCACTCTCAATTAGGTTCATACTCATTCAATTAAACTTGGGTTAAGTTTAATTGCAATTCCTCCTTAGCAATTAGGGTTTGCAACCCTAATTTAAGGCCCTACCTACTTAAACCCCTTAGGACCTAACCTAGGCCACTTAGCAACCTAGGGCACGACTCTACACTAACACACACACACACCCATCTAGAGTTCTCTAGAACTCTCTTCAAAGTGGCGCCACTCTTGGTTGCCAAATTTAGCAACCAAGAGTCATTCAATTCTTACATCCACTTTTATGGATCTAAGGACTACTCTCTCTCACCATGGCCAGCCACTCATGGGACTCTTTCTAGAGAGTTCCACACTTCTCTAGAGAGACTCCCTTAGGTCTATAAAAAGACCTAAGGGATGCCCATTTACACCCATCCCATTCTTGGCATTCATTCCATTTAGGTTAGCTACATCACCTCCACTCCACCTCCATGAGTTGTGCACCATGGAAGCCGCCATCTCCATGCTAGATCATCTCCTCAATTTCTCTCCAAGGGCTGGCCAAAGCACCATTGACTGCCCCTCCCTGTCCTCTCAGCCACTCAACGGTCATCAGAGCCTACCTCCGAATGCCCTTCTTTTCTGCTAGATTAGTAACTTAGCTCTTCATAGTTTTACTACTTAGTAGTGTAGCTCTTTATTCTCCCCCAATGATGCATGCAAAATCCCCCCATAGATTCATGTATGCGATCATTTTCTGTTAGCTAGATTTATGCTTTCAAGATTTCCTCTATAAGCTTTCCTCTAGTTGCATGTTGCAAACACCCTCCAGAATGAATGAAGGAAAATTTTCTATATATATGTCTATGTGTTGAGAATCACCATGCGCTTATTGCAATACATTTTGTGTGATTAAAGTTACTTGCTTTTAACTTATGATATTCTTGCAACTAGGTATGTCGTGCTTAAATACGTAATTACCATAAACCGCCATGCGATTTTGAGCAAGTAGAGCCAAGTTCGGCTTGGTCCTCCGTGTCGAAATACTGGCACGCAGAAGCTAGTTCCACATAACTTACCGAGTTGCTCAGTGCGACACTCGGTAAGGAAGGTCTTACGGGGTTTCTCGGGATAAGCCTGGTGTTGGAAGAATTTGGATTGTGACGAAGTGGTGAAGTGGGGGTGTTTGCCAAAGATTGGGCAGGGTTGGCCAGAAGCTTGTCCAGCTTCTTGTGCACAACGAAGACTTCATCCAGTTTTTGTGCTATAAGGCTGAGATCAGTGGATGAATGGGAGGGTCCCATGTCAACTTCGTGGACATTTCGGGGCTGGCTAGTACGATTAAAGGCGACAATGGAAGCATTGTTCATCGAGTTTTCACTCATATTTTCAAACAATTCAAATGCTCCATTCTCATCATTATTCATAAAGTTCCCTCCGCAGGAAGCGTCTACAATCTGCTTCAAAGTCTCATTTAGCCCATAGTAGAAAATCTAGGCTATATGCCACTTAGGCAGACTGTGGTGCGGACACTTCCTGAGGAGGTCATTATACCTCTCCCATTCCTCATGAAATTGTTTGCCATTTTATTGCGTAAATGAAGTGATAGCACGGCGAAGCGCATTGGTTCGCCCGATTGGGAAGAACTTCTTGAGAAACGCTGTTCGCATCTCTTCCCAAGAGTGGATGGTTCTCCCAAGGGTGCGTAACCACTGCGACGCTTTATCCCGCAATGAAAACGGGAACATTTTCATGAGGATTATAGGTAACCCAACATTTCTTGGTTTAATAGTTTCAGCCAGTCGGGTTAGGTCTTCCAAGTGGAGAAAAGGATCTTCAGTTGCAAGACCATGGAAGTGAAAATTTATTAGGCCAATAATGTTAGGTTTTAGTTCAAAGTCATCCCCGCCCATGGGGACCCGAATTTGTCCTATGGTCTCTGCCGCAGCGGGATTCTGATAGGAGCTAAGAGACTTAGGCTCCTCCCGTTCGGGAGGATTTTGCATTTCCTCCAATGTTTCCCGAATGGCTTCCATTTGCTCATTATACATTTCCATTTGGGCCTGGAGGCGGGTTATGGGATCTAAGGCTCCACCACCTGGTGGATTCTGAGGGTGATTTCCTCCCTCGGGATTTGGGGGTGGGCGTGCAGCCATGTTTGTGGAGGAGGATGATTCGGCTTGTTTTCTAGATTTATCAGTCAATTCAAACAGTTCAGGGTTTTGTGACCTCCTCCCAAACATGCACTACCGCAAGAAGATTTTGGGAGATGAGAAGGGAAAAGAGACGAGAGAAATGACGCCGCAAAGGTACACTTGATAACAAATCAATTCAATCAAATTCCTAACCTCTACAGTGTACCCTTAGACCTAAAGATCTAAGTTACCTGCTATCACGAACTATGAAATTGAATGCGTGCACCGCGGAACCACCGGGCCAGATTGAAAGGCTGTTTGCCCCAGTCTTAGACACCTGATAGCACGCGGGAACTCTCACCAGTACGTAGCCGCTACACACAGGTAGTTAGACCTCCAATCCTTAAGAAGGGTCAAGTTACTACCAGTTTTAGTTAGAGGCTTAGGGTCAAGTGCTTTTGGAATGTGAAGGGCATTGTTTACGGGTAATGCCCAGGTGATTGATTTTTCAAAGTATGTAAAACAAGCATGCAACGGGGAAATCTCCCCGAATTGAAGTTTTTATTGGTGAATGGTTTTTAGAGTTCAGCCTTAAGTAGTATGGATTTTAGGATTTCGCTGAAATGCCAATTCAACCAATCTCCAGGTTTTGTGAAATACAAGTTTTCTTTCTAAGACCAACAAACCCTTCTTCAATATCAGTTAGTTAATGCATGCTAAAATGCAATGGGCTACCCTAAATGGAGATTTTTATGTGTGGATGCATGAATCAGTTTTAAATTAGTGTGAAAGGGAGCCAAGCACTTCAATTCAAGTGCTCCCAATCACCAAGAAAAAATGTCCACACACAAGGCTCAACCAAAAGAAAATCAAATTGTTGGGGGTTGAGGTATTCGGGATCGAATCTTAGGCAAGTTGAAAAGTCATGGTGGGGTTGGAATTAACTCAATTCCAAGTCTCCCCACCAAAAAGGTGATCCCGAATTGTAGATAAGTGAGGCAAAAGAGGGGTGCAATCAATCTTTTTGTATTTGCCTCAAAGAATACCTCACACGGCGAAAAATTCAAGAATCAAGATTCTCGGATTTTCGCTATGCGAAGTAGGGCGGGAAATCCCGGGGCGGTGGGAGTGAAGACAATCAATCAAACAAGTGAATTTTAATCCACTTGCCCCAATAGATCCCAAGAAGTTTTTCTAGTTTTTAGTTTTTTATTTATTTTTTCTTTTTTTATTATTAAGGTGACAAGTTAACCCTAGTTGCTAAGAAAAGAAGACCTACTTGTTTAACAACGTGTGCGAAGCTCCAATGCGGTGTCGGCGTCTTCACACTCTCATTCCCGCCTTGGATTTGCTCACATCTTTGACTTCGTCTGCCTACCTTCTCCTTGTACCAGGTTCACCTGCACACCAAAAAAAACAGAGATACCCGTGAAGAGAGAAGAGAAAAATTGAAAGGAATTGAATAGAAACTTACTTGAAGGTGCACTTCCCCGGCAACGGCGCTAGAAAATAATATGGTGTCGAGCTCGGATAGGTTGTTAATATGGTGATTTTATCGTTGAAGTGTGTATAGTGGTTAACCTAAATATGACCTAACCATCTCTTTAAAAAAATTTTTAACCTGGCCTACTTGATTTTATCTTGTCACTTTTAGGCCCAGGGTCGAACTCAGGGAAGTGGGGTACAAGTCAAGTTTCTACGCCTTTCCTACAACGAGTCTCTTCCGTTCGTTTACTGTGTTTTTGGTGTTTTTCTTATTTAGATTTTTTTGGTAATCTTTGTCCTTGAGGCACATCCTCAAAATTGGGTTCTTGGCTTTGAGCCAAAATAGAGTTCCAAGACGAGTCTTGCTATTCGCAAGATGGGGTACCTGCAAGTCAAAGATTATCTTTTCTCTTTTATATATTTTTTTATCTTTTTACTAACAAGAAAGCGAAATAGAAATAAAGTAAATATAGTATATATATATAGGTATGTATTATGTATATAAAGGGGTGGGGGTGGAGGCGGAGATGGAGTGTAGCATGGTGTCGAGTCGGTCGTCGTCTAGAGAGATGCAACCAACAGGACTAGGTGCTGCGTGGAGTATGGGATGGATGGTGGAAGATGAATGTAACCATGCTTTTTGTACGCGTGTATCGAGGAATATCAGCAACTGGTGCAGATGTTCCCGCGATACAGCGTATGGTAAATAATGTGAAAATATATATATGTATATATGTATATATATATAGAGTTATAAATATATAAGTATATATATATGTAGATATATATGTATAAATATAAGTGTATATGTATATATATATATATATATGTGTGTGTGTACGTATATATAACTATATAGAGGTATATATATATGTGTGTATAAGTATATAGTAATATATGTAGCTAAGTATATATAAATATATATATATATATGTATGTATATATAGTTATAGATATATATATGTGTGTATATATATATATATATATGTATGTATGTATATAATACTATATAGATGTATATAGGTATATGTATCTAGATATGTATATATATATATGTATATATGTATATATAGTTGTATAGATATATATATGTATATATGTATGTATATATAAGTAGGTGTGTATATCTGTATGTATAGTCATATCTATATATGTATCTATACTTAGTTATATAGGTAATGTATATATATAGATATATGTATATTTATATATATATATATATGTATATAGATATATGTATACATGTAAGTATATACGTGTGTATATATATATATATATATAAGTATATATATATATATATGTATGTATATGTATGTATATAGTACTATATAGATGTGTATATATATATATATATGTATATATATGTACGTATAAGTATATGTGTATATATATATATAGGTATATAGATATATATATATATGTATGTATACATATATATGTATATAAATATATGTATATATATATATCAATATATATAAGTCTACATATATATATAGATGTTTATAATAGTGTATATCTGTGTGTGGGTGTGTGGAAGTGTTAGTGTAGCTGTGTGTGTGCATCGGTGTAAAGAGAGTGAGAGAGTGTTGTGAGAGAGAGAGAGAGAGGGCGGGAGAGGAAGGGTTGCAGGTTAAGTCTTCTGCAGATTCACCGCACCGTCTGGAGGTTCAAGCGCACACACGCAGGCTCGTCTACGCAGAGAGGAGCGCGCAGGAGTGGGGAGTGGAGAGGAACCCGCAGCGCACAGTGCTGCATGAAGGCTGGAGCAGGCGAAGGCAGACACACGTGAAGGGAGCGGGCGATGCAGGCACTGGGAGAGAGCTGGCAGACGCGCGGGCAGGCATGCGCACGGGCGAACGGCGGTCGCGGCGCGCCGGGTGACCGGGAAAGTGAGAAGCTTTCTGGTCACCCCACTGTAGCCACAGTGTCGTGATGACTTGCGTGAACAGTGGCTACAGTGGTCGTCCGTGCCGCGTAACCGATAGTGGGCGGTGTTGTGAGTGAGGCCGGCTCGATGCGCACGGCGGAGTGGCGTCGGTTGGTGGCTTGCGGGTGGAACCTCACGACAGAGCGCGTAGAGGGGGTTTGGGTCGAGAGCGAAGGGGCACGACAGGGTGCGCGAAGGTCTGTGGGTGCTGCTGGGGTGCTTGGTCGGCCGCTGTAGTGATGTGTGGTGGCCGGTTGCAGGCGACAAGGTGTACGATAGAGCGGAGAAAGCTGAGGCGGAGAAGGCATGCAGGCGGGCGCGGCAAGGGCTGGGGCTGCTGCTGCTGCTGCCGTGAGCGAAGCTTTGAGCTGTACGCTTGAAGCAGCAGCTCCAATTGCTGGAATGGCTGGAATAAAAAAAAATAGTGAAGAAAGCCACCACGCCCACCGGCTCTTTGAAGAGCTGGGCGGTGGTGGTCTAACTATGGTGGTGTGCACCACAGTGAGAGCTCCTGCTCACCGAGTATCTCCGAGGAGGGCCGACGTATGGAGGGGAATGGAGGAGAGGATGGTGGTGGCCTAGAGAGCTACTGTGTTTGAAGCGGAGGACCAGCCTATTTTGAAGGTGGGAGCCATTGTCTTTTATAAAGGAAGAAGGCATGGCTGGGAATGGCTGCATGCGGCTGCAGGGAATGGTTGGAATGGCTTGGCAGGGAGAGGATACCGTAGGGAAGGGCAGCTATAGGGAATGGCGCATGAGGAGAAGAAGCATGCAGCCGTAGGAAAATCAAGTGAAATAAAAAAAATAAAAAGATGGTGATTTAGCAGAGATGCACTTGAGGAAAAAAGTAAATTGCGAGCCCATTTATTAATTCTCCTCTCTCAATTAAATGCATGCATGCATGTATTTTTACAAAATGCAACTATGGAATCCTAATATGCATAGCTAGTGCTAGGAAATAGCACAAGAAGGCACTATTGCAGGTGTATTTTTGCGGTGCAATCAGTCACCCTAGTCCATGGGAGCTGGTATCCAGCGATGATGAGCTGGAATTTGCTGAGTCCTAGACTGATTGAGCTTCCTTTTCACCAGTTGCCTTCGAGAGTGATAGCGTTTTAGGGATCTGTCAATCTATTTATCCTTAACACTCCAAGAAACACCTTACAAATACAATAAAAAATGCAATGCATGCCTAACCTAATAGATGCCCAAATGCAACCCAAAAACCTGTTTGCGGAGCAAAATCCTAAGAGGTAGGTTTGTTTTAATGCATAAGAATGATGATAAACTGGCGTTTATCAATAAGATATGCTGAAATGTATTTATGCAATTGAGGAGGGGTGTGCTCATAAATGTGACACAATTGTTAATTAATAAAACCAAAAATTGATGTTGTGGCAATGGCACATCAATGTAAAAAGAAATACCACCCAAAATAGGGGATTTCCTTCCCTTGTGCGTGGAGGAGAGGCGATGGCTGGCGGCGAGATTTGACAGAGGAGATGAGTGAGCCGAGGGCTTCGCGATGGTGATTGCGGTGAGGTGTGGGGTGGCTGGAGCTTGCTGGACGATGGAGATGATGATGGTGGGTGGCCAGCTACAAGTTACCGTTGGAAAGCAGCTTCACGCACGGAGGAGGGTGAAGGTCGACCATGCACCTGTGGTCGAGCGGGAGGAGGCTGGTCGTGCGCAAGTGAAGGGGCAGCGGTGAGGTTGATGGAGGTGGCAGGTCCGTGCGAACGGCGCCAGCGCACGGTGAAGCGAAGGAGAGCGGGCGGCAGCTGTTGGGCACAGGCAGGAGTGGCGACGAACGCCCGTGCATAAGGAGAGGGACCGTAGGCAGTGACGGGAGAGCATTAGCGACGGTTGGTTGCTTGTGGCATGGGCATGGGAGACGATTGTTGGAGTTGGTGGTGATGGGTTCTATTACGAAAATAGAGGAAGAAGAAGAAGAAAGGTGGTAGTGGATGTGGTGTTGAGTATGTGCATGGGCAGAGGGTTGTGCGAAGGGGTGAGCGACAAGAGGCTTGGCAGCAATGGAGGGATGGTGGTGTTGCACGCTGATGGGAACACCATCATGAGCCATAACTAGCTCATTTTGACCCAATTAAGTCAATAAATGCTCCTACATAACTGTCAAAATGTCACAAGTCATTGCATATTCATTTTGAAAGAAAAATAAGAAATTAGGGCTAAAATTATAATTTTCCCAGCTTATCTTGAATGCAGTACAACCAAGGGTTTTCTTAGGGGTTGAATGAAGGTCAATTGGTCTTAATAAGATAACAAGTGAGATAAGATAGACAGAAAAGGGTTTGCACGTGTTCTGAGAATTAAATGACTTTTGAAATCTTAAAAACAGACCTGCTTAATTAACTGAGGTACTGATTAAGATAAAATTCACCTAAACCCTCTAAAATTCATAGAAAAATATTCTTTAGGGTTTAGAACTTTCAATTTGACTATCAGAACCCGTTTGACCCAAAACAGAACCACAGATAGACATTTCCTCTAATTTGAGTTTTTGTATAAATTATCTAGTCAAATAAAATCAAAACCAAAATCCAACTTCACCATTGGATTCCTTGGGTCCAAATTAGGTTTGTACCATAATTTGCACCCAAGATGAATTTATTTTGACCTAGTTTGCAAATTGATCCTGTCTAATTTCATTTCTACCCTTAACTTTAAAAATCCTTTCAAACAAGCCCCTAAATTTGTCATGATTTTCACAAAAAGGTCCCTACTGACATTAATCCTATTCCTACTTGCTCTAGTGACCTTAAAATGGAAAGAACTCCCAAATTTCTTGACAAATCCCTTTCAAAATTGAAAAGGAAATTCGTCAAGAAATTCCCTTCCTATTGGACCCAACCCTAAGCCCTAGAAATTACCCAATCTCTCATGCGAACCCATTAGAGATTTGGGTCTCAAGAAATTTCCAAGTCCGGTAAGGCTTTCCAAGCTTGGAAAGCTTGTTTCCCAAGCTCAAATCGCCTCTAAATCCTTATATAAGAGAGCCTAAATCCTCCCAAACTTCCTACGCTTGAAATCGGTGGAGATTCCCCATAATTCCTCTCTCTCTTTCACGGCCGAAGGTTCCTCGACGTTCGGTGATCCCCTCTGCCTTTCCTCATTGTCCGTCCGCAATACCAGTGGCGAATTCATCTCACTCACTTCCTTCCACGTCTCACCGTACCAGCAGACGCCTCCTTCTCCACCATCCCCATCATTTCTTCCCCACCGGAGACACCTTCATCTTTGGCATCGGCCGCACCTCAACTGACGCCACCTCCGCCTCGTTTCATCCAACAACCTCCTAGATAAGTCCCCTATTCCATTTACTTTATTTCCGCATTCACCCCACCTCGTTTCGACCATCGACGACCCTCCGTGACTTCATCTCCTCCATCTTCGGTGACCACTCTGGCAAAGGATTTCGCCCGCTACACGTGACCATCCCCTTCGCCGACCACCCTATAAGCTCTGCCTCACCTTCCCGCACAAAACCCACCTCCTATTTCATCCTCTCGTTCACTCAAACACACCCCCAAACACACCCACTTTCATGCACACAGGCTGACCTCGACACGCATGCATGGACCACGAGATGCCACACAAAACCCCCCGTCGCACTTGCCATAGTCCGGCGACCCTCCCTGAGCATTTTGACAGGGTCGAGAGGCCATTTTTGTGTTTTCAGGTGTCAAGCTCCTTCTCGCCATTAACAGCGAGTTCAAACAAGCTCTGGAGCAAGATTGTTAAGGCACTGCTCCAGGTACCTATCCCAGCCGAAGCAGATTCTCTCCAAGAGTGCAAGTGGACCAGCAATTGGGAGTGTTGACCATAGATTTGATCGAAATCACAAGAAGAAGCTGTTGTTGCTGCTGTGGATGTGGGATTAGTCCCAAATCGGATACAAATGAAACAGCAGAGGCGCATAAATTGAAAAAGTGTTAGAGGCTATTCGCCTCATAACACGGGGTGAGATCCCTCTCACCTATGCACACCTGCGTCTCGTCCACGACTCTGTCCCCCACAAATCTGGCTGACTCGTTTACCCTTCCTAGACTGACCTGCACTCCTCGCTCACTACTGCACGCCGGTGAGCCTGGACCTAGGTATGCTGAATCAGATAACCCAACTATCGTGGCTCTGGGAGAGCGGATCCTAAAGACAGACGGAGTGGATAGCTGCGTGGAGTAGGGGGAGGGTTTTGCTGCTGAAGGCTTTGGCTGACACTTAGCCAATTTAAAGTTCCCTTCCCATGTGAGAAGGAGAAGGAAGCAAAAGCAGAGAGAAAGAAGAGAAGGAAGAGAGCCACAAAAGCAAAGAAGAAGAAGGAGAGGAATCCCAGCAGAGAACAAAGAAGAAATCCAAGCACTGTAGAATCAAACGTTTAAGACGTCTGACCCTACCATCAGACGACACATTTGAGCATTATTTCATATATTGGTATTTGAGTTCCTTAGCTATTATTGTAAGGAGTATATGGTGGTTTAAACCACCATTTTACTCCATTATTTTTGCAAATTGATACTTGATCCTAGTGCTACATTATTTTGAAATAATTCCTGATTTCAATTCTATAGCTTTCTTATCTTATATTGTAATTCTTGAGATTTAAATTCCCATATTGCTCCCTATGTTCGACCTCAGAACTTTTTCGAGTAATAAAATATATTTATTTTCAAAACGATATCAACTATACTCCAATGCACATTTTAAAATGACGATATCACCTTGCGAACACACATTGCTGTTGCAGTGTAGAGGGTGTTGGTGCTAGAGCACCACGATCATTTGTTTTGATGATAACAAAACACGTGTTATTTAACATTTGCACTTAGAGTCTTAGATTTCAGGTCAATTGCAAATGTAGACGTGATTAGACGGAATTCGATCTCGCATCCAGGATGGATTGGAGGAGCTTGATGGAAAACAGAGGAGATTCGTGAGGAGCGATGGCTTGAAGAAGGAAGGAGATGAAGAATATGATAGACTTCCTTCTCTTGTACTCTTTGTATTTTTTGTTTCTTTTGTTGCTCTTTATTTTTGTCACTTAGATTCATGTTAAAGAGCCTCAAAGTACCCTAACAGTAGTCCTAGGAACACCAGCACAACCCTAGGATACTTAGGTTTTCTGTAGAGAACTTAGAAAACCAATATAGGGTTCAAACAGCATTTCCAGACGTCTAATTCCAAAATCAGACGTCTGATAATGTGCTTTAAGACATCTGACTGTTGATTCAGACGTCTGATAAACATTCAGGATGGAGTTGGTAGTTCTGTCTGATGAAATTAGATGTCTTAGGAGACGTCTGATGACTTTGCCAGACGTCCAATTAGTGGACCGTTGGCTCTCTTGACATGCACTCAAGGATATGATCGTTAGAGCCTTATCAAACGTCCTTAAGCTCTTCTAGACGTTTGATAATTGACCGTTTTGCCTTGACTAACCCAAAAATCTCTTCTCAGAGATTTTCTAGCCGTTGCAAATCCATTCCCACGAAAAAGTAGGTTTCCAGACGTCCAGACATAGTGCCAGACGTCCTGTATGTCGTCTGATGGACTTGCACAAGAACCCTGTTTAGATCTGATTCAAGTCAGGAAGGAACCCACACAAAATCAAACGTCTGACCTTTAAATCAGACGTCTTAAAGTGGTCTTCCAGACGTCTGATAACAGAATTAGACGTCTGATAACCCTGTCAGTGCAATGATTATTCCTGATTTCGGGTTGATTCACTTGGGCTTTGCACCCAACGGCTATGGAAGCTTTTCCAAGCCTTCCAAAGCCTTCCTAAGGCCTCTATAAATAGAAGGGAGCCTTTGCAACACAAAAACACACCTAGATACACAAGACACACTTGGCTACACACTTTCACACTCTCTTGTGTCCTAGCTAGCTCTTGCTCTCCAAGCTCAAGCTCCATTCTGTAGAGAGCATCAAGCTTTGCGCACCCGCTCTCCCGCCGTTGTTCACGAGAGCGACGTTGCGCCATCGCGCGGCACACGCACCGCGTCATCAACTCGACGCACTCCTTGCAAAGGGGAGTTTCCTAATTCCTATAGAAGCTTAGGTTAAAAATTACTTTGTTGGCTCTATAGGTTTATTTGTTCTACTTTATCTTTGCTATTTTGGTTGGGTATTCGCTTTGCGAATTCCCGTCTCCTTCGTGGGACGAAATCCTTCTCGTGGAGAGAAGGGGTTGAGGAACGCTACCCTCGCACTTGTAGCGTGGTTGTATTGAGGTTGAATCACCCTCGTTTAAAGTGATTCGATTTAGTGGATTTTGATCAACTTGGTTGATCGAAAAATCCTAACTCGAGAGGGTTAGGTGGTGGTTTTCACCCGGTTTGGGTTTCCACCTAAAAATACTTGTGTACTTGTGTGATTGCTTATTTGTGAGATTGATTATATTTATTTCCGCAATTATTACGTCACCCCCTCCTGCTAGGGACGAATCTACATAGGGAAACTGTAGATGCATGTTGAGATGCTCATGGTAACGCAGCTGCTCCAATTTGGTGGTGCGTTCTGTCATGACGCACGTCGACGGTGGTGGAGTGGACTGCCATGGTTGAGGCTGGTGGTGATGAAGTGAGTGAGAGCATGAACTCTCTACATGGTGTTGGAGTGGGGTGGAGGCCTCCCAGAGCATGGCAGCCTCCCCTCTCTTTTGTAGCCATAGCTGCTTGAATTTGGAGCATCTGAGGAATGCCAGCTAGATCCGCATCCTCTGCTCTCTTTCACAGCCGCCTTCATTCCATGTGTTGCTGAAGCTGTAGTAACTGTTGAAGAAGAAAAGTGGATTAATAAAATAAGAAAAAGAAATGATGGCTTATTTTTCTACAAACCCTCACATGGAATGTTAATTCAATTACATGCATGTAATGCAAACTAAAAGACTAATTATTTCAAAGCATGTTATCTAAATGAATTCTAAATGGTATTTCTATCTAAACCATGGATGTAGTGTGTGAGATGCATGCATTTAAGCTAATTACAAACTAGTCTGCTCATGTACTAATGCATGCTATCTAAATGAATGTGTTACCTTATTGTCTAGGCATTTACACATTTAATTAGCCCACAAATATAGGCTTATCAAATGCCTCAATGTCTAGTTTTTGCTAGTCCTAGCAAATTCTATGAAGAATTCCTAAATTCTAGGCTAGAACTAACCGTCAGGATACCTTGTTATATCTCACCTCTAGAGGTTTGTTGAAATACTAACCTCAAACCTTAAGGTATCCAAGTACCAGTCAAAATTTAGACTTGATTTGGTTCAGTTTTGGGTCTCAGGCAATGGTTTCTTAAACTTCTATGTTTATCCTAGAGTTTGTAAATCCCAGAGGTTAAAGTGTCAGTGCTCAGTGTGTAATTTGATTAATGGGCATCTACACTTGTTCTTCCCATATGTTCCTAGGATCGGACTTGCCCTTCACCTACCTAGACCTACCTAGGTTCAACCATACTTAGACTTGGCAGCTTTCTCCTTACTTTTTTTTTCTTTTCGAGGTCAACACAAAGGTAAACCCAGTGTATATCTCCCTAGCTATTTCTCCAAATTTTTTTTTTCATAATTCTGGTACCCATGTATAACGAGGTACTTTTTATTCTCAATGAAACCAATGTGTAACAAGGTGTTCCCTCCTCATTTTTTTAATTCTCCTATTTTTTATTTTTTGGTGAGTGGCTCTCCTTCGTCCTTTCAACATGCTTCACCTAAGTAAAATCTTAGAAGACTTGGGGCGCAAGGTTGGGCTCTAGACATCCCACACCCAGCGGTTATTGCGTGTGACATTCTAGCCATACCCTGCAGGAATCTCTATTAAGTTTAAATATAAGTTAAGGTGCATTAATTTAGAGTCCCCAACCCGGTTCTGACAGAAGCCACGGTAAGCTCTCACATGGTTGCCCCAATTTTAAGTTCGTGTATGTGAAAAAGACACTTTGGTTTCAAGGATCCCCAAACCAAGGAATAAAAAGAGAAGTTCTATACTTCCTAAGCCCTTGATTTAATACATCAGCCTCTCAAGTACCTCAATTGCTTGAGGCAAAATTCATATCTTAACAAATACTTAGATTTTTAAGCCAAACCAACCCTAAGGGTCTAAGACTAATATCTCATCCTTGCCTCCTGAGGCAAGATATTTAAGGTTTGATCTCATCATTCGTTCCAGCCCAGAACTTTAAGTAACTAACCTACAGAGATTGCTGGGACTAACCAATTAAGCTCAGCAAATTAAAACTCTTTTTTTTTTTAAATGCAATATGAATGCATGAATGCAATATGTATACATGCAATAAACAAATTCCTCACATCTTATCCCCCCTGCCTGGTTAAAACAATGTCCTCATTAGAAGTACAATAGCCAAGGGAAGATGTTACCTAAGGCGGAGAGTGAGAGGAACTAAGGCTCCTCGAGACTGACTTTGTCAACTAGAAGGTCATCCAAAGTAACATACGATTTTAACCATTGGTTGTTGACGGTAAAGGGCATTGGTGAAGAGTTGATGTCCACAGCTCCATGTGGAAACACTTTGGTGATTATGTATGGCCCATCCCAACGAGATTTCATTTTCCCTGGAAAAAGCTTAAGTCTAGAATTGAAAAGCCGAACTTATTATTTGGGCTCCAAGGTCTTTCTAAGGATATACTTGTCATGCAAGACCTTAGTTTTCTCTTTAAAAGCTTGGGAGGTGTCATAAGCATCATTCCGCAACTCCTCAAGCTCACTTAATTCTAGAAGTCGTGCCTTACCCACATTTTCTAAATCCATGTTGACACTTCAGATAGCCTAGAGTGCCTTATGTTGAAACTCAATGGGTAAATGGCACACTTTCCCGTACACTATTCGGAAGCGAGACATACCCAAAGGAGTCTTGTAGGCTATCCTATATGCCCATAAAGCACAATCTAGCTTTTGGGACCAATCCTTCTAATCTAGCCTAACAATCCTTTCCAAAATATTCTTAATCTACCTATTTGACACTTCAACCTAGCCACTAGTTTGAGGATGGTAAGGGGTAGTGATCTTGTGAGTTACTCCCAAACTCTTGAGTAGCCGATTGAAGTAATGGTTCTGGAAATGAGGTCCCCCATCACTTATAATCGTCTTGGGGCAACAAAGCAAGATATGATATTGGCCTTAACAAATTTCAAGACCACGGAGTGGTCATTTGTGCGCGTAGGAATGGTCTCTATCCACTTGGAGACATAATCAACTGCCACCAATATATACTCATATCCATGGGATGAAGGGAAGGGACCCATGAAGTCTATTCCCTAAACATAAAAAATTTCGACAAGTTGAATCGGGTGTTGGGGCATCTCATTTCGTTTCCCAATCGTTTCAGTCCGTTGACTTCAAATACAGTCCATAAAAAAGTTATGAGAATTCTTAAATAAAGTAGGCCACCAAAAATCGGATTGGAGAACCTTAAAAGCTATTTTCTTAGCACCAAAGTGTCCTCCACAATGAAGCTCATGGCAAAATCTCAACACACTTTGTTGCTCCTCTGCAGGCATGCATCGTCTCAGTACTTGGTCTTATCCAATTCTAAATAATTTCGACACTTCCCAATGAAAGTATCTAGCTTGGGAAATGAATCTTTTCCTTTTCTTCTCATCCCAAGAGCCAGGAGTCTCTCCAGTGACCAAGTAATTCACTCTATCAGCATACCAAGGTGAATTCAGTGTTACTACCATAAGGGTTTCATCGGGATATGTCTCGCGAATATCTCCAGATGGAGAGTCATCAAGTGGAAGGTGAGACAAGTGGTTAGCCACTACATTTTCCACTCCTTTCTTCTTACAAATCTCCAAGTCAAACTCTTTAAGGAGTAGGATCCACCTAATAAGTCATGGCTTAGAATCCTTCTTAGCAATGAGATGTTTCACTACCGCATGATCAGTAAAAATGACCATCTTAGACCCAAGAAGATAAGATCTAAACTTCTCCAAAGCAAACACTACAACAAGTAATTCCTTTTCTGTCACAATGTAGTTTTGTTGTGGGTCAGTTAAGGTCTTGCTAGCATAATGTAGCTGTTGAAATGATCTATCGAGGGTTTATATTATTGTTGTCATAGTTCAAATCCTTAATCAATCGAACAACAAATATAATTTATAAGTCGAATATCTAAAATGAAGTCCGAGGTCAAACACAGGGAGCAAGTATTGTAATTTACGTGTTAATCGAAATGAATATATATATGAGCACAAGAAATCAAATCAATAATGATATTCAATGAATGATAACTATTCAAATCTGATATTTAATGTATAACATGAGTATATCAAGAGTTTAAGAGGATAAAAAGATATCTATGACAAAATAATGGTGATTTAGATCACCAATTATTAGTTTAGACACATGTATATCAACTACCCAAGATATGAAATAAATGAAAAGTGGCCTGAACCACTTATTTTCATGTATCAAATGTATCCACAGTGTTATGCTCAAAGGCTCATCAGACGTCAACTCCTTTAATCGGATGACTTAAATGTCGTTGCTACAGTACTCTTAAAGATCCTTTTTCTTCTTCTTCCTTTCTCTCATGCACAAGGGAAGCCAAGGCCTTCAACTTCTTCTTCATAGAGTCTTCTCCTCTCTTCCTTCAGCCTTTCCTCTTCTCTTTTCCCTTCTCGTGACTAAGTGTTGAGCTCACGCACAAGAGAGCAAACCCCTCCCTCCCCCTCTCTCTTTCCTGCCTCTTCCTCTTCCTTAGATAACCAGGTAACCAATCGGGTATTCGGATCATGCAGTATCAGGTCCAAGCCTGCATGCGTGGTCTCGCAGGCAAGGAGTGAAGGCTTCGGCAGGTCAGGTGTGCAAGTGAAGCGGGGACCTCACCTCCAATGTCTTGAGGCGATAAGCCTTAGGCACAAAATCAATTTATATGCTATCAGGTGCTTTTCCATGCCCAATGTGGGACTAAATCCCACAGGGCTTCTCGCGCAGCTGCTGGAACTGTCTTCACTAAATTGGAGTCACAATTGTGCCTTCTCCCAATTGAGAACCTGGGAGTCTGGAGGTGCTAATTCTGCACCACCTAGAGGTGCAGGTGTGAGTAGATGTTGTTGGAACGTCGCTTCAAGGTCGCATGAAGCTCTGTCAATGGCGGCCAAAGGTCCTATACCTAAAACACAAAAGAAGGTCTCACGACCATGTCAAACTTGCTCAGGATGTTCACCGTAGTATGGTGAGTGCAACAGTGGGTGTGGTAGAGTTCAAGGAGGCGTGTGTGAGTGTGGCAATGTCGGAAAGTGAGTGCAAAGGTGGAGGTGTTCGGTGGGTGGTTTGGGTGAGCGAAAGACGAAATTAGTTGAGGGGTTTTGTGCAGGTGATAAGCACATATGAATTCATCATAGAATGCTTATTTATAATAGTTCCTAGGCATAGCATTGCATATCATGATATAAATATCTCAATAACAACCATTGCATTGCATCTAGGATAGTTGTATATTATGTACATTAATTTCACCATTTTACATGGTCAGGAGGCAGTGCAACATCTTTACGGGTCTTGTATGAAGAATCCGACTGTACGGATGGATTTAGAGCAACGATCGCAGTCCGTCAATGTAGGAATCACCCAGATCTGATCTCTATAGCACCCTCCGCAAGAAGATGGACAACCCAAATGGTGCCACATGGCGCCATCCAGGCCGCCCCACCTGAGCCAAGGAACCTCCAAGCCTGCCGCAAGATCAAATCCCAGCCGTTGATCTCAATCCAATGGCTGAGATGTGTGCTCCACGGCTGAAGAAGTGCCTTATCAAGCGAGGAGTCATCTCGACCATTGGATCTCCATCCAACGGTCGTGGGCACGGAAGCTTAATTCAAAAACAAGACTCATGATGCCCCTCAGCACAGTGGTCTACGCCTCCACTCTCAATGCTCGGCCGTGCGTTCGAGGCCCCTCACGCGGATTTTATTCACTAAAGCGTATGCGGGAGGAAATGGAGCCGTCGATGGAAGATCGGGCGGTGAAGGAAGCGGCTACGTGGATGCACAGTTGAGCGCGGATGCGATACGTGGGCATCGACGCACATCGAGAACGCACCATCTGACGCGCGCGGCATTCGACGGTAGAGGGCAAGGCACATGATTCAAATTTGGCGGAGGGGCGCAATCTTCTCTCAGCCGTGCAATCCTTCATCCGAAGGTCAGGATGCATCTACGCCTGTGTGCACGATGACAACTGCGGGTGTGGGCGGTGGGTGCGGACTTTACAACGACAGAAGAGCAGGTCTTTAGTGACGCCTATAGCTATCACTAAATGACCTACGCAGTGCGTGCGCCAACCCAAGCATTGAAGAGGTGTGGATCTTCAGCGACAGCTCGAGTGGCCTTTAGTGACGCTTATAATTGTCACTGAATGCCTGTGCGCGGGACTCTCTCCTTCCCTCCACTATATAAACACCCCTACGCCCCCCATTCCTCTTCATATCTACCTACTCTACTCCCAAGCTCTAACAAGCCTACAAACGCTCCATTAGAGCATGTTCTCAAGCTTCCAAGGCTCCTATTAGTGTAACGAACCTCTATCTCACCAAATATTCATCCCTCTTCCCATCCCCATTCGTAGGTCTCCTTGGAGCTATCCTCCCACCATCATTTCGATAGCAGATAATCTCCATCTTCTCACCTCCATTCTTGAGCCATGCCGAAGCTTTCCTCTACCCGACGTCCTCTTGCATCTCACCTCCATCGTCCCTCTCCTCACCTCCTTCGTTCGATCTTTTTATGCTTTCATAGTTAATTGTAATAGACATTAATGCAATACATCACATTTGATTCCATCTCTATCTTGTGATTGCTTGTCTTTTATTTCAAAAACACAAAAATAACCCTAAAACTCCAAAAGGAAACAAATCGAAGCGTAGTTTTCACTTAAAGTAAATGTCGCCTCCCTGTGTTCGACCTGGGACTCCCTTGGAGTTTCGGTATAAATTTTATCTGATTGACGTGTTTTGCAACTACGATGATGAGTTACTTGTAACCTCAATTTCTAACATGCAAAACACGCACTACCATTTTGGCGCTGTTGCCAGGGAGGCAACGGAATTTACTTTATTGTTTATTATGTTTCTTTGCATTTACATAGCACTAACCCTATTTGTCTTTGATCTACTATCTTGCCGGCACCCTAGCATGGAGATCCAAGTGCAGTAGACTAGAGTAAAGTGCGGGTAGAGTACTCTGTAAGTGTCCCCCACATTCCCCCCCACTAGTTCATTTCGCCACACTCATAACCAAGACCTAAACTACTTCGGTGTTTGCATAAACGATAGGATAGAATTGTTTGTGTTGTCTACCACCTTCGTCCACCTCACCCCCGCATTCAAAAAAAAAAAAGATACTTTCTGTGGGACAAATCAATATACACACTCATACACCCACATTTGAGGCACATAATCGAACTTGATTTTCATCTACTTAACCGGCTTCCAACCTGTGGACCTGGTACATGAATTCAACACATAAAAGAGTAGAAATCATATTAGGTTAATCACCTTTTTGTGTGTCTTAATCGGTGGTTCATTTGAGCCAATTGATTGAATTGTTTGTGTTGCACCACCTAATCTAAAAGAGGTTCATTTTATAGCTGCCCATAGGATTCAAAAATTAGGTCAAGCTAGGCACTCCATATTTTTCTTGATTTCTAAAGGAAAATACTTGAACATGTGCTTTCAACAACAAACTTGGTTTGCCTCACAAAACTTGGTTGAAGACACCAAATATTTGAATCCTAAAAGCTATTAAGCAAGATTCGAATCCTAAAACTCATCTCATCACTAATAATCTTGCTTGAAAACCTCTTGGTTGTGCACATTCACACATTCTCAAACAAATCATTAAAGGCACAACCCATTAAGGGCCCATCACATTCCAGAGCACCAATTTCCCAAGCTTAACTAAAATCAATTAGACGTTGGCCCTAAGGATTCATTCGCTCGTCAGGATCCAGATTGAGATTATTCATGATTAACCTGCTTATACTAGTCAATCTGATGTCTAACTAGGGGAGTAGCATCAAACGACCGCGACTGGGGGGTACACTAGGAACCGGAGGCGCAAGCCAAAGGAAGAGCCTTCTCCCCAGTCTCTCCTTCTAACTGGTCAGATTGCATGGACATAAGTAGAGTAAATCATCCATAATCTTAGGACGGATTCTAAGAGTCAGTAGACCTTAGGCTACCCCATCTAAGGATAGGCTTGTATTCTTGTGCTGCAGGGTTCCCTCTTTTCCCCGTCCTTCCGACTTCCTTCCAGTGTATGCTTGGGAGGAGGTCATTGAACAATAGATTGGAAGGACCTTTAGACCATTCTAGGAGGCAGAGGTTGAGCTATAGCCAAGCAGATCCCATGGCTAATCAATAACCACCTCCTCCACCCCTGAACCAGTAGGAGCTGATTTAGAGGCAATTGGAAGAATTGCAGCAAATGCAGCAATGGTTCAACATATGCATGGTCAGGGCGCTCGGCCCTTAAAGGATTTCTACGATCCTTCAAACTATGGGGAACGTCCTAGCGTCATGATTCCCACCGGAGACATAGAAGTCAAGCCCTAAGTCTTATGTTTGATTAAGCATTTCCATGGGCTTGGCTCGGAGGACCCATTCCACCACATGGATGATCTAACCACTTTGGTTCAGACCACCAGAGCAAGGAATGTGAACGAAGAGCAAATGATCGTGAGGCTTTTCCCCCACTCTCTTAGGGATAAGGCCGCACATTGGTACTGGATTATAAGAAAGCTGATTGAAACTTGGGCTACTCTTAAGTCAGCTTTCTTGAAGAAATTCTTCCCTATCGGAAGGACCAATGCCTTACGACGGGCAATTACCACTTTCGCCCAACGGTCGGGGGAACTATTTCATTGTGCCTGGGAGCAATTCCAGGAACTTTTGAGGAAGTGCCCACACCACGAGGTGCTGAAATGGCAACTCGTGCAGATTTTCTATCACGGGTTGGTTGAGCAACTCCGTAATCACGTGGATGCCTCCTGCAGAGGAAATTTCCACAATAGGGATGCAAATAGCACATACAACCTGTTTGAGGAAATTGGCGAGAACTTAATTAACCACGCCTCCATGCATGCATTCAACTGGTCCCAACAACCTACGTCAAGTGCTAATGAGATCCGGGATTCTCATTCATTTGACATGGAATTAATTTGTAATAAACTGGATAAAATGGACTTGGTTGCTAAGAAAATGGAAGAATGGATGTCTGGGAGTTCAGGAAAAACTTCTATACCCACTCAATCCCAGAATTCGGGATTCCATTCCTCATGAGCTCCCACAGGGCAGGAATTCATGAACCAACTCAATTCCGCTCAACCTATGAGCCAGAATTTCTCGGAACCTTATGGGTTCCAAACTGGGGCCTTTGATCCTAGTTTCTCTGATCCTTCCTTCTCTCCGTCCTCATCTTATGAGGATGCATATGCAATGCAAGAGAATGTTAGGTCCAACCCATATTCCAACACTTATAACTAGGGATGGAGGAACCACCCTAACTTCCCTTGGAAAAATCAGGGGCAACAGACCCAATATCGACCCAGCAACTATGCATCTCAAAAGCCTATGGGTTAGGGTCAAGTATACACCCAGTTGCCCCTGAGACCAGTTACTCAACCATCTTGGAATGCCCAACAATCTGCAGGGCAGGCTGATTTAAACCTGCAGATGGTGGAAATACAAGGGTCCATGCTTTAGCTTATGCAACAAATGAAGACATCATTGGATAACTTGCAATCCTAGTTAATTGCTAACACCTGACAACCCGGATCTCTACCATCCCAACCTGTACCCAACACGCGCAATGTGCAAAATCAGGGCAATGGTGCCCAAGGATACGAGAATCAAAGGGACTCACACGCACATGCTTAGGTGGTTGAGCAGGGTCCCTCATCTTCTTCTTCTAGTTACATGACTAACCAAGGACCTCCAATCTTCACTAGCCTACCTCAAGACCCAAACCCGTATGCCTCTGCAAACTCTGTCACCTTGAGAAGTTGGAAGAAAACCCGAGACCCTAAATTGCCTTCTAGATGCCAAAATTCTGGGGAGCTTAAGAGAGAAGAGGAGGACATTGAAGAAGACAATAAGGCCCAGGGACCAGAAATTGAAAATCCCACCCATATCCATTCCCTGAAGCCCTATTGACAACCAAGAAGAAGAAAACCCTAGATAGCAACAAAGATCTTCTGGATTTATTCAAGAGCGTAGAGATCAATATTCCTCACCTCGATGCTATTAAGCACATCCCGGCTTATGCTATATTTTTGAAAGAGCTATGTACCCAAAAGCATAAACTGAGAGAACCCACTCCGAGGAAGGTGATTCTCTCAGAGTAGGCAAGTTCTGTGATCCTGCATCACCTTCCTCAAAAGAAGAAAGATCCAGGTGCCCCCTTGATCTCATGCACTATTGGGGAATACACTTTTGATAGGGCACTATTGGATCTAGGTGTGATATAAACACATTTATTGACGGTAAAATGCCTATTCATGCATGTTCCTAGGCTTAGATTTGCATTTCATGTTATAAATATTGCATAGCACGCATCATTCTGCATTTAGAGTAGTTGTATATAATCTAGGTTAATTGCATCCTTTTTGTGGTCAGGAGAGAAGGATATTTACTTCGAAGCCTTGGATTGACGATCTGACTGTACGAATCTGATCAAGACTACAATCGGAGTCCAACGCCTCTGAAATCGCCTCGATCGAAGTCCCGTAGCACCATATATAGTTAGAGGATGATCAACGGCCAAGGGACTAGGTGACATAATTCGAAGCTTCAAATTACAAATTTGACAGCGTGGATGGATTTGGGTTGACTATTGTAGCTTAACGGCACAAAAATCGACTCAATCCGACCTCTGTAGCAGTCCCAACAACAAAAAGAAGATGAATGATCTAGATTGCGCCACATGGCGCATCCCAGGCCACCCAGCGCACGCAAGCACCACCGCATGCATGCTGCAGCGCGGGTGCACGCACGTGCGCACAGGCATGCATGCGCATAGCACAGCACCAATGCGTGAAGCGTGTGCGTGCGTGGAGAGCGCCCAGCGTAGCGCCAACGGAGCATGCAGTGGATAGTCAACAACAGATTGGCAGAGTTACAGCGACGCTTACAGCCATCGCTAATTCATCGCATGCCAACAAAGCTAGCTGCGGGTGCTAGCAGGCTTGAGCTGCCTATAGCGACGTTTCTAGCAATGGCCTGAATGTCACTAATGGTCTCATACCTATTTTTTGCCTCTTCTCCTCCACTATAAAAGGACCTACACCCCCTCCCTTCCAAGCCATCTCTACCTAGTCTACTCCCACCTACTCCCAAGCTCTAGCGAGCCTGCCAACGCTCCATTAGAGCTTGCTCTCAAGCTCCCAAGGTGCCTATTAGTGTAGCGAACCTCTGCCCCACCAAATACTCCAACTTCCCATCCCCCTTCATAGGTCACCTTGGAGCCATCCTCCCACCTCAATCCGGTAGTAGATCATCTTCGTCTTCTCACCTCCATTCCAGAGCCATGCCAGAGCTTTCCTCTACCCGATGTCCTCCTACACCTCACCTCTGTCGTCCCACTCCTCGCCTCTTTCGTTCGAGCTTTCGCCCGGTGCCGTCGTCTCGCCGAACAACTGATTCGGGAGATTTCCTCTCACCTCCCTCACTTTTTATGCTTTCATAGTTAATTGTAATAGACATTAATGCAATACATCACATTTGATTCCATCTCTATCTTGTGATTGCTTGTCTTTTATTTCAAAAACACAAAAATAACCCTAAAACTCCAAAAGGAAACAAATCGAAGCGTAGTTTTCACTTAAAGTAAATGTCGCCTCCCTGTGTTCGACCTGGGACTCCCTTGGAGTTTTGGTATAAATTTTATTTGATTGACGTGTTTTGCAACTACGATGATGAGTTACTTGTAACCTCAATTTCTAACATGCAAAACACGCACTACCATTTTGGCGCTGTTGCCAGGGAGGCAACGGAATTTACTTTATTGTTTATTATGTTTCTTTGCATTTACATAGCACTAACCCTATTTGTCTTTGATCTACTATCTTGCCGGCACCCTAGCATGGAGATCCAAGTGCAGTAGACTAGAGTAAAGTGCGGGTAGAGTACTCTGTAAGTGTCCCCCACATTCCCCCCCACTAGTTCATTTCGCCATACTCATAACCAAGACCTAATCTACTTAGGTGTTTTCATAAACCCTAGGATAGAATTGTTTGTCTTGTCTGCCACCTTCATCCACCTCACCCCCGCATTCAAAAAAAAAAAAGATACTTTCTGTGGGACAAAGCAATATACACACTCTATACACCCACATTTGAGACACATAATCGGACTTGATTTTCATCTACTCAACCGGGCTTCCGACCTGCGGACCCAATACACGAATTCAACACATAAAAGAGTAGAAATCATATTTGGTTGGCCACCTTTTTGTGTGCCTTAATCCGTGGTTCATTTGAACCAATTGATTAAATTGTTTAAGCCACACCACCTAAACTAAAAAAGGTTCATTTTCTAACTGCCCCATAGGATTCAATAATTAGGTGAAGCCAGGCACTCCATATTTTTCTTGATTTCTAAAGGAAGATACTTGAACACGTGCTTTCAAAAATAAATTTGGTTTGCCTCACAAAACGTGGTTGAAAACACCTAATGTTTGAATCCTAAAAGCTATTAAGCAAGATTCGAGTCCTAAAACTCACCTCATCATTAATAATCTTGCTTGAAAACCTCTTAGTTGTGCACATTCACACATTCTCAAACAAATCATTAAGGGCACAACCCACTAAGGGCCCATCACATTCCAGAGCACCAATTTCCCAAGCCTAAATAAAATCAATTAAACGTTGGCCCTAAGGATTCATTCGCTCATCGGGATCCAGACTGAGATTATTCATGATTAACCTACTTCTACCAGCCAATCTGATGCCTAGCTAGGGGAGTAGCGTCAAACGACCGTGGCTGAGGGATACACTAAGAACCGGAGGTGCAAGCCAAAGGAAGAACCTTCTCCCTAGTCCCTCCATCTAACTGGTTGGATTGCTTGGACATAAGTAGAGTAAATCATCCATAATCTTAGGATGGATTCCAAGAATCTGCAGACCTTTAGGCTACCCAACCTAAGGATAGGCTTGTATTTTTTGTGTTGCAAGGTCCCTTCTCTTCCTCGTCCTTCCAACTTCCTTCCAGTGTATGCTTGGAAGGAGGTCATTGAACCCTAGATTGGAAGGACCTTTAGACCATTCCTAGAGGCAGAGGTTGAGCTTTAGCCAAACAGATCCCATGGCTGATCAACAACCACCTCCCCCGCTCCCGAACCAGCAAGAGTTGATTTAGAGGTAGTTGGAAGAATTGCAGCAGATGTAGCAATGGTTCCAACGAATGAATGGTCAGGGCGCTCAGCCCTTGAAGGACTTTTATGATCCTTCAAATTATGAGGATCGTCTTGACATTGTGATTCCCACCGGAGATGTTGAGATCAAGCCCCAAGTTTTGAGTCTAATTAAACACTTTCATGGGCTTGGCTCAGAGGACCCATTCCAACATTTGGAGGACCTGATCACTCTGGTTCAGACCACCAAATTGCATAATGTGGATGAAGAACAAATACTAATGAGTCTTTTTCCCCATTCACATAGGGATAAGGCCTCACATTGGTATTGTACCATTGGAAGACCGATTGCTACCTGGACAACTTTGAAATCGAAATTCCTGAAGAAATTCTTCCCAATTGGGTGAACTAATGCGTTGCGACAGGCAATTGCTACTTTTTCCCAGCAACAAGGGGAACCATTTCATGAGGCTTGGGAGAGATTCTAGGATCTGTTGCAGAAGCGTCCACACCACAAGATGCCTAAATGGTAACTTGTGTAGATTTTTTATCACGGGTTGAATGATCAACTCTGTAATCATGTGGATGCTTCTTGCAGAGGAAATTTCCTCAACAAGGACGTAGATAGCGCGTATGATTTGTTTGAGGAAATGAGTGAAAATTCTTTAAACCATGTCTCCATGGAAACCTTCAACCGATTCCAACAAATTAGATCAAATGCCAATGAGGTCCAAGATTCTCATACATCTGATATGCAATTGATCTGCAATAGATTAGATAAGATGGATCAGGTTACTAAACGAATGGAAGAGTGGATGTCCGAAAACTCCAATTTTTATAGACCCACTCAATCCCAGGGATCGGGATTCCGTTCTTCACAAGCTCCTACGAGATGGGAGTTTGTGAACCAACTAGAGTCAGCTCGACCTTTGAGCCATCTCTTCTCTGAACCTTATGGGTTCCAAACTGGGGCCTTTGATCCCAGTCTTTCTGATCCTTCTTCATCCTCATCTTATGAGGATGTTCATGCTGTGCAAGAGAATGTTAGGTCCAACCCATATTCGAATTCTTACAATTCTGGTTGGAAAAATCATCCTAACTTCTCTTGGAAAGATCAGGGGCAGCAGACCCAATATCGACCCAACAACTATGTACCGCAAAAAACCAATGGGTCAGGGTCATGTATATACTTAGTTGCCCCTGAATCAGGTTAATCAGCCCATGTGGAATGCTCAACAACCCGCTGAGCAGGCTTACTTGAACCTGAAAATGGTAGAAATGCAAGGGTCAATGCTCCAGCTCATGCAACAGATGAAAACTTCGCTGGACACCTTGCAATTCGGACTTAGTACAGACAACCAACAACTCGAATCTCTACCATCACAATCTGTACCAAACCCAATGAATGTGCAGAACCAAGGCACTGGGCCTCAAGGGTTTGGTAATGATGGGGAGTCTCATGAGCTCATGCTATCTATCAGGCTACCCCAGCTCCTCCCAGAGTGAACCAAGTTCCTACCATAATCAACCGAGAGCCTCCTGTTTTGCCCAACCCTCCTCAAGGCACTAATCAATAGCATTTTGCCATGGCAAACACCATCACCTTGAGGAGTGGTAGTAGACACAAGGGACCTACACAACCCCATGTCAACCCCATTAGGCCCCGTAGCAAGAATTCCAAACTCCCAACTAAGAATGTGATCAATAAAACATCAGAGTCTGATTCGGGAGTATGTTGTTGTCGTATGGGCAAACAGAAAAAGTCAGAGGAGAAATTGGAGGAAAGGATGTCCTTACTTCAGGCTTTCAAATTGACAATCATTTTACTCCTCGTGGCTATCAGATCAATCCCCACCTACACCATAGGTTTACTGAATGCATATAAAGAAAGGCATAGAGCAAAATCTGAAAATAATAGGAGAGTAGTTTTGTCCAATAACACAAGCACACTGATCCTAAACAAGCTACCCCCTAAGAAGTAGGACCCAAGAGCCCTGCTGATTTCCTGCACAATAGGAAACATTACTTCTGACCGGGCCCTCCTCGACTTGGGTGCTTCTATTAATGTGATCCCCACCTCAGCAACATGGAATTGGGTCTAGGCTACCTAAAACACACTAACATAACCTTGCAGTTAGCTGATAGATCCATTATAAAACCAAGGGGTATTTTGGAGAATGTTTTAGTCAAGGTTAATGATTTGCATTACCTTGCTGATTTCATGGTCCTTGACATGGAAACCCCAAAACAGCTCAACCACACCCCAATTATTTTGGGAAGACCTTTCCTGTCTACTGCCAAGGCGATGATTGATTGTGAATTGAGAAATATAGAAATGGCCTTAGGGGATAAGATAAATCGATTCAATATTTTTGAGGTCTCAAAGAAGAATAAAATAAAGTGTGGTTCGACAGAGGAGCTTGGTATAATAGAGAAAGTAATGTTACATACCTTAGACAACCTTTTAATGGCCAACTCAACCAAACTTGGGAAGAAGATCACACGGTTGCAGAAATAATTGAGGACAAAACAAAAATGCAACCAATTGTAGCAACGCAGGATGAGGAAGATATACATGAAATCAAAAATTTGTTGGATGATTAACATGATCAAGATAAAACCCAACAATATCCTTTTGCAGAATGCTTAGAGTTTGAGGTCCAACTTGTGGGTGGGAATTCTGAGGATCAAGATGGTTGGTTTAAGAACCCAGAGTGTGAGGACGAAATTGAACATTGGGGAAGAACTCTTCAAACATTAGGTATTCTAGAGTACCCATAAATCCCTAGCACATCACAAAACCCTCATCGTCCTTTTTCACCCAACCATTGCACAAATTTTATACCCAACCACACATCCTCTGTAATAAATCAACAAAACTCCTATTGGAGACCATTTGGGCTCTCCCTGCACCACCAGCTTGCCACTTTCATTGTTCATCTCTTTGGCAAGCCCATTTTCACTCTCCGAGACCTATACTTGGGGGCCCGGAAACTGTGTTGTTGTGGCCTCAATGTTTAGTTATTTTTTATTGAGGACCTCGCCTAGCTGAAGGCACTAAACTCAGCACATGTAAAGACTGTTCCAAGCTGACCAGAGTCTCACGAAAATTAGGTGCTATTCTTCCACTTCTACTCTCCTGCATGCTTTCATTTTTCACAATGAGGACATTGCAATAGCTAAGCATGGAGGGGTGGACATATCTTATAACCCTTTTGTCAGCTGTAACGATAATTTTCTATTATTTGATTCTTATAAAAAAAAATTAAAAATTTAAAAAGATATAAAAAGAAAGAAATTAGGAAAAGAGAACTTAGGCATTTGGAAGTTATTAACTTTAGGAAATGATACGAGAGGACCGAAACAGTTAGACTCTTCAGGTCTTCGAGCTTAATTAGCCCGGGTGTCCACTCGAATGTGGACTTACTCTCGAGTCCTCACCAATTCAAATTCATTTTTAATTAAGCTAATAAATTAGGATGATAAGTATACGACTTATCAACCTGCCCTCTAATTTGGGGGGACTTTAAGCTAAGCATCTACACACATTTTTTTGCACTAACTCACTTTTCGACGATTTCTTCAGAAATTGAGTACCTAATGAACTATCTAGGGTGGTATGGCTAGCAAGTTGTCGATGTTAACAGCTCATCGGTCGATTGTCCAGAGCCCAGTCACAAGACCATTTTCATTGTACTGCATTTAGGAAAATCTTAGATCAAGAAAGACACCTACTTAAAAAAAAACAAAAAAGAGAAAAGAAAGAAAAGAAAAGAAAATATAGAGAAAACAAATAGAAAAAGGAGAAAATAAAAGAAACAAATAAAACCACACTTCACCACACAAGTATGGCTAGCAAGTTGTTGGTGGTAACAACTCATCAGCCGGTTGTCCAGAACCCAGCTCATAAAACAAAATGCACAATAATTCCCAAAACACTTAGGGAAGAAGCGGGGGAGTAGAATAAATCGGAGAGATATACACTGGGTTCGCCCTTATGTTGATCCCATAAATAAAAGAAGTGGGGAGAAAGCTACCGTTCGAAAAGATAAACCTCTAGGCAAGGTCACCTAGGGTCGTAGAAATCCGAGGTCCATTTTAACAGCCACCTAGTGAGTCTTACACTATTTTCACAAAATGCTTAGCACTTAGAGTCCTTTTCGAGTTATAGGTAGGTCAGGTAGCTGTAAAAAGTTATCCCGGAACTCTCAATCTCCAAAAGTACAAAAAAAAATTAGAAAAGAAGAAAAATAAAAAATGTATCTTCCCTTTTCAAATAATGCGAGGACTTGGGCGGTCTACATTCTGGCAGGCACCCGGGTACTATTGAGTTTTCGTAGTTTAAGACCTTAGTTGAAATTTTCTATTGTTAATAAATGACTTAGGCCTAAGCAATCTAATCCTAATTCTCTTTTATACATAGCATATAGTTTAATTTTGCTAGGGACTAGCAAAACATAGGCATGGGGGCATGATATAAACACATTTATTGAGGGTAAAATGCCTATTCATGCATATTCCTAGGCTTAGATTTGCATTTCAAGTTATAAATATTGCATAGCATGCATCATTCTGCATTTAGAGTAGTTGTATATAATTTAGGTTAGTTGCATCCTTTTTGTGGTCAGGAGAGAAGGATATTTATTTCGGAACCTCGAATTGAAGATCCTACCATACGAATTTGATCAAGATCACGATCGGAGTCCAACGCCTCTAAAATCGCCTCGATCAGAGTCCCGTAGCACCATATATAGTCCGAGGAAGATCAACGGCCAAGGGACTAGGTGACATAATTCAGACCTTCAAATGAAAAATCCAACTGTGCGGATGGATTTGGGTCAACGATCGCAGACTAACGATGCAAAAATCGACTCAATCCGACCTCTGTAGCAGCCCCGACAACAAAAAGAAGATGAACGGCCCAGATTACACCACGTAGCGTAGCCCAGGCCGCCCAACGCACGCACGTGCCACCACACGCGTGCAACAGCATAGGTGCATGCGCGTGCGCGCAGCCTCGCATGCACACAGCACAGCGCCAGCACGTGAAGTGTGTGCATGCGTGGAGAGTGCCCAACGCAGCACCAACGGAGCATGCAGCGGATCTTCAGCGATAGACTGGTAGACTTACAGCGACACTTACAACTGTCGCTAATTCATCGCATGCCAACAAAGCCAACTATGGGTGCCAGCGGGCTTGAGCTGCCTACAGTGATGTTTCTAGCGATGACCTAGATGTCACTAATGGTCTCATACCTATTTTTTGCCTCTTCTCCTCCACTATAAAAGGACCTACACCCCCTCCCTTCCAAGCCATCTCTACCTACTCTACTCCTACCTACTCCTAAGCTCTAGCGAGCCTACCAACGCTCCATTAGAACTTGTTCTCAAGCTCCCAAGGCTCCTATTAGTGTAGCGAACCTCTACCCCACCAAATACTCCTCCAACTTCCCATCACCCTTCATAGGTCGCCTTGGAGCTGTTCTCCCACCTCCATTTCGGTAGCATATCATCTCTGTCTTGTCACCTCCATTTCGGAGCCACGCTGAAGCTTTCCTCTACCTGATGTCCTCCTGCATCTCACCTCCGTTGTCTTGCTTCTCACCTTCTTCGTTCGAGTTTCCGCCAGGAGCCGTCGTCTTGCCGAACAGCTGATTCAGGAGATTTTCTCTCACCTCCCTCTCTTTTTATGCTTTCATAGTTAATTATAATAGACATTAATGCAATACATCACATTTGATTCCATCTCTATCTTGTGATTGCTTGTTTTTTATTTCAAAAACATAAAAAAAAAAATAAAACCCTAAAACTCCAAAAAGAAACAAATCGAAGCACGGTTTTCACTTAAAGTAAACATTGCCTCCCTGTGTTTGACATGGGACTCCCTTGGAGTTTCAGTATAAATTTTATCTGATCGACGTGTTTTGTAACTACGACGACGGGTTACTTGTAACCCTGATTTCTAACACGCGAAACACGCACGACCAAGGTGCATCCATCAACCTAATCCCGACTTTTATTTATGAGAGGTTTCGGTTAGGTGAACTAAGGCCAACCTCAGTAACGCTACAATTAGCAGACTGATTGGTCACCACACAGAGAGGCATTATTGAGGATGTAATTGTCAAGGCCCAGGATTTCTATTTTCCTATAGATTTCCTCGTCCTTGACATGGATGTACCTAATGATTTGAGGAACATGCCCATCATTCTGGGGTGTCCGTTCCTAGATACCGCCAAGGCCAACATAAATTGTGAAATCGATAGTATGGAGATCGCCTTTGGGGATAAGAAATTAACTCTAGATATTTTTAAGGCGATAAGAGGATTTGAGGATTGTGGATTCATTGAGGAACTCGAGGATCTGGATCTTGAAACTTGTATGATAATCAATGCACTCGAGGACTTCACCAGCTTTAGTGAACTAATGTAAACATGTTTACACTACTTAAGATGTCTATTTATGCATGTTCTTAAGCATAGGATTGCATTGCATGCTATAAATATTGCATAACATGCATCATCTTGCATTTAGAGTAGTTTGAATAAAATGGAGGTTAATTATCTCCTTTTATGTTCTTGGACAGGATAAACTTTTTATCAGGGCCTCGAATCGAAGATCCAATCGTAAAGATGTGATCAGGGCGACGATTGGAGTTCAACAACTCCAAGATCGCCCTAATCAGATATTTGTAGCATCAAATAGTGATCGAGGAACCCTAGAAGATCAAGGGCCAAGATGGTGTGAATCCACCCTTCAAACAACAAATCTGACTGCACGAATGGATTCGAATCGATGATTGCAGCCTAATGACGCAAAAATAGAGTCAATCCGACACCCGTGGCACCATCTACATCATC
Organism: Thalassia testudinum; assembly: GCA_037157565.1. NCBI lineage: Eukaryota > Viridiplantae > Streptophyta > Magnoliopsida > Alismatales > Hydrocharitaceae > Thalassia > Thalassia testudinum. The sequence continues at coordinate 78,315,280 of JAZHRO010000073.1, read as the reverse complement.
CAGAAGATAGACGGCCAAGATGGCACCACGTGGCGCCATCTCGACCGCCCAATCATCCGCACGCACCCGTTGAAGGCTTTCGCATCCGCCTTTCCCCACCGTTGGATCAAGATCCAATGGCTGCGATGCGCCCGTGCTGAAGTTAGGCGCTCGACACAAACGCGCCCATAACGCGTTGGTTGAGCACTCTAACGCGAAGCGAAGGCCCGCGTTCGAGCCTCGCCACGCAGCAATTGGAGCGGAGGTGCACGCTCGATCGAGCATCAGATCGTGATCGAACGGTCGCACGCGCCCGATAGTGCCCACGCGCTATTTCACGTGTGGCGAAGACGCAGCATCATACGGAGGCGGGCGCGCACTGAGGTAGGCGTAGCGCGATCTAAGCCGTCCGATCTCACAATCAGACGACTGAGAATGGCTGGACATGCACGTGCGTTGAGCGTGCGTGCGTCGCCCACTACCCCATGTTCAGACCTTTACTGACGGTTTTATCCGTCACTAAAGGTCCAGAGTTAATGTTTTTAAAGTTGTAATGACCAAATTGCCCCCACTCCTTGCAACTATAAAAGGAAACCCCCTCCACACGAAATTCTCATCCCTTCCTTCTCTTCTCTCCTCCAAAGCTCATGAGAAGCTTGTCCCACACCGGGGATGCTTCTCGCGAGATAAAGTCAATTTTTCATCCCCCTTTCAGAAGCAGATCCTGCGACGACGATGACGTGCTGCCCTATTCCCGTTCTTCTGCTTCGTCCTCCTTCGTCCAGGCATCGTCCCATCCAGCTCGTCCTCCAAGCGACCGTCGAGGAGGATATTTCTCTCTCCATTCTTTTAATGCTTTCTAGAGTAGATTTACTACTTTCTAGAATAGATTTACTACTTTCTAGTGTAATTATTTTCTGCTTTCTAGTTGTAATGTTTAGTGAAACAAACAATCTCTTTAATGATGAATTCCCTGTTCATTCTACATCTCGTTTTGATTTCTATTTGTAATATTCTCTCTCTCTCTTACTCTCTCTCTCTTCTATTTATTGTAAATAGTTATATAGTTTTAATCAATTGAATTACTTCGTGACAAATAAAGCAAATGCGTAGTTTTTAAATCAAACATTCGCCTCCCTGTGTTCGACCCAGAATTTCCATTTCGGTATAAATTTTATTTATTGAACACGAGTTCTTCGCTTTCATGCTACGACGATAGGTTTTAAAAACCGAACATGTTAGCGTAGCAACTCGACGTTTAACATGAACCCAACCCACAACCCTTCATGGTAGACCTGCCACATCCTAAAGAGGCTATTGATTTTGTTCATTCCCAGCCTCTTCCACTGATCGTCCTGTTGAATCTTCATCAGCATCCTCCCTACCTTCTATTCTAAACCCACCCCAGCTGGAATTAAAACCATTGCCCAAAAAATTGAAATATGAGTTCTTAGGACCTAAAAACACTCTCTTTGTGATTATTAGTGATGATTTGACTAAGGAGCAAGAATCGAGGTTAATTAAGGTCCTTAAGAACAACAAGGAGGCAATTGGTTGGACCATCCATGACCTTAGGGGGATCGAGCCATCTTATTATAATCATCGTATTTTCATGGAAGATGGATCCCGCCCTTCTCATGAAATGCAAAGGAGACTAAACCTGAATATGCGAGAAGTGGTCAAGAAGGAGATAATCAAGTGGCTCGATGCTAGGATTATTTACCCAATCTCGGATAGTCCGTGGCTTAGCCTCGTTCAGATTGTACCCAAGAAGGCGGGGATAACCGTTACGATTAATGAGAAAGGGGAAACCTTCACCACTCGTTCTACTTCTGCTTCGAGAGTTTGTATTGACTATAGGAAGCTGAACACAACCACTAAAAAGGATCACTTTCCCTTGACATTCATTGATCAAATCCTCAAAAGGTTAGCTGGGCAAAAATATTTTTGCTTCCTAGATGGTTATTCAGGATATAACCAAGTCCCTATCCATCCTGAAGACCAGGAAAAGACAACTTTCACATGTCCCTACGGAACCTTTGCATTCCGTAGAATCCCGTTCAGGCTTTGCAATGCATCGGTGACTTTTCATAGGTGCATGCTGGCCATCTTTTCTGACATGGTGGGAGATTGTCTTGAGGTGTTCATGGATGATTTCTCCATTTTCGAAGATTCTTTTGAATCTTGCCTGGCTAACCTGAAATTGATCCTCTAGAGATGCATCAAAACATAGCTAGTCCTTAGCTGGGAAAAGAGCCACTTTATGACTCAGGAAGGCATTGTCCTGGGTCATGTGGTCTCTAGTCGGTGTATTGAAGTTGATAGAGCTAAGGTGGATGCTATCTCTAGACTTCCTCCACCCACATCCATAAAATAGATCCGTTCTTTCCTTAGTCATGTGGGTTTTTACAAAAGATTCATTAAGGATTTCTCGAAGGTTGCTCGGCCCTTGAGTAACCTTCTGGCCAAAGACACGCCATTCGAATTTGATGAATCATGCCGTAGGGCATTTGATTTATTGAAAACGGTAGTCACCTGTGCCTCGGTATTGCAACGACCGGTCTGGACAACCCCATTTGAGATTATGGCTGACGCATCTGATTATGCCATCGGGGCTGTCATGGGTCAAAAGATTGAGAAAAAGCCCTTTGTGATTTACTATGCTAGCAAGACTCTGGACGAGGCCCAGAGGAACTACACCGTTACTGAAAAAGAATTGCTACCCATAATTTTTGCTTTAGAAAAATTTAGGGCTTATCTGTTAGGTTCTCGTGTTATCGTCTATACTGACCACTCATCCTTGAAACAACTCTTGGCCTAAAAGGATGCCAAACCCCAGCTTATTCGCTGGATTCTGCTACTTCAAGAGTTCGATCTTGAAATCAGGGATAAAGTTGGGGCACAAAATGTGGTGGCGAATCACCTCTCGAGAATCCTAATTGATTCACCTCATCCGGATGTCCCGATCTTTGATAGTTTTTCAGATGAGACTATCCTCACAGTCTCGAGTATTCGAACCCCCTAGTTTGCAGATATTGTCAATTATTTGGCTGTTGGTCAAATCCCCCAGGATTGGACCAAACAACAATGAGATAGACTTGTGTCTGAGGCCAAATATTATTTTTGGGACGATTTCGAGCTGTACCGCATCGGCGTAGACCAAATTATTCATTGATGTGTCCCAGAAGTTGAGTTCCATAGCATACTCGAGTTCTTCCACACATCTGCATGTGGTGGACACTTTTCCGGGAAAAAGACGGCCGCAAAAATTTTGCAATCCGGATTCTATTCGCCGTCATTATTTAAGGCTGCCCAGGAATTCTCAAGGTCATGCACCCGATGCAGGCACTTGGGAACATGGCCAAGAGAGATATGATGCTCCTGACCCAATTCTTTCTGTCGAAATTTTTGACATTTGGGGCATTGACTTTATGGGACCCTTCCCTCCATTTGGACACCAGTATATTCTGATCGCTGTTGATTACATGTCCAAGTGGATTGAGGCAATTCCCACCTGGACCAATGACCACAAGGTGGTCATCGATTTTGTGAAGAGAAAAATCTTCAGTCGGTTCGAGGTTCCTAAGGCAATTATCAGTGATGGTGGCACATATTTCACATATTCCCGATTTCAAAATTTATTAGGGAAATACGGGGTGACTCATCGAATTTCCACACCTTACCACCCTCAGACGAATGGATAGGCCGAGGTCTCCAATCGGGAGATCAAGAATATTTTGCAGAAAATCGTTAGGCCTAATAGGAAGGATTGGACCCAAAAGCTAGATGATGCTCTTTGGGCCTACCGTATGGTGTACAAAATGCCTATCAGTATGTCTCCGTTCCGTCTGGTGCTTGGTAAGGCGTGTCACTTACCCGTAAAACTTGAACACCAGGCATTTTAGGCCATCATGAAATGAAATGTGGGCCTTGAGTTGGCCGAGTAAACCAGGAAACTCCAACTATCTGAGTTGGAGGAGCTACAAAATGATTCTTATGAAAACACCAGAATCTATAAGACAAGGACCAAAGCTCTCCATGATCAGATGATTTCATGTAAGAGCTTTGAGCCGAACCAAAAGGTCTGGCTTTTCGATTCTCGATTGAAGCTTTTTCTCAGAAAACTCAGGTCTAAGTGGGACGGCCTGTTCGTTATTGAGCAGATTTTCCCTAATGGGGCCATTAAAATCTCTGACCTAAAGACTGTAGGTTCTCCCTTCGAAGAGGGGTGATGTAATAAATGCGAAAATAAAATAGAAAGCAATCTCACCAAAGAAAACCAATCATACAATGTACACAATTGTTTTTAGGTGGAAACCCAAACCGGGTGAAAACCACCACCTAACCCTCTCGAGTTAGGATTTTCCGATCAACCTAGTTGATCAAATCCACTAACCGAATCACTTTAAAATGAGGGTGATTCAACCTCAGTACAACCACGCTACAAGTACGAGGGTAGCATTCCTCAACCCCTTCTCTCCACGAGAAGGATTTTGTCCCACGAAGGAGACGGGAATTCGCAAAGCGAATACCCAACCAAAAGACAAAGATAAAATAAACAACAAGTCCTATAGAGCCAACAAAGTAATTATAAACCTAGCTTCTATAGGAATTAGGAAACTCCCCTTTGCAAGGAGTGCGTCGAGTTGATGACACGGTGCGTGTGCCACGCGACGACGCAATGTCGCTCTCGTGAACAACGGCGGGAGAGCGAGTGCGCAAAGGGAATTTAGCTCTCTAGGTGATGGAACTTAAGCTTGGAGAGCAAGAGAGACACAAAATGGTTTGAAAGTATATTGCAAGGTGTGTCTTGGTGTATCTTAGTGTGTTTCTTGTGTTGCAAAGGTTCCCCTCTATTTATAGAGGCCTTAGGAAGGCTTTGGAAGGCTTAGGAAAGGTTCTATAGCCGTTGGGAACAAGCCCAAGAGAATCAGCCCGAAATCAGGAACAATCATTGTTCTGACAGGCTTATCAGACGTCTAATTCTGGCATAAGACGTCTGGAACTTCACTTTAAGACGTCTGATTTCAACGTCAGAAGTCTGATTTTGGGCGGGTCTCTCACTGACTTGAATCAGATCTAAACAGGGTTCTTGTGCAAGTCAATCAGACGACATATAGGACGTCTGGAAACCTACTTTTACTGTGGGAATGGATTTTCCAAACGTTGCAATGGCTAGAAAATCTCTGAGAAGAGATTTTGGGTCAGCCGAGGCAAAATGGTCATTTATCAGACGTCTGGAAAGGCCTAAGGATGTCTGATAAGGCTCTAACGGTCATAATCTTGAGTGCTTGCTAAGCTAGCCAACGGTCGACTATCTGGACGTCTGGCAAGTCCATCAGACGTCTCCTAAGACGTCTAGTATAAGGTCTGGACGTCTGATTTCATCAGACAGAACTAAATATGTCCAGCCTAACAGTTATCAGACGTCTGAAACAACAATCAGACGTCTTAAAATACTTTATCAGACATTTGATTTGGGAATTAGACGTCTGGAAACTCTGTTTGAACCCTATATTGGTTTTCTAAGTGTTCTACAGAAAACCTAAGTATCCTAGGGTTGTGCAGGTGTTCCTAGGACTACTGTTAGGGTACTTTGAGGCTCTTTAACATAATATTCTAAGAAAAATAAAAAGAGCAAGAAAATAAAGACAAGAGATACAAGAAAGGATTAAAAAGAATCTATCCTATTCTTCTTGTCTTCTATCTTCAATCTGTCGCTCCACGCGAACCTCCTCTGTTCTTCATTAAGCTCCTCCAATCCATCCTGGATGCGAGCTCGAGTTTCGTCTAAACACGTCCACATTTGCAATTGACCTGAAATCTAGGACTCAAATTGCAAATGTTAAATAACATGTGTTTTGTTATCATCAAAATAAATGATCATGGTGCTCTAGCACCAACAATCTCCCCCTTTTTGATGATGACAAAATCGTAAATAATAATGCATAAAAATCCTCCCCCTTTTTGACATTATCAAAATGGTTTGATTGGTTTTAAATTTCCTATAACTCCACCTTAAGACATGCTCTTCTATGAATTTATTTTAACAAAGGTGATATTCTCCCCCTTTTTGTAACAACAAGATAGCTATTATTTTTCTCCCCCTTACTAAAGGAAATTTAGCTACCTTATATCTCCCCCTTAAAAATTGACAATTAGCTCATCATTTTTTAACTCCCCCTATCTAAATGCTTATAAAAAGATAGGGTTAAGAATTTTACCTCACCTACCATGGCCAATAAAATGGCCCGAATGGTGGTGGTGGCCACATCGGATGGGGCTCCCATCCGTAGCTTGGAGGCCCGGGCATCGGTGTCGGTCTCCAGTCTGGTGGTCGACGTGCGGCGGGTCCGTCGTTTGTTCGCCGTCTCGTCGGTCTTCTTGTTCTCCTCCTTGGTCTACTTCTTGGTTCTCCCAACTCGAGTTGACCAGACTTGAGCTTATAGGTCCAGTCCTTTGTGTTGTAATTATCCCTGAACCCTACAAAATAAGATTCCAATTCTTTTTTCGGTATCCAAGTGGGCCTGGATCCGGATCTGTTAGCGGGTCTCCTTGATGGAGATCCTTTCTCAACCTTAGGGCTATAAAAATTATCTACTTTATTGATTAATTTGTTGGAGTTTTCCCTAAGACATGCAATTTCTTTTTCTATAATACTCATCTTAGTCTTTAAATTAGAGATTTCTAACTTTAGACTATCATTTTCCTCAATCAATTTATTATTTTCATTGATGAGGTCTTGATTTTCTAATAATAGGTTATCAATTCTAGGACTAGCTTCTATGTCCTTAAGTTGTTTTTCTAACCTATCATTTTCATTTTTAAGAAAACTAAGGTTCTTTTTAATGCTTTTATTTTCTATCTTAAGTGATTTACTAATCTCAAATAGTTCATTAAAAGCTTCTTGTAAATCAAAATTTACCTCGTTGTCGGAGTCGCTTCCACTTTCGCTGTCGTTGTTACTTTCTCCAATTGCCATGAAACCAAGGCACGTGGTTTCCTTCTCCCTGAGATCTTCTTCCGAGCTCATCTCCTCATGAGTGACTTCCAACCTCCTCCATATCTCGTGGGCGGTGGTACACTCTTGGATTCGTTCGAATTCCTTCGGACTCAATGCGCAATACAAGGCATTCATTGCCTTTGCGTTGAGGTTGAGATTTCGAACCTGATCTTCTGAGTAACCTTTTGCGGGTTTCTTGGGAATCAAAAATGCGGATTCACATTTTTCCCACACCCGAAAGTCGTAGGCCTGCAACCACATAGTCATACGATTTTTCCAATAAATGAAATCCATACCTGCAAAGTATGGTGGTCGCGAGGTATCGTGTCCTTCGGTGCACACAAATGCTTTTCCCTCCATATCTAGATCCTTGCTGGTTTGTAACGCCGATTTTGCGAGACCTGCTCTGATACCAATTGTAGGTTCTCCCTCCGAAGAGGGGTGACATAATAAATGTGGAAATAAAATATAAAGCAATCTCACCAAATAAAACCAATCACACAATGTACACAATTATTTTCAGGTGGAAACCCAAACCGGGTGAAAACCACCACCTAACCCTCTCGAGTTAGGATTTTCCGATCAACCTAGTTGATCAAATCCACTAACCGAATCACTTTAAAACGAGGGTGATTCAACCTCAGTACAACCACGCTACAAGTACGAGGGTAGCGTTCCTCAACCCCTTCTCTCCACGAGAAGGATTTTGTCCCACGAAGGAGACGGGAATTCGCAAAGCGAATACCCAACCAAAAGACAAAGATAAAATAAACAACAAGTCCTATAAAGCCAACAAAGTAATTATAAACCTAGCTTCTATAGGAATTAGGAAACTCCCCTTTGCAAGGAGTGCGTCGATTTGATGACGCGGTGCGTGTGCCACGCGACGGCGCAATGTCGCTCTCGTGAACAACGGCGGGAGAGCGAGTGCGCAAAGGGAATTTAGCTCTCTAGGTGATGGAACTTAAGCTTGGAGAGCAAGAGAGACACAAAATGGTTTGAAAGTATATTGCAAGGTGTGCCTTGGTGTATCTTAGTGTGTTTCTTGTGTTGTAAAGGTTCCCTTCTATTTATAGAGGCCTTAGGAAGGCTTTGGAAGGCTTAGGAAAGGTTCTATAGCCGTTGGGAACAAAGCCCAAGAGAATCAGCCCGAAATTAGGAACAATCATTGTTCTGACAGGCTTATCAGACGTCTAATTATGGCATAAGACGTCTGGAACTTCACTTTAAGACGTCTGATTTTGGGCGGGTCTCTCCCTGACTTGAATCAGATCTAAACAGGGTTCTTGTGCAAGTCAATCAGACGACATATAGGACGTCTGGCACTATGTCTGGATGTCTGGAAACCTACTTTTACTGTGGGAATGGATTTTCCAAGCGTTGCAACGGCTAGAAAATCTCTGAGAAGAGATTTTGGGTCAGCCGAGGCAAAATGGTCATTTATCAGACGTCTGGAAAGGCCTAAGGACGTCTGATAAGGCTCTAACGGTCATAATCTTGAGTGCCTGCTAAGCTAACCAACGGTCCACTATCTGGACGTCTGGCAAGTCCATCAGATGTCTCCTAAGATGTCTGGTATAAGGTCTGGATGTCTGATTTCATCAGACAGAACTAAATATGTCCAGCCTAACAGTTATCAGACATCTGAAACAACAGTCAGACGTCTTAAAATACTTTATCAGACGTCTGATTTGGGAATTAGACGTCTGGAAACTCTGTTTGAACCCTATATTGGTTTTCTAAGTGTTCTACAGAAAACCTAAGTATCCTAGGGTTGTGCAGGTGTTCTAGGACTACTGTTAGGTTACTTTGAGGCTCTTTAACATAATATTCTAAGAAAAATAAAAAGAGCAAGAAAATAAAGACAAGAGATACAAGAAAGGATTAAAAAGAATCTATCCTATTCTTCTTGTCTTCTATCTTCAATCTGTCGCTCCACACGAACCTCCTCTGTTCTTCATTAAGCTCCTCCAATCCATCCTGGATGCGAGCTCGAGTTCCGTCTAAACACGTCCACATTTGCAATTGACCTGAAATCTAGGACTCAAATTGCAAATTTTAAATAACACGTGTTTTGTTATCATCGAAACAAATGATCGTGGTGCTCTAGCACCAAGAAAGACGACTAATATTTTCAAGGTCAACGGACAACGTCTCAAACCCTTTGTTGACCATGTGCTCCCTGAACCCGTCTCGGCCAAGGTGCTCTTTCCTTGCCTTAACCACCATAGGCCGATCATTGCCCAGCTGAAGGCACTAAACTCAGCCCATGTAAAGACTATTCCAAACTGACCTGAGTCTCACGGAAACCAGGTGCTATTCTTCCACTTCTACTCTCCTACATGCTTTCATTTTGAACAATGAGGACATTGAAATAGATAAGCATGGGGGGGTGGAAATATCTTATAATCATTTTGTCAGCTGTAAAAATAATTTCTTGCTTTCTTTTATTCCATATAAAAAAAATTTAGAATTAGGAGACAAGAACTTAGGCATTAGGAGTTGCAAACTTTAGGAATTGATACTTTGAGAACTGAACACTTAGACTCTTCAGGTCTTCGGGCATAATTAGCCTAGGTGTCCACTCGAATGTGGACTTAGTCTTGAGTCCTCACCAATTCAAATTCACTTTTAATTTAGATAACAAATTGGGATGATAAGTATGCGACTTATCAACCCGCCCTCTGATTTAGGGGAAATTTAAGCCTAAGCATCTACACATTTTTTTGCTCTGACTCACTTTTCGACGGTTTCTTCGAAAATTGGATAGCTAATGAACTATCTAGGGTGGTATGGCTGACAAATTGTCGATGGTAACTGATAAATGCCAGTTTATTATCATTCCTATGCATTAAAACAAACCTAACTCTTAGGATTTTACTCTGCAAATAGGTTTTTGGGCTGCATTTAGGCATTAATTAGGTTAGGCATGCATTGCATTTTTTATTGTCTTTCTTAGGTGCTTTTGTGAGTGTTAGGGATGAACAGATATACAGATCCCTAAAACCCTAGCACTCAAGAGGCAAATGGTGAAGGAGGAGCTCAGACTAGCTGGAACTCAGCTTGATCCAGCTCACCACAGCTGGAACCTAGCTCACTTGAACTAGGATTAGCTCATCCCAGCTCCATTCAGCTAATCTCAGCTGAATGGCAGCTCAAGAGAGTTCATCTTAGCTCTCCCTAGCTCAAGTCAACTCATATCTAGCCCAACCTAGTTGAGTCTTGCTCATTTTAGCTCCCACTAGTCCACAGGGAGCTCTAGCTAGCTCAGGTGAGTTGACTGGAGTTCACTCCAGCTCAGATACAGCTACATCCAGCTCTACTCAACTCCAGCCAGCTGAAGATGACTTCATTCCAGCTCAGGAAGCTCAAGTCTAGCTCTTGGGGACTCAGCTTAGCTCAACTCAGTTGAGCTAAGCTACCTTATCTGCCTCAACCAGCTTGATCCTCCCCGGGAGCACCAGACCCAGCTCACCTTAGCTTATTATGGTAGAAGCCAACTCACTTTAGCTTGGCTTAGCAACTAGCAAAGAACTAGCAAGCTAAGCCAGCTATAGTAGCTCCATGCCAGCCTCTTCAGCAGCTGCCAGCTCCAGTTCTAGCTCCAGACTTCTCCTCCTCATCTCCTATCTTCAAACCCTAGCTTCAATACCTCCTCCTCTACTCCATAGCTAGCTAAGCTAGCTTAGCTTAGCTAGCAACCAGCTCCTTGGCCATCCACCACCTTCAACTCAACCTTAGCTAGCTCCACCAACTTAAGCCCTACCTAAGCTAGCTATCCTACTCCAAGTTGGTGCCACCACTTAGCCACCTCTTCACCCCAACATCACCACCAAAAGGCACCAATTTTGGCGCCAAAACCTAACCCTAACTACCTTCCTTTTTGGTGCCAAGATCCACCCCCACATCCACCATACACCTAACCCTACAACCCATCCTAGCCACCCACCTACCCCTCCTTCTAGAACCCCACTTGGCGCCACCTAAGACCCCCTTCTAGAAGTGATTTTGGTGCCAACTTCAAGGGGTGCCACCACCCATAACCACCCCCTAGGTGTCCCTTGGGTTGGCGCTAATTGCCCTTAGCCATAGGATCCCCAACCACCTCCATCTTCTCATCTTAGCCCTCCATTTCAAGAGTCACCTTAGCCCCCTTCCTACTCTATATAAACCCACCACCTACCACCATTTTAGAGCATCCTCCATTAGTGTATTATTCTACCTATACCCACCTACACCTACGGCCAATAAGGAGTAGAGAAGAAGATTAAGGGGGCACATCACCAGCCCCTTTGGTGCCTTCTCCCCACTTTCTTCAACTTGTGCCACGCTAAGGAGGAGGAGCTTTCCACTTCAAGGAGGATGACCAGGCAAAGGAGAAGAACCTATGGTGGACGTCCACCCTTGGTGGAAAAGAATTAAAGGTGGTAGCTACCACCTTGGAGGACATCATCTTAGAGGACCATGGCAAAGAAGGAGTTGGAGGACTCTTTTCAAGCTCGGGAGCTACCAAGCTTGAAGCAAGAAGCCCTCTTCTTCACCATCTATCTAGAGGATTTGTGTTTTATTTTTCTTGTATTTTCAAGTAGAGTAGAAGCATTCCTCTATAGGTTTTGTGTGCACAATTTTGATTTAATTCAAATTGCCTTCTTTCAATTTCTGTTGCATAGCTTATTACAAATTTTGCCTAGCAATTTTTCACTCCCTCTCCCTAATTATTCTAGGCCTCCACGTGCCTAGGGTGAGCTTAGGGAGAGGCTCTACCTATCACCTTAGGGTAGGTTTCTTGAATTAGGTATTAGTTGTTTTATAGCTTTCAACAAAAACTTGCATGTTGCCTTTATTTCAAAAATCATAAAAACTATATATTCAAAAAGACCAAAAAGAAAGTTGAGATTTATTTTCAAAGCAAGAGATTTAATTTTTGCAAACTTGCCTCCTTGGATGACCATAGATACTCCCCTATCTAGGAATATAAATTTAAAAAAATATGCAAATTTGCGTGTTACAGCGACATTAAAAACCTGCTTTTACAAATCATGTAATTTTTCGCATCAGTAATAGCTCATCGGCCGGTTGTCCAGAACCCAGTTACAAGACCATTTTCACTGTACTACCTTTAGGTAAATCTTAGATCAGGAAAGCCACCTACTTAAAAGAAAAGAAAAGAAAATATAGAAAAAAATAGAAAAAGGAGAAAATAAAAAATAAACAAATCAAACCACACTTCACCGCACGAGTATGGTTGGCAAGTTGTTGGTGGTAACAACTCATCGGCCGGGTGTCCAGAACTCAGCTCACAAAAAAAAATGCACAATAACTCCCAAGACACTTAGGGAAGAAGTGGGGGAGTAGAATAAACTAGGGAGATATACACTGGGTTCGCCCTTGTGTTGACCCCATAAATAAAAGTAGGGAAAAAGCTACCGATCGAAAAGATAAACCTCTAGGAAATGTCACCTAGGGTCGTAGAAACCCAAAGTCTGTTTCAATAGCAGTCTTGTGAGTCTTTCACTATTTTCACAAGATGCTTAGCACTTAGAGTCCTTTAAAAGTCTTGGGTGGGCCAGGTAGCTGTAAAAAGTTATCCCGGAATTCTCAAACTCCAAAAGTACAAAAAAATTAGAAAAGAATAAAAACAAGAAAAAAAAATTATCTTCTCTTCTCAAATAAGGTGAGGGCTTGGACGGTCTGCATTCTGGCAGGCACCCAGGCACTATTGAGTTTTTGTAATTAGGTCTTGGGGTTGAGATTTTCGAAAGCAATCAACAAATTTTGCCTAAATACTCGAATCCTGATTCTACTTTTATACATAGCAATTAGGTTCATTTTTGCTAGGGACTAGCAAAAAGTAAGAATGGGGCTATGATAAGCACATAAAATTTCATCATAGAATGCTTATTTATAATAGTTCCTAGGCATAGCATTGCATATCATGATATAAATATTGCATGAACATCCATTGCATTGTATCTAGGATAGTTGTATGTTATGTACATTAATTCCATCATTTTACATGGCCAGGAGGCAGTGCGACATCTTTACGTGACTCAGATGAAGAATCCGATCATACGGATGGATTCAGAGCAACAATCGCAGTCCGTTGATGCAGGAATCGCCCAGATCTAAGCTCTATAGCACCCTTCACAAGAAGAAGATTGACGACCCAGATGGCACCACGTGGTGCCATCCAAGATACCCCACTTGAGCCAATGAGCCTCCAAGCCTGCCGCAAGATCAGATCCTAGCCGTTGGATCTCAATCCAACGACTGAGATGTGCATCCATGGCTGAAGAAGCGCCTCATCAAGAGAGGAGTCATCTCGACCGTTGGATCTCCATCCAACGGTCATGGGAGCGAAAGCTTAATTCAAAAACAAGACTCATGACGCCCCTCAACACAGTGGTCTACATCTCCACTCTGAACACGCGACCGTGCGTTCGAGGCCCCATGTGTGGATTTTATCCACTAAAGAGCATGAGGGAGGAAATGGAGCCATCGATGGAAGATCGAGCGACGAAGGAAGCGGCTATGTGGATGCATAGTTGAGCGTGGATGTGACACACAGGTGTCGGCGCATATCGAGAATGCACCATCTGAAGCACGCAACATCCGACGGCTAAGGACGAGGTGTACGATTCAAATTTGGCGGAGGGGTGTGATCTTCTCTTAGTCGTGCCATCCTTCATCCGACGGTCAGGATGCATCTACGCCTGCGTGCGCGATGACAGCTACGAGCATGGGCAGTGGCGCAGACTTTACAAAGACAGAAGAGCGGGCCTTTAGTGATGCTTATAGCTGTCACTAAATGGCCTGCGCAATGCGTGCTCCAACCCAAGCAATGAAGAGGCACTGATCTTTAGCAACAGCTCTAGCAGCCTTTAGTGACGCTTATAGCTGTCATTAAATGCCTATGCGCAAGACTCTCTCCTTTTCTCCACTATATAAACACCCCTACACCCCCTATTCCTCTTCATCTCTTCCTACTCTACTCCCACCTACTCCCAAGCTCTAGCAACCCTACCAACGCTCCATTAGCACTTGTTCTCAAGCTCCCAAGGCTCCTATTAGTGTAGCGAACCTCTACCTCACCAAATATTCATTCCTCTTCCCATCCCCATCCGTGGGTCGCCTTGGAGCTATCCTCCCACCTCCATTCTGGCAGATCATCTTCGTCTTCTCACCTCCATTCCAGAGCCACATCAAAGGTTTCCTCTACCTGACGTCCTCCTACATCTCACCTCTATCATCCCTCTCTTCACCTCCTTCGTCTGAGCTTCTACCAGGCGCCATCGTCTTGCCGAATAGCCGATTCAGGAGATTTCCTCTCACCCCCTCTCTTTTTATGCTTTCATAGTTGATTGTAATAGACATTGAAGTGATATCTATACCATATATGTTCCATCTCTATTTTGTGATTCATTTGCTTGTCTTCTTCTTACAAAAATACAAAAAAAATAACAAAACCCTAAAATACCAAAAAAGAAACAAATCGAAGTGCGATTTTCAGTTAATGTAAATGTCGTCTCTCTGTGTTCGACCCAGGACTCCCTTAGAGTTTTGGTATAAATTTTATTTGATTGGCATGTTTTGCAACTGCGATAATGGGTTACTTGTAACCTCGATTTTAACTCGCAAAACACGTGCAACCAGCAAGGATGAGTGGCAGAGGTTGTGGAGTAGGTGGTGAGGTGTTTGGAGGTGTGTGGTGTGAGATGGACCTTGCCGGAGGTATAGCAGGAGGTGGAGACAAAGGTGGATGGCGGTGAAGTCAAGGGTTAATTTTTTAGGTTTTAAATAGAGGGAATTAACCTAAGGATCTAAGGGAACCTAACTAACCCTAAATTAACAGTTGAAAGGGAAGGGAAGGCGCCGACTTTGATTGTCCAGCGCAAGAGGAGGGGAAGTCTTCGGGGGGCGAATGACGAGGAAAGAGGGGGTCTGAGGGGCTCCTATGTGTATCGTGAGTAGAAGAAATTGGGGAAGACAAACTCGCCGACTATTGTCCGTGATGGTGAGTGAAGAGGCTAGATGAAGGAGCTCACCGGAGTTGGTGGAGATGGAGGTCAAGAGAAGGGAAGAAGGGGGATTCGGCCTCCAAACCACGCTAAGGAGGTCAGCGATGCGATGTAGGTCCTTTTATTGGCCTAAGGAAGAGGTTCCATGCTTGGAAACAAGCTCGTGAGCTTGAGATCCTCACACAAAATTGGGCATACCTTCAATCAAATCATTCGCATCATCTTTAGGGAGAGAAATAGGATCTATGGTCGAGCTCATTTGGAAGGGGATTCCTCAAGGAATCTCCCTTTCTAATTTGGAAGAGTTTCGTCAAGCAATCAGGGAGAAACCCCTGATTTAGGGTCGCCGAAGTAGGAGTTCTTCTGTGATAATGGCAGAGGGACCAATTTGTAAAGAACGACAACAAATGTAGGGACCTATTCATAATTAATTCAAAAAGCTAGGGGTGTGTGTGTAAGAAAAAGAGTCAGACTAGACTGGAATGCAAACTAGGTCAAGATGATCTCTGATTGGGCCCAAATTTTGGTACAAACCTAATTTGGACCCAAGGAATCTGATGGTAAAGTCGAATTTTGGTTTTTGCCAAGTTTGACTAGGTAATTTAAGCAAAAACATAAATTAGGGTAACTTCCTATCCGAGACTCTATTTTAAGTCAAAATGGGTTCCAATGGTCAAATCAAAGGTACTAAACCTTATAGAATATTTTTCTATGATTTTTAGAAGGTTTAGGTAGATTTTATTCTAATCAAAACCTTATTTATTTAAGCAAGTCTATTTTTAGGGTTTTAGATGTCCATTAATTATTGAAATGCATGAAAATCCGTTTCTATTTGCATAAACCCACTTATTAGACATTAATGACCATTTGACCTTTGATAAACCCCTAGAAAAACCCATGGTTGTTCTACATTTATGATATGATGGTAAAATTATAGTTTTAACCCTAGTTTTATGTTTAACTCTTAGAAAGGATATGCAGTGAATTATGGCTCTTCGGCGGTTATGTAGGAGCATTTATCAATGGATTATGACTAATTAAAGCTAGTTATGGCTGATGATGACGTTATCATCAGTAGCACATGAGGTCTCCCCTCAACCTGTTGTCCAAAGACTGCTCCCATGATGTAATCTGAAGCATCGCACATTAGCTCAAATGGGAGAGTCCAGTCAGGAGCTCGGAGAATAGGTGCAGAAATCAATGCCTCCTTTAGAGTGTGGAAGGCCTCAGCACACTTTGTATCAAAATCGAAGGAAGAATACTTTGCTAGTAGGTCGCAAAGTGGCCTAGGCAATTTACTGAAATTCTTAATAAAGCACTTATAAAAGCCTTCATGGCCCAAAAAGGATTTAATATGTTTGACATTTGTGGGCAATGGGAGTTTGGAAGTAGAGTCAACCCTGGCTTTATCTACTTGCAAGCCCTTCACAGACACAACATGCCCAAGTACAATGCCTTTCTATACCATAAAATGACTCTTTCCCCAGCTAAAGACTAAACCAGTCTCCTTACATCTCTTCAGCACATTCTCTAAGTGCAGGAGACACTGGTCGAAAGATGAGCCGTAAATGGAGAAGTCATCCATAAAAAGCTCGACACACTCGTCAATCATGTCCAAGAAAATGGAGATCGTACACCACTGGAAGGTTGTCAATGCATTACACAATCCAAACAGCATATGCTTGAATGCAAGGGTACCATAAGGACTCGTGAAAGTTGTCTTCTCCTGGTCATTAGGGAAGACTGCAACCTGGTTGCACCCAGAATAACCATCCAAAAAGTAGAAATACTTATTCCCTGCCAATTTCTCTAGAATATGATCAATAAAGGGCAAGGGAAAGTGATCCTTCTGGGTAGTGGTGTTCAACTTGTGGTAGTCTATTTAGACCCTCCAGCTAGTTAAGGTTCTAGTCGCCAGTTGTTCTCCCTAGTCATTGGTTTCTATCGTAAAGCCTGCTTTCTTTGGCACTACGTGGATAGGACTTACCCATTTGCTATCCATGATGGGATATATGATCCCAGTGTCCAACCACTTCAGAATTTCCTTTTTAACCACCTCCCTCATGTTGGGGTTAAGGCGTCTCTACATGTCCCTAAAAGGCTTAATAGTGTCATCGGTGTAAATGTGTTGCATGCAAAGCGTAGAGTCTATACCATGGATATCACTGATGCTCCAAGCAATGGCTTCCTTGTGCCTAGACAAACATTCAATTAGGGCTCCCTCCTGTCCTTTAGATAGCACAACAGAAACGATAATGGGGAGTGTATCATTTGCACCAAGGAAGACATACTTGAGAGTGTCGGGGATGAGTTTCAGCTCAAGGTCGGGGGCTTCTATGGTTGAGTGTTTCATAATAGATGTCCCCATCTCAGGTACCAGATCTACCTTAGGTAGGTATGATCAGGAGAGAGACTCAGTAGAAACTCTAAGCAACTCCTCAAATTCTAGTACATCCCCTTCACATTCCTCAAAGAGATGGGAATGCTCATTTAGCATGACATGTTGAAGGGGGTCATCACATAAAATTGCAGGAGTTGTCTCTTTAATCAGGTCATCTACCACCTCAACTTGGGAATAATCCTCAAATCTAGCTTGTTTATAAGCATCAAACATATGAAGCCTAATTTTCCTACTCCCAAAGCTTATTTTTAATGCCCTAGTATTATAATTAATTGAAGCATTCAAGGTCGCAAAGAAGGGGTGGCCCAAAGTGATGGAGGGCTTGGTTGGTTTGTTTGTAGGGTCTTTCTCCAAAACCAAAAAAGCTATGGGGAAGAAG